>JAUMHQ010000002.1:487853-515685 GCA_032361165.1 Enteromius paludinosus | reverse complement strand
TGATTCAAAAGTCTCTTCGAACCGCTAGC
The DNA here is from genome assembly GCA_032361165.1 of Enteromius paludinosus. Lineage (NCBI taxonomy): Eukaryota > Metazoa > Chordata > Actinopteri > Cypriniformes > Cyprinidae > Enteromius > Enteromius paludinosus. The sequence goes on along the minus strand of JAUMHQ010000002.1, from coordinate 515,656 downwards.
AACGGACTAACGACCACTCAGAACACCCTAGCAACACCTTGGTGATTCAAAAGTCTCTTCGAACCGCTAGCAACGGACTAACGATCACTCAGAACTCCCTAGCAACACCTTGGTGATTCAAAAGTCTCTTCGAACCGTTAGCAACGGACTAACGACCACTCGGAACTCCCTAGCAACACCTTGGTGATTCTAAAGTCTCTTCGAACCGCTAGCAACGGACTAACGACCACTCAGAACTCCCTAGCAACACCTTGGTGTTTCTAAAGTCTCTTCGAACCGCTAGCAACGGACTAACGACCACTCAGAACTCCCTAGCAACACCTTGGTGATACTAAAGACCCTTCAAACCGCTAGCAACGGACTAACGACCACTCAGAACACCCTAGCAACACCTTGGTGATTCAAAAGTCTCTTCGAACCGCTAGCAACGGACTAACGACCACTCGGAACTCCTTAGCAACACCTTGGTGATACTAAAGGCCCTTCGAACCGCTAGCAACAGACTAACGACCACTCAGAACTCCCTAGCAACACCTTAGTGATTCAAAAGTCCCTTCGAACCACTAGCAACAGATTATTTATTATTTATAATCTTATATTATAAGATTATTTCTGAGAATTGTGTATGTACTTGATATTTAAAGAAGCTTCACATTAACTAACTATACTATAACACATAAACTTCTGTAACAACAGAATTGTAAAATCAGGTTCATCCCAAACACCACATATTATAGAACACTAACAATTATAAATGATTGACTGATGTTATAAGCAGTTTATCCCAGCTGAGAGGATGTGGAGGGATATTCAGTGAGCGTAATCTCTGCTGTGCTGATTTTGGACAAAGACACACAGCAAAACAGTCTGTCTGGAACATTAAGCAAGAGTTGATTCAAGCTCTTTATCTTGCTAAATGTGTGTGTGTGTGTGTGTGTGTGTGTGTGTGTGTGTGTGTGTGTGTGTGTGTGTGTGTGTGTGAGCCTTTTGTCATCCAAAATCAGGTCATTCACTGATTGATGCCCGAGGTCTTCCTAAATTGAGAACCAGGCAGATATTAGTGCAACAGAAAACAGAAAGAGAAGAGAGGAAGGGAGTGTTTGACAAGCATACGGGAACAAATGGAAACCGCACTTCCTGAAACACCTTCAACATCCTTTTTTTTAAAGTTTGCAATAAAATCTTTTTAACTGTACATGTATTATCTTGCATGAAATCCTCCAGTTGATATGAATGTCCAGCGTTTTTCCGTGAAGCCTTGTATGAGCGGCTAAGACAATAGAGGTCTGCCACAGCTGTGTTTACCACTTAGGTCCCATTTCCACCTCTAAAGGCGGGCTGCTTTTAACAAGCCTTTTCAAAAACATACAGAGGCCCTAACACACACAGAGACGCTCACTGGGGGGAAGCCAACACACCTTTATCAGCACAAACGTCTATTAATGAAGTAGAGCATTGCCATAACAAAGCCATTAGCATTGCTTTCCCTCAACATCGCGGCAGCAGACACTGAACGCTGTGGCTGAATAAGCAGAAAGGAAATTAAGTCGTTCTCTGGCATGTGAGGTCATCTGCTGTTTTTCTTCAGTGAAAGGTTGAGGCCATCTCAGGAGATTGTTTGTTTTTCTGGTGACTTGGCTGGCAGGAGCTCTGCGGTGGACGCTCTCACTGCTTCTGTGATTATACCGCTCGGGCCCACATAAGGTTACCAGACTGTTTGTCTTGATGAGAGGACGGGATTTCACAAAGTCTGCTTGAAAAGCAAAGAGCTCTCTTCAGAGACCTTGATGAAATACATATAATGAAATTAAGTAGGCTATGTTTCAATCCTATTCTTAAATAGTCTGTATATGTGATATATATATATATATACACAAAATTACATTTTAACTTAAAATAATATAATAGAATATAATAAAATAGTTAATAAGTGTTACCTATTCTAAAGTGTTACCAGTATATATTTTTAGGATAATTTGGGGGACAGTATACAGAGTAGACCATAATACACAAGAGAGTAATTCTATCACTTTTGGAAGTTAACTTCAGCTATGATAATATACACAGATATGATTACTGTAAACAAACATCCCAAAAACAGCACAAGTGTCTCCAGTGACACACTTTGTATGCTGTGACGCAGGAGCTGTTGCTCTGCACCCTGTTTTCTTACTTTTATCACTTTGGGTTGGAAAGAGATTGAGAGCGAATGAGACACAGAGAGAGAGAGCAAACTCTGGGAATGAGATCCTGTCTGGTTGAGGTTGTTCTCCTTCAGTTTCCCTCTCTTCCTGAAAGTCCCTCCCTCTCCCCTGTTGTTTTTCCTGGCCAGCTGTACTTACTGTTCCAGCTCTGTGTGCGTGTGCATGTATGTGAGCTTGAAGAGCTGCAGTCCCTTGAACACACACACACACACACTCACTCATAATGAACAGAGTTGTCTGCATGGCTGCACAATGAGGCTCTGTCAGAATGTTACTACACTAACTATGCGCTCTTTAAAGTAAGTGGTAAACATATTTGGATCACGTAGGAGGCAGAGGAGGATCACAACAGCGCTGAAATGTAAAGGACACAGCCATGTTGCAGCCCATCCTGTTTGTATCATTTTTACCTTCCCCTCGAAGGACCCTTCCAGCCACCTGCAGCTTCAAACATACAGTTTAAGTATTATTGTGCTTGCAAAGGCTTTACATGAAATCTATTAACTGAAAAAAAATTATTAATTAATAATACAAATATTAATTTTTAGGGTAAGGTTGCCATCAATTTATTTGAGCTACATTAAAAAAAGATAACTTACCCTCAACTAAATGTGTTTATTTAAATGTAGCTACAATAAATTGTTTGCAATTTATACATCACAAAATTAGCTTTTTTGTCTTATTTCCAGCCAAACCATCTAGAAATTCTTAAAGAAGAATTTTCTTGTTTTCAGAAAAAAACAAGCTTATTTTTCTCACCCCATTGCCAGATTATTTTGCTTGTTTCAAATAAAATGTACTTCATTTTTTTTTTAGATATTTTGGCTGGAAACAAGACAGCATTTATGTATTCTCTCTCGTTTTGAACCCAGTGAGTGACTTTCTTTCTTGCATGGACCCCAAATGAAGATTTTAGATGGTTTTAATCGTGCGACCTGGCACAAAAGCTTTTCAGTCAATAATGACCTCAAAATATTTACTCAACATGTTTCGCTGAAAAACATACTTTACTTTTGGTTTTAAGTGTTACACAATAACCTGTTTAATTTGTTCTTCACAAGCCTTTAGTTTAAGGGAATAGAAATCAGACAGAAATGAAGTTGCAGAGTGGAAGGGGTACCTAGAAGTGTTTAAATCATAAACAGTTCTCAGTTAAAAGACAAAGCTACCAAAAATAAAGCAGGTATAAAATGGGCTGATTGTTCCAACAGAGTGGCTCTTGATACTGGGATTAGTCATCAACAAATTTACCACGCAACTCCAATCATGTCTATTTCAGCTGATAAAAACATTCATTCGTTTGTTTTTCTCACTAATTCACACGTATGTACAGTACATTTACAGGAAACTCCTACCGAAAAGAGGAGGGGGAGACGAATTTCGGGCTGTGTTCATCAGAAAACTATTTCATCGGCCGACCCAGACAAGAATAGTTCACCTTCATGAGTGTGTTCATGTGAGACGGGGGTCATTAACACTTGTGGTGGACATGGGGACAGCTGAGCTATTCAAAGGGCGCCATGTTTGAAGGTCAGTGAACCAGGGGCTGAATCACTTTCTTACTGGAAAGCAGTGAGTCACACTCCCACCCCCATTATTCCAGCGTCTCCATTGTGGACCCAACAGATGTTATTGCACTCATCCTTAATGGCTCGCAGGTTTCATTTCCATTGTCGCATGGAATTTCCCTTAAGTGAATGTTTGGCATTTTTGCTAGTTTCAATTGTTTTGGTGTGACAGAACAAGCAGGTGGTGACGACTAGGTACCATATTCTTATTTTATCTTAGGTGCTCTTCAGTCATTTTTGACCGCTCCAGTTTTTATCTCACAATGCAAAAAAAGGCTCACCTTACTTAGCATGTTTATCTTGTTTCTAGTCAAGTGAATGATCTGCCAGTTGGGCAAGTAGAATATTCTTAAAACAAGAGTGTTTTACTTACCCCTCTGGAAGATCATTTTACTTGTTTTAAGCAAAATCCACTTAATTTGTTTCCAGGAAGAAAAAAAAAAAAAAAAAAGACTAAATATCTTACGTCATTTTGCTTATTTAGTACAAGCATCTTGATTTAAGAATAATAAATAAATTCACATTTGTATTATATACATTTCTGAGGAAAAAGGCAGAATTGTGGGTTTATATCTCTTAATTATATTTCAGTTATGACTACTCGTATACACCTCACAGCTGTGAGAAAAAGTCGCTGATGCAAGTAAAAAATCAATATAACAGTTTATTTACAACAGATGGAGTTCCAGGAGCAGATTGGAGTAATTCAACAGGTGAGTAAACAGTATGGAGATAGATTGGAGAATATAAACTTGAATGATGATGATGATATCCTTTCTTTCCTTCACAGATGAAGACGGAACAGAGACGATGACCAAACACCACAGACCTTGGACGAACTCAGTGGAGAGGATCCTGAGAGACTGGAGACAGACAACAGCAGGTAATACAGGTAATGTTCAAAGGAATGTGGAGTAGCGGGGGTCCACTTTGCAGGAACGAGCTTGGACCAGGAGTGCTGTGTGCTTTTATGTGCAGTCATTAGTGCTAGGATCCAGACAGGTGATGATGATGATGATTAGTTGAGCGTAGGTGACTGAGTGAGAAGGTGGAGCCAGGTGAGGATGTAACAATGAGATAAAAAAAGTGGTGGAAATGGGCTTCTATAAAAATTAAATCAGATGGAACACAACTTTTAGTACATTTTTTAAATGATTGCTTTTATTTTATTATGATTTGCTGTGACGTACATTTGTAAACCTTTATTTATTTCGTTTTTATTTTCATTATGACTCGCTTTGATTGTACAGCTGTGATAGGAACATGACCAGAGATACTCCAGCCGCAGTGCTAATTCATGCAGGAGATTTAATACGCAGCTAAAAAGGTCACGACACTGCTGTTGCGTGTTCAGCAGGAAACAATCGCAAAGGAAACTTTCCTGTGAAGTGTGCTGACGTAGATTCCGGTTATGTAACCCCAGTCTATAAAAGACAACATCATCACAGCTAGTTTGGAGATATAAAAGACTGGTGCTCCCGAAGGGTTCTGCTCTGTTGGTGGAGTCTTTGTGGGTGTAAGCTGAAGATGTGTGTTCACCATATGTGATAACACCCTCCTTCTGTAGCTGAACCCTGCAGGGACCAGAAGGTCTCAGGGCTTCAGCGCCGTGGGTGGAATCCAACACCAGCTTCAGCTTGAAGCCCTGTGACTGAGCTCAAGTCAAACTCTCACCATTAGGTGCCTCTTAACGGTGTGGGCGAAGCACATCGTTCAGGAAAGGCCTCGCAGGGGTGAATTATTCTTACAGACACTTTGTTGAGTGGAGCTGGAGAGGTACGGGCTCGAAATGAAATCCACCTACTTATAGAAGGAGACTTGCCTACCTCTGCATTGATGTAATTCAGCTTTTATATAACACAAAACTCTGACCACACCCACAGAAATAAAAAAATAAGCTGTTCTGGAAAGAGTGGGAAGCTGTTTAGCATGGGAATACTGCACACAGCAACATTTGCCCAAGATTTGACGTGCATTTTGGGGGGGGGGTGTTTTCTGGAAACATGTTTGAAATGAATAATTGTGCATGGATGGCATATTCTCATACCGCAAGTGAGTTAGCATTGGATTGATTGTTTTTTTTAAGAGTTTTGAGTTAAATGCACTCATCTTATATAAAGTTCTCTATTATAGATCCATGGTTAAATGCCTGAAATATGGTATACACTGTCAAAAGGATAACGGTAAATTCCTGTAAAATTTACAGGGAAACTGACGTGAACTGACATTCCCAGAATTCCCAAATTTTGAATATGTTTCATCTTAGTTGTTTCTGGTCAGTGATGTTTATTAGGGTTGTGTGTCACATGTAATGTAATGTAATGATGGTGTTTAGTGTTTGTGTGAATGACTCTGAGCTCCTTCTATATGTGTTCATATTTAAAAGCTGCTTGTGAAGGGCTTTGGTTCATCATGTGACTTTCTCATCATCGCCTGCTTTTGGTGCTTATCAGTGTATTTCAAAGACACAAAACAGATTTCAGTACTTTAATAGTTTGTTATATTAACATTATATCAGTTCATGAAATTACGGTATTTAACTGTAAATTTAACTTAAAACCTAAACCGTTGTTACCGTATTTTTTATGGTCACATTACGGCAAACACAGCTGCAGTTTTTACCGTAATTTTTACAGGTTTTTGATTACAGTGTGTAGTTAACACAAGCTCAAGGTATTTTTACATTATATTTTACAACATAAAATCCAACCATGGAGGTTGTCAGCTCCGTTGTGTTTATAATCACACTATTCCTACTGAAACTTTCAGGGAAAATGTTTCTTGATAAAGAGTTGGCGGAAGATTAGTAACGGTGAGGTTGAAGACCGTGGGGCTTATTTATAGCTCACATTTATTCGCTTTTTACTTCTTTTGATATAGACTTCATTATTCATTATTTATTTGTGAAAATTATCATGATGAACGAAACATGCAGGAATTATAAACCTTTGTAATTTCTGGAATAATTCAGAAGCCAATGAAAAATTGTCAAAGCTTACAAAAACACATCATCATGCAGAACTCTACTTCATATTCCCATAATTTGATGATACTGAATTTAATAAAAAGCCCTGTGTATGTAGGCAGATACATAAATCCACTAAGCTGACTAATCATGTCCTCTGGTGTTAATTTAAGTTACTTTCAAGGTACTATAACACTTACCTTGTGCTATATTTGGATTCTGGTGACTCTGCAGGCCTTATGAGATAGCAAAGCTTGATTTTGTACACTTGAATGTAGGCCTACCTGGAATTGTTTATATATTGTTTCATGAATATTGCGTACACAAGGGACAAATGTCCCTTAAATTTGAATATCACCTGCCTCATGCTCTAAATATAGTACTACATCCTGTGTATAGATTATAGCGATGTACAGAGCCAAAATAAACCAATACTTAACTATCCTGGAAAAAAAATAAACAAATAAAAAACAAGAGTAGGGCGTGTGCATGCAGCCTCAGTAAACTTGGACCGGCTTGTTTTTGTTTGTCAGTGGTTTGCGCGCGTCATGGGAGTTGATGGACATCGCACTGGCCAATAAGATCACTGGGAAATTTCAATTTGTTGCTTCCTGCCTCTGATTGGTCAGTCTCCCCTTGTAGGCGAGACCGCATTTTCCGGTTTTCCTTCTAAATGCTCACGGTGTTACAGGAATGCGATATTAGTTTCTCATGCTCACGACCTGGATTATTATCAGTTAAACTATGGAGACCGCTAACCGTCACAAAGTATTCGTTCGCGCCACATGATCGACGAACTGATCATTAGTGTCGCGCGCACAACAAAGATAAGTTAATCCGCGAGCTTTCATTGTAGTAAAAGAAAGCAACTTGATCTGGGGTGTGCACGCGCTTTGGAGCCTTTTTGTTGGACTTCTTGAACATCCATATCGTCAACGTTTTCGTAAGTTTGCCTCTTTTATTCTGTGATTATTTTACAGGCGTTTATAAATCACTGTCTTTCTAAAAACTTTTAAAGTGGCCGTGTCATAGTCCCATTCGTGCTCGAAATGAGTTGTTTTCTATAACGTGTAATTTTGCAAGCGAACGATGCACTTGTCGTTTTAAAAGCAAGTCTTTCAATTCGCTCCAAAAAGACGTTTAGTTTGTTGCATGTTCAGATTCACTTCTCAGGTGTGGGGGTGTTTTTGTATTCGTCTGTTTGAACTTGTTGTCGTTTCGCTTGTGTTGCTCATACATGTGTAAGAGTGATTGCACATCGTCCATCTGTGGTTTTCAGTCTGGTCCGATGAGTCAGTGCTAGTTAGTGAAGGGCAGAATACACCGACTGTTCACCATCTCTTCCTTTTCTTAAAGCATGTGTGTTTTTGTTGTAAACTAAATAAGTCTGTTCCAGAAAAGTTTGCAATGAAGTTTCTGGAGAGCGACACATTTATCGAGGACATGCACTTTTATTTATTATTATTATTATTTTTTTTCTAAGACAGTCACTCAGCTGAACATCTTCTTTGTTCCACACAAGGAAGAACGGGCATACATGTTTGGAACAACACGAGGATAAGTAAATGATGACAGGGTTATTATTTGTGTGAAATAACGCTTTAATGATGGATGAATAAGCATCAGTGAACTCCTTCGAAAGGGAAGACTCGCACGTGACGTGGTTGGTCAGTGAGTCACTGTTGTCATAGAAACATGGTTGCCAGTCAAATGAGTTGTTTTTTATCTCCCTCCTTCACTCTCCAGACTGATTCCTGAGCAGTAGGTCTGTCACTGAAGGAGATCAGTGGTTCAACAAAAGACATTAAACCTGCTTGACCACAAGACTCCTGCTTAATCCAATCACAGCGGTTAGAGTTGAGAGTACACCTAGTTTACAGCAGCTTTAGAGATTGCAGAGCAGGAGGGAAATGAACTTTTCCCCTGACCTCCATCCGCTGGGATTAGTAAATGCATTTAGTCCTTTAGTTTGTTTTCTGCCAGTTTAAGATCTCAGAACTGAACTTGCATAGAATGATAGCGTCAGCATTCATTAATACCTCTTCAGTTCCTCCTGGAAGTCATTTCCCAGATGGGAAGTTGTAATTATGACCAGTCACTTCAACTACAGATACCTTTTTTTTGTTTTTTGTTTACTTATATCCATGAAATAATGAAAATATTGCACATTGGATGTGTTGTGATTTTTTTTTTTTTTTTTTTTTTTTGATCAGATTTATAGAGATGCTGCATTCATTGTAAATCTTGAGCACTTTTGAGGCACTTCTGAGTCCTGTCCAGGGTCCAAACCACGCTGTCAAAAATGTTGCTTGCCCTGTTTGTGCTGTTTTTTTTTACTAGCTAACTAACTAGCGTCCAACTGTTTTACAGCAGCTTTAGAGCATAAACCTAATAATAACATTTCTGACAGGAATCTGTAAATCTTGAATAGTTTGGTCTCTAAAGCACATTAATGAAGTCAATAAATAGGAAACAAAGAAGAAAAATCAACAAAAATGTAGAGCTTTCCAATGATTCATAGTTAGTTTGTTTGCAATAGGTTGATTGGGCCCACTATTTATCAAGCGACCGTTAACAGGTTAAACATGGTTGTCTATGATAAGGTTTTGCTAATGTTGAAGTTGAAAGTTCTTAAGCATAGAATGGATGCTTAATGTTTAATACAACGCTCTTCTGGCACATTAAAATAAATGCAATCTATTAATCATTGAGCAGGGCAAGGATAAACCATTCAGATGTGTTTCTTCAAGCATGTTGTTGTTTCTCTCCTGTAGCCGTGTTCATCTGGTGGTGGGTGTTCTTTTCACACCTTGTTTCAGAGGGATGCTGCTATGCAACTTTCCTATCGGCTGACTAATGTTTTCATCCGCAGGTCCAAAATGCCACAGACAACGCCATATTCGAGCAAATTCAACCCTAGCACTTACAGCAGCAGCAGCCATGGCCAACGCCAACCTGTGGAGGAGAACTATGGGGGCCTGCATTACCGTGATAATAAGCTTGTGTCTGGCTCTCTGGAGGCCCTGATACAGCTCTTAGTGCCGACTGTGGACTATTACCCTGACGTAAGTACACCGGCTTCGCTGTGATAATGATTACTTGCATGGTAAATGTCAGCGTTTGACTGACACTTGAGGTTTTCCTGTCGTTTTTCAGAGATCCTACATTTTCACCTTTCTGCTGAGTTCCCGTCTCTTCCTGCATCCGTTTGAGCTCATGTCTCGAGTGTGTTACCTCTGCGTGGACCATCACAGGGTTGGCGACCCACAGACAGATAAGGTAATAATGAGTCATTTTCCATCACCGCAGCACAACCTTCTCTGGAGATATAACTCAGATGTATTGCATAACCGTGTGGTAATGTCAGTTTTTGGATGATCCGGTGAATTAATCAGACTTTGCCAGTGAAAGGTACTCGGTGGAAACAAACCAAAAGATAAGATTATTCATAACAAATGACTGAATAAGTCTGGCATGGGTGCAAAAACAGTCAAATTATGTAACACTTGAACAAGAGATTCAATACATGATGAAACGGTTGTGGCCACGTTTGAATCATTTTTAAAATAGCCGATACACACACACACACCTGTGTGACAATTCATGAATCTGTTCTGTTTTAATATGCAAACACCATGTGACACAACACGTCAAAAACAAATCACTCCCTTTAGGAGTTTAAATCTTTGGGTTCATAGAAAATAAATTACTGGGATAGTTCACCCAGAAATATGTGTAATAATGTGCTAATTAGCAAGTGTCACGATGAATACGGCTAAAAAAAGATCCTCCGAGCGCCTCAGAAAAGAGGGGCGGAGTCAGCGGAGCTCGTGAAGATTTAAAGGGGAAGTACACAGAACAGCGTGATCTCTAAAGAGCTGTTTATGACAGGGGAAAATGAGCGTTTATTACATTATCTTTGAGAAATTTAACTAAATTACAAACTTTCTATTAAGACCCTAAAGAATCATATTAGCTAGTGGAAAACTGGGTTTTATGACCCCTTTAAATACCATTTATATATATATATATATATTTATTTATTTTAGTTTTTTATTTATTTATTTTTTCATACAGTGGAAGGTACAAGCAACTGTTTGGTTACCAAAGTTCTTTAAAAAATCTTTTGTTTTCAACAGAAGAAAGAAACTTTGACTGTTAAAAATTTTTAGTTGAATAATCATTTTTATTAAATATTCAATTTTGTTTCAGTATGCATCACTTATTATTTTAAATGAATTTGTAGAATCATTTAAATACACTTTCTGTAGTATCTTTGGCAAGACGAAACTCATTGAGAAATTTATTGCACAAGAAAGTAACTATTAAAAGAAAAGTGTAACGTTTGTGTGGATCTGTGGCATGCTAGAAATGTGTTTGTGTGTGTGTCTGTGATTTATTCAGTGTTTGGTTGTTGTTTTTTTCTTTGTTTATTAAAGTAATTATGAATTGGCAGTTTAAACTGTTCACTTCACTAAAGTATTTGAAATGTCACATACATAATTACGCATAGCACAACATGTAGTGAAATGTCCAGATTGTAGTTAACACAGTAGTTAATAGCTTTTAGTTCCTAATAGTTGATGCCAATAGCTACTATATATATATGTGTGTGTGTGTGTGTAAGTATACATTTTTTTTATATTTATGTACTTAATAAAATGCCATGCAATTGTACTTTTACTATACTAAACTTGTATACTTAAAGTCTGCTGAATTGTAACGACTCATTTTGTACTTAAAGCACTTGAATTGTGCAGACGTAGTGCTGAAGACATATTTAGTATATTTGATTGTGCTCAAGTGGAGCTAATGCAAGTATGCTTTAGGTACACTTTAAATATTTCGTATTTAAAGAGCAATATTACACAAAGTGACATTAACATGCATTTTAGGCTTATTAATAAGAAATATGCATTGTGCACAAATAAAGTTTAATTAAAAGTTAATAAGTTATCTGTCAGTAAATATGTTAATATATTTGAACTATACTTCGTATGAAATACTAGGGATCTTAGAGCGAACTGTCTTTACTCCACAGAAAAGAATACGGGAAATAGCACCGAAAATCGTGCAGCTGCTCACAGAATGGACTGAGACCTTTCCCTACGACTTCAGGGATGAGCGCATGATGCGCAGCCTCAAAGAGATGACCCATCGTCTGGCCTTTGGAGATGAGGTCAGCAGAGATGAGGATCTAGCATCATTATTGCATCATGTTATGTTATTGGTCGTTTCTGAGCTAAGTTGAATAAATAATGACATATGGCTAAATTTGAGACAGCTTTTGCATGGATATATCGATATATATATATATTGGACAACATGACATGGAGTTAAAGCCAAATGCAAATGCTGTGGATTTGCATGTACGCTGTTTGGCTTCAAACACTTTGACGTATTTCCTTTTTCTCAAGCTGTGATATCAACACAACAGCTTACTGTTACCAAATGTTGTTTTTGGCTACAGACGTGAATGGGTATTATAATGCTGACGTAGGAAATGGTTGTGTTGTTTTTGACTAGCTCTCACGGAGGGCCATGCAGAGACTCATTCAGCGCCTCCTACGCAAACTGACCACCCTCGGACAGTACGAAGAGTCTCTGGCGACATCCAGCGGCGCGGCTGCCATGGACAGACCACTCGCCCTCAAGTCCAAGCAGCAGTTAGTACGCAGAGAAGAGTGCGTTCTGAACCTGTGCGACGACCCTTTCGTCTTCGCCCAACAGCTGACGCACATTGAGATGGTGAGTGACGGTTCGATCTGATTGGCTGTCAGCATTGATGTTCTGCACTTGAATGACTCCATCAGGCCAGCCACCATGTAGATGAGTTTGTTTGTTACTGGGGAGCAGATATGGAGAAATTTAGCATCATGTGACTTGCTCAGCTCTGCAGTGAATGGGTGCCGTCAGAATCAGCCGATTTCAAAACATCCTGATGATGGATTTCTTCTTCCTTTAACTGATGGACTGGATTACCTGTGGATTATTGTTTTTATCATTTTGACGGCACCCATTCACTCTAGAGCATCCGTTTGTATGAAAGGAATATTTCTCCAAATATGTACTGGAGAAGAAATGAGCTCATCTTCATTGATGACCCGAGAGTACGTTTTCAGTCATTTACCAGATAAACTAGTATTTCAAGTCTCTGTCATGTCTTCTAGGAGAGACTCAGTTATATTGGCCCTGAGGAATTTGTTCGAGCGTTTGCTCAGAAAAGACCCTCGGACAACCATAAGGTAAGCCGGTCACACAGCTGTGGTCAGAGATTACGTAACACACTGTAAAGGGAAACAGATAAAGAAGCAGCTTGACTATGTCAATGACACTTGAACGTTTGTCCCTCAGAGTTTCTTCAGCAAAAGAAAAACGAGCAATCTGGAGGCTTACGTCGAATGGTTCAACAGACTGAGCTACCTGATAGCCACAGAAATTTGCATGGTGAGCACACCTTTCATCTATTTTGGGAGTAAAGCAAAGCAGTGCTAGCAGGTGAAAATATTTTCTGTTGTTCTCGACGTCGAAGTTGTGTAACCGCGCGATCGCTTGTATAATACTGAGCCTGTGTGGTTCAGCTATCCGAAGGTGGTGGTTCGCTACTTTATTTCCAATATAAAATCTGTCCTGAAGCAAAACCTGTTGATGTTTGCAATCCCTGACGCTATGCTGCCCTCTGCTGGTTTGTGTTCAGCCGGTGAAGAAGAAACACAGAGCAAGAGTGCTGGAGTTCTTCATAGACGTGGCACAGGAATGCTTCAACATCGGCAACTTCAACTCATTAATGGCCATTATTAGTGAGCACACATTCAATTACGTTGTCGTTAACTGTCAATGTTCTGAGAGTTGATTTCACGTTTTTAACAATGTTTTACTGTGTAGCTGGGATGAACATGAACCCTGTGTCCAGACTGAAGAAAACCTGGAATAAAGTCAACACGGACAAGTTTGACATCCTGGTGGTAAGGACATTACTCCAGCAAACGAATGCTGTCTGCGCTCCTCTAGTTGAATCGAGAGATGCTTTATGCACATTTTCTGCTTGAGTTGAAAATTGTTCAACTAAATTCATCGACTTTCTATGTAATCTACTCGCTCAAATAACTCGATTTGCATTAGGTTTGCACGCACCATGAGACCACTGTACGATTTAAACAATTCAACTCAAGTTTATCAGCAATTTTTGCACAGCAGCTTTACACAAAAGTAAAGTTACATTATATTTAGCTTACTAGTGGAGACTATCTCTTGTCTGTGGGTTTGCATCTCAACATAGTTTGTTTGTGTTTTCTTTAAATGGAAACATTGAGATACAATTGATCTGTCACAATGACATTGTGCTTTGCATAGTTGATTTAAAATGGAATTACATTAGAAAAACTACAATAGTAGTCTCAGGCTTTTAGACTGACACCCTGCATGGATGTTTTTGCATGCACACCGTTAATTGTGCTGCTTGTTGTGGTATTTTAGCACCAAATGGACCCATCTAGCAACTTCTACAACTACCGCACTGCGCTGCGGGGAGCAACTCAGAGGTCGAGTACAGCACACACAAGCCAAGAAATGGTAATTTCGTACTGTTTTGTGTTTTATTACTTCTGACAAACAGATCATCACATCCAAAATACGTTTTTGCTTGCATGCATGTGTAAATGTACTCTGTATGTAGATGCACTCACATACAGCATTTATTTTTGGACGTATTTACATGCATTTACATATTTATGTTCTTTATATCTAATATATAAATGCATATATTTATATATATCCATAATAAATATACACAGCACAGTGTTTGAGAGCACTAAAACACTTTACACCGTTCTTGTCTTTCAGATTGTTATCCCGTTCTTCAGCTTGTTCATAAAGGATATCTACTTCTTGAATGAAGGCTGTGTGAACAGATTGCCTAACGGCCACATCAATTTTGAGGTAAACTGACATCTAATACTCGCTAGTACCATATCACTTGGTTGTCTAGTCGCTTGAAAAGCTTTTCTTCACTTATCTTACAGAAATTTTGGGAGCTGGCCAAGCAAGTGAGCGAGTTTCTGTCCTGGAGGCAGGTGATCTGTCCTTTCGAGAGGGACAGGAAAACCCTGCAGTATCTCATCAGTACACCAGTGTTCAGTGAAGATGGTGAGCCATGCTTTCTACTTGCTCTTAGAGACATAGATGCTGGCTGTAGGTGTTTTGCAAAACGGACCAACCATAATTCGGTATTAATACAACGTCCCCTGTTTTTGCATTATGTTTTGTAGCTAAAGCATGTTAGAATAAAGTGTCGGCAGTATTTCTAGTGGTTAGGGTTCGAAATAAATGTATTTGTTGCGTTTCAGAGCTCCAGCTCGCTTCGTATGAGAGTGAAGGTCCTGAAAACAATCTGGAGAGAGACACGCGCCGTTCACTCAGGTCTGAAAACCCTTGTACTTCTTAAACACCAGTGACTAGGCTCTGCTGTGTACGAATGCTGTGTGTGTGTCGTTGCTGTAGGTCGTCCCTCAGTAGAATGTGAACGTGAATCCAGGATCGTGTCCTAACACAAGGACTGATGGCACTGAAGACTTTGAAGGACTTTTCTACTCGTTACACGTTTCTGTTGTTCATTGGTGAAACTGAGGCTGGATTCTCATTGTGACAGTGACACTATGCTAAAGGAAACATACTCATCTCATTTACCTCAAGTACCTTAATGAAGTGTGTTATAAATATGCTATAGATCTCCTGGGTGAATTAAGAGCATGTCGCTGGCTGACCTGTTCTACTCTTACTTTGTGTTTTGTTTTTTGCTTTTGGTAAGTGGTATTAATAGTTTGTGTACTGAACATATTTGTTACAATATTAAAAAAATATATTTTTATGTGTATTACAGTTTCATGTGATCTGTGTATGTTTCCCTATAAAGAATTACGCTGGTTTTTGGGTGGTCACTCGTTTTTTTTCACTTTCTTTTTTTTTTTTGTCATTTGTACAGAGTTTGTTTTATCTTCTATTTTCTGTGTTCTGTTAATAGGATGTGATGATACTGAGCTGGATAGCAAATAAACAAGTACTCTTGTGCCACCTAGTGTCCAAACTAGTATTTGTACTACGACTCTGAGACCGATATAGATAAACTTAAAAAGGTTTAACCATTTAAATTAATCCAATAACCTTTTTGGCTTAATATGGTTATTTCACACACAAAAAAATATACAGTAGTGCTGTTATACAGCTTAAAAGCTATAGATTATGTCATAAAATATGTACATCTGTCTGTCTATAATATACACACACATATGGGTAGTTGACAAAACTTGGCAACAAAAAGTAACATACACATAACATGAGAAAAATGGATATTTATTATTTTGTCACACTATAGGACACATTGATACATCAACTACTCGTGTGTTTCATATATTGTGTAAACAGTAGTAATCAAAACCTTGTCTTAAAACAACTTTGATTACCTTTTTTGATCCACTTCAAATGTTGACTACTATATATATCAAATAATATACAATACATACATATATATGTGTAATAAAATAGTTGATGACATCAAATATTTTTCTGACAGCTCAAGTAATTGATGTTTTTGAATGGCATTTATTTTTTAAATGTAGTGCGTTACAAAGTGGCACCACAAGTAAAATACAGTGTGTCATATAAAACAAACAAAAACAGGATTTGACAAATAATTGATCATAATTCTGACCTGAATAAGCTTTCACAAACATTTATATAATATAAAAGTAATCTTAAACACCAAATTTTATGTTTAGAAAGTGATGCCTCTCCACCGTCCCTGAAGATGTGCACAATGTTCATTTTTAAGCCTTTACACTTTTTAAAATGCTTATTTAAAAAAAAAAACATTTAAGAGACAATATGTTTTTGTATGTATATATATATATGTATAAATGCAGTAGTCAACATTTGAAGTGGATGAAAACCTTTCATCAAAAACTTAAAACCAAAATGCATTCTTGTTTTAGGACAACTTTTTTGATCCACTTCAAATGTTGACTTACTGTGTATATACAGTGTATATATATAAGCACTCATGTATGCGAGGTCATGTGACGTGACAGGTGATGCCGCTCTCTGAAGCTTTCGTGGCATACGGGACACTTCAGCCTCTCGTCCCCGTGCCTGGGCCCTCTCTCACCGGACAGCGCTCTCTTGTGGTGGCACCTCATGTGTTGCACCAGGTCCGATGTCATGTGGAAAGAAATGTTACATTTAGCGCACCAGTTCTGGACGGACAGCCCAAGAGGAGACGGAGACGGGGTCAGCAGCAGATGAGAGGTCCTGGGCCACAGAGCCAGATGTTTTGGAGGATCCTTGTGTAGTAAAGCAGAGCTGTGGAAGTGGAGCGGGAGGATGCTGGGGAGGACAGGTGTCTGGTTAGCGAACAGGTTATGGGTAAGACCGGCTGACATCAGCGGGATACGAGGAGGAGGTTGTGTAAACGCACTTGTCTTGTTCTCATCGTTGTTTGACACTCGTGTGAACTCAGACTTTTTCAGTTTAGCACTAGACTTTGAATCCTGGTCGTCTGGGTCTGTTGTGAAGTTGTCATGGCATTGAGGTCGGCTGCGTGGAGAATCCTGGCCCTCGCTGAAAGACGGTCCACTGGAACATCTATTCACTTCCTTAACACAAAACCTTTTCACGAATACCTTTCCGTCTCCATCGAAAGACGACGGTTCGCCATCGCTCAGGTCTGTGTCTGATTCGAGAGAGCGTCTTCTTTTAGGGCTCTTTGTGTCTGTGGGACGATGTTTCCTGCAGTTCTCCAGCTCTCGTACTAAATTGTGGAAGTTAGTGGCAGGTTTGCTACTTTGAATCACTGGGACGGTGGTTTTCTTCAAGAAACCTGTTGGTTTCTTTACGCAGAAAAATCTCTTGTGTGCCGACAGAAATTCAGAGAGAAAACTCTGCTTGCATTCAGAGCAAATTAAACCTAAAAGAGAAATCAAATAAGTCATGCTACATTATGTGTAACATTTATGCATTGGCAGAAAGTCACTGAATCATTCATTTAATGGTTTCGTTCCAAAACACTGATCCGCTCCTACGTGAATCACAGATTTTCTAAAAAGGGTCATTACAACAGTTTTTGATATAATTGATAATTTTTACCTGATAAAGACATTATTTTAGGTCAGATTCAACACTGATTCATTTGGTAATGAAACATGTGTAGGTGATTCACAGAATCGTTCATTCATCCAATTCGTTCATAAACACTAAAGTATTCATGAAGCAAGCGACTGTTTTAGTGAGTCATTGAATTCTTCACTTTACTGATTCATTCATTTATATAATGTGATTATATTAATATATAATGCATTCAAACCTTTTGTGCTCTTTTGCTCTGTGCTGAGGCCAAGCAGTTTGGCTAGATCTCTTCTGTACCAAACTAAAAGCTCTGTGTTTTCAGGAATATTCTTCATGGCTCTGAAAAACTGATGTCCGTTCTTCATATAAGCCTCTAGATTTTGCTCCTCAGCGTTTCTGGCTGACTGAATCATCTGCAGACATCTGCTGGACACTGCTGGGTCCATCTGAACAATGCAAAAGAACAAGTCCTTAATATCTGAAAACGAATGCATTAACTCTTCAACAGTAATTATTTGCAAAATAGCCAAAATTGGATGCACATGTTAAAGTGGCCACAAAGACTATATCTTTCTACTTTTACACAAATTCAGATTTTCTCAAGCTGTGGATTTGTGTGGTGTTTGTCTCTTGTATTGAAAGTAAAATTTCATATTATTATGTTTCTGCAATAGCTGGATTAACAGGACATACATTTAGAAACAGGAAGATTGTATGTTTTATTAATGTCAGGTCCCGGGACGTTGTGCTAAATATGTTCTTGTTTATTTTATATTAGTGCTGTCAAACGATTAATCACGATTGACTGCATCCAAAATGATAAAAAATAATATATGTGTATGTATATCTATTATGCATATGTACATACAAACACATGCATGTATTTAAGAGAAATATGTTAAATGTTAAATATTTAAATAGAATATAAAATATAAGAACATAAATATATAAATGAATAAACTTGTAAATATTTTCAAGATATACACTGTATGTGTGTGTCTTTATAATAAACACACACTTTTATTTTAGTTGCGAATCGTTTGACAGCATAACATAGGCTACTCCAAAAATACTTGTTTCAGCTTTTCCTACAGGACAAATAGTGCACATTTCAATAGATTCTTTGCATCAAAGACCTTAAACTCTATCCTGTTCTATACACACTGACAGAAATTAATTTTCATTCTAATAAATATTGACTGTGACAGCAGCCCGGTCTTATTTACCTGCAGCCCCTGGGCGGTGCTTCTTCTGTCCCAGAGGCAGGTGTGCGTCGGAGCACATGGACCCAGCACAGCTCCTGCAGGCACGGCTCGAGAGATGAGGCTCGGGCTGCTTTCCTCTGGACCCTGAGACTACAATCTGAAAGTCAATTCACTTTCTGTGTTTTTAAATACAGTTTTAATTACCATCATAAACGCAGCTCACCATTTTAACCGTAGGCATGTAAATCCTCTCCGCTGCCGCTGCCGGTGTCGTGGACTGAGTCCTGATCAAGATGCTCTGAGCGATGGGTTCTGAACGCAATCATTTATCTGCGCGAGACAGAGACGAGACCCCGCCCCGATGCTCATGACCTGTCCTGCTCCGTCTGTGCTCTCATCTCTGAGTCGCTCGGGGTCAGCTGCGTGTCCATCCACATGCATAACCCCCCCCCCCCGGGATGGAAACTCCAAGATGCATATAAATTCTAAAAGTGCGCATAAAAACACAACGCGTACATTTAAGTAGGATAATAAAAAAAGCGCACGAAAAATAATGGAAACCGAATAAATTCCTCCATGCGCATCGAAAAGTCATGTAACTTGGTATAACTGGTTTTGGTCGTTCTGAAAAGCCTAAAGTATTTCTGTATAATAAGTGGTATAATTTATTTTTACACGACTGTGTTCCCCAGCAGCAGCATCCACCTCCGAGAGCACAGGCCTGTTTCATCTGATTAATCTTGTCAATTATTATATTCAGTGGCTTCTCCTATTCTTTATGATATTTAGAGGGAGGATTTTGTTCTCTTAGATTCGATGGATAGAGACGGTGTTTCATTCGCATTGGTTTGCGCATGATGAGTGTAATTCTGATCTATGGATGGATAGTCGTGCATTAGTGTGGCTGACTCCTGAGCACTGATCTTTAGCTCAAATGTCTGACCTGAGATCGCTAAGATGAGCTCATTACTGTCACATCAGCAGTTCAGGCGTGAATCTGACTAGTGTTGTGTCTGCAGGCTATTTTCTAGTGACTTTTGATTATAAAGGAAAAGGTCTTTTCAGCAATGCAATACAGGTTATGGCATTTATAATTTCAGCTGAATGTTGTAATCTGTGAGCTTTCTAAAAATTACAATTAAAATTTACAATAGAGGTCCAAAACTATTTTTGACTCATTTAAACAATTTTGATTTAGCACTGCAGTGTTCGCATATGCAGACAAATAAACCTGTCTAAAGCTTATTAACCTTATTTAAAAGCATTTTAGAGGTTATTTTTTTTTTATGAACTAGATACTGATCTCTAACTACATGTTTTTGGATGTGCCTTTAAAATATGTATTTGCAGCTTTCTGAAGTGTGTAATTCTACTATTTCACAATTGTGTTTTTTCTATTATATATATATATATTTTTATATTTTTTTTAACAAATTTTAATTCAAGTATTTTTTTGTTCTTAAAAAACTAAGTTCTACTTTAACAGTAAATGTGAATTCCAGTTTACTTTTAAAGTAGAACTTATTTTTTTAAGAACAAAAAGATTATAAAATACGATCAGGTGGCAAGATGTCTCTTGATTAATGGAAAACAAAATATTTAAATTGAACGCAGTGTATTACAGGTCCAACAGGGTGCACTTTTGTGTCAATTTATTTATATACCTGTTATTTTTTTAGTTTTCAGGCTCAAATGTTGTATGAATGACGCATAAAGCCAGCGCCTTTCTGCTTCTGCTGCCAAAGGCTTTTCAGTATATTCGTTTAATCGTGCTCTTTTGTTTCAACAAAACGATCCCTGCTCTTTTAAGATCACACGCTGTTGTGTAAGGAGCGCAACTCTACATTCTGCGCACGCGCACTCAATAAAGTTCACGTGCAAGCGCAACCGGACTCGCTTTGAATAAAAAGAAGAACTGCGCGGAATGAAATGAATATGGAGTGGAGGACATTGAGGCTAGAAAATGAGAGCAAATGAATAACAGCTCCTGAAAACCCCAGCAGGAGTATCGTTAAGGTAGTATAATTGTTCGATGGTGCGCGTCATGCTGGAGTGAAATTACCCGCGCGCGCGTCAGCTGCATTTCTATCGCTGGATTTGACGTGTTCCCATAACAACAACAGCGCGCCGCACATGATAGGAATGAGAGGAGACAGCGATCATGCCATTAAAGCCACTTGGGTCCTCCAACTTTTCTGCATCTCTCTCCTGACTTCCTTCGGGAAAGGAAAAGATGGGTCCTGCCATGGAGCCTTTGATTTATACTTTGTTTTGGACCGGTGAGTTTATGCTCTACATGTCTATAGAGTCTCTTATGTTTATAAAGCGTGCAAACGCACGCGCACACCTCTCTGTCTCGCTTTGTTTCTGCGTGCACTTATCTGACTGAAATATTATCAATAAAATAACTCCAATGAGCTCATTAACAGTCCCGGTATTTTTAGGTAGCCTACAGTGGGGGTTTTTTCTGCATAGCTCTCAGGAGCCCTTATATGGCCCTGTTTATCTTGTAAAGCTGTAAATATGCATAATCATTCAGGTCGGGCAGTGTGTCTGACAACTGGATGGAGATCTATGGGTTTGTGGAACAGCTGACTAATCGCTTTGTGAGGTAAGAAACTATAGTTAAAAGTTAATTTGCTTATAAGCAACTAACAAATAGAAAAGCTCCTGCCTGTTTCAGAGACAAACCACTTGTCCGAGTTTCAAGCTCTTGCACATGTGTGGAACTAAATATAAACTTAATTTTAGATTACTATATTTAACTTCAGTCTGTGTAAAATGCATGTTTGAATTTGTGTGTGGTACGGTGACCTATTTAATGCAAGTTATGTCACAATGGTCAACCTCAAATAGTGTCACGGTAGTAATTTGCACCGATGCTATAAAGTTATATATCAGACTCTTTCAGAAAACATCTCATTTTTCTTACCCACCCAGATTAAATTTCACCTTATACTTCCTAACTGATTGTTTCTACTTCATTCAGCCCGAAAATGAGAGTGTCCTTTATAGTGTTTTCCTCCAGTGCAGAAGTGATCTTGCCTCTCACTGGAGACAGGTGCATTTCATTCAGTCATCCAGTAATATTGTTTGTTTAAATCCACATAAAAAGCATTAAGCGGATGTATTTGCCTGGGTGTTTAGGGCAGCTATTGATAATGGTCTGCAAAGTTTGAGCAAGATCAGACCTGCTGGTGATACCTACATGCACGAGGGGTTCATCAAGGTGAGATGATGTATCATCCCCATCTTTTTATGCTCCTATATGTATGTCAGAGATCATAACTAATAAAACATTTAGGTACTGGAACAAATGACTACCCAGGGTGCAAGAGCATCCAGCATCATTATTGCACTGACTGATGGGAAGCTGGAGGTCTATCCACAGGATCTTGCTGTGAAAGAGGTAAAGCAGCATACCTCATTAATATCACATAAGCATTTATTTACATGGAAACTATTGCATGCTGAAACTCAATGTTGAGATATCTTCCACTGCATTTTTTATAATATTATGCTGTTTAATAAATTCCCCATCACTTTCTCAGGCTGATCAGGCGAGACAGTATGGTGCTCGGGTATACTGTGTTGGTGTGAAGGACTTTGATGCAAACCAGGTAAGACTGTTCTTCAGAGAGATTTGCTGCAGCCTATATTAACGATGTACAATCACCTACTGAATAACAAAAACAAACAGAAAATCCCATTGATTCACATTGTATATTATAGACTACAATATCATAAAGTTGGAAGTGGACTCTTTTGACTTGGATTATTAAGCAATCAGCTAGAAACCCTAGCACAGAAAAAAAAATCAATTTTGAATTCATTCTGTAATCTATTGTAGTTCATTAGTTGTTGGTGCATCACAGTCACGGGAATGTTGCTGTCATGACCATGTTGTTTTTTTCATGTGCATTAGTAACAGCATTAGCGTAACAGAGGGATCCTTTATATTGACGTTATTGGATGAGCTTGTCCGGTTAGTGCCGAGTGTAATTGCATTCTGCAGAGCACATATCCGGCTCGTTTTACATCAGCAAGAGATCGACTCTGGCTTGGGAAATGGTAGCATGATTGCTTTAAGACTTGCCAGCTACAATGATGCGAGATTATAAAAAGAAATCTCATTTCTGACAAGATATGCCAGTTTTCATGTGTTGTTATAGCTTACAGATATTGCAGACAGCAAAGATCAAGTGTTTCCTGTTGTGGAAGGATTTCAGGCCCTCAGAAGCATCGTAAATTCGGTGAGGTTTACCACAAAAAAAAAACTGCTTTTCTTACTCGCGGTTTGTATGCTGCCTTCTAATTGACTTGTATTTGTGTTTACAGATTTTAAAGAAATCCTGTGTAGAGATTTTTAACCTTGAGCCCTCCAGCATTTGCGTGAATGGTATGTCTAAGTCCACTTTTATGGCTCAAGTGACCCAATTCCATTTTTTTTTACAGATCAGACATGACCCACAACTATGTAAGCATGAAAGAAGCACATGGATTGGAATATGGAATCTGAATTAGATACATGCATTTGTGTATGCAATGTATTGTATTCCTAAATATTTGTCCTAGAGACAGTAAATAAATAATAAACAACAGCGGGCCCAAGACTGAACCCTGGGGAACACCTGCTGTAACATTTGATATTTAGGGATGAGAACAAGGCATTAATATGTTCTTAATTAGCGCAAATAAAAGTCTATTATACTAATAATATGCATGCTAAGCAGCTAATAACTAAAATATTGTTAGCATGCACGTTAAAGCGATCTTCACCTCACCCCTGAATGATTTTGTGGGACCCTTGTTGGAGGCGAAAACAACAGAAAAAACTAGTTGTGATTAGCAAATGGGCTGGTTTTGCTTTGCAGACCTGGTAACCCTGTTTCTTGGTCAACATCTAACTTGGGTTGTTTCACCAAGAGCCACTTTGAATAGTCCAAAGATTTGGGTAGATTCAACAAATCAGAATTGGGCATGAAGACCTGCAGTGCAAATGCATTTAAAAAAAACTAAACCTTTATTACATATAGCCATGTCTAATTTCAGTGCAAAACACTGTGTTTTAGAAACCTTCAACATTGTTTTGCGAGGCAGGGGATTCACGCAGGGAAGAACCTCAGAGGGTGTGGTCTGCACATTATCTGTTAATCAACAGGATCCCTACAGTAAGCCACTGCATGCATTCCATATATTATAAACACAACAAGACATCAAGTTACGCCTGAAAATACAAGCCGCATAATTCACCTTCCCATTCAGCAAATGAATAAATAGCACATTAAACCACAAGGTTATTGTTATTTGAGCGGTCCTAAACTCTGCATGGCCTCCAGAGGCTCTTGCTCTATTTAGCCGATGGGAAGTCTCATGCAGCCACATCCTGAGTGCCTCTGTGCTTCAGGCTGCTTTTGGCATTTTATGGCAATCTCATGCTGCTCTCTCTCTCTCTCTCTTCTAGATGAGAAGCCGAGTGCAGTGAAGGATAATTACGTGCTGTGTCCAGCGCCAGTGTTGACCGAGGTCGGACAGTAAGTGGCATTGGACCAGCTTCAGTCGGAGAACAGTGGCTCTCCATTCAGAGCCACAGCTGTTACAGGCCCACATGCAAAGGGAACGAGTTCATCATCTTTTCCCTCGGGTTTCTGTTTATAGCTTAGCTAATAGACAACTGATAAGGAGCAGGCTCAGTGCAGGGCTGAAACAAAGCAGCGTGTGTGACGACAGCACATTTTTGTTTGCCGTAGTGCGCTGCCTTAAAGAGACATGCAAAACCAACCGTCACTTTATTGGCGTCATGGCCAAGTTAGTTTTTAACAGATGAAAGAGAATTTTCAAAAAACATTTGTCTTGTTGTTTTGAACACTTTAGTACATGCTCCGCCTCTGGCATTCAATCATGTAATAACAGACTCTGCCTTTCTCACCAGCTCCCTTGAAGTGCTCGTTAGTCTGAATAACGGCCAGTCTTTCATTTCCAGTCCAATCACAATATATGCCACTACATGTGTAAGTACACAATACAGTTTTCAATACATTAATACATACATTTGCCAAAAACACAATAAACAGTTATAGTTTGTTATTGCATGTTGAAATAATGGATTGTAATACAGCGTCAGTGTTATTTTAGTTTATATATATATGTGTACATTTATTTTATATATTTTATACAGAAGAGTTTATTTGCATAACTCAGCTTTTTTACATTTAAAACTTATATACATATATATATGTGTGTGTGTGTGTGTGTTTTTTTGGCAAAAATAAATAACTGCCAAAATGTTTTATTATGTTATCTTGTTTTTATCGTTTTAGTTTTTTTATTTTAATTTAGTTAAAATCCTTCTTTTTAATTTGATTTTATTATTTATTTCAGTTGAAGTAATTTTACTTTTTATAATTAATATATAATAATATAATTAATTTTATTTTAGTTTTTAATTTCTAATTTTAATACTAATTCTCCCATGCAATATATGTTTTTATATATATTTCAGATATATTTAAATTATATGTAATAATATTTGAAAAGAAAGCTTCATGCATTGTATATTATTACAATTTAGGAGTTGTTTCTATTTGAATATACTGTAAAATATAATTTATTTCTGTAATGTGCCGCTGAATTTTCAGTGTCACATCATTCTAATATGCTGGTTTACTGCCCAAGAAATATAAATATATTCTGTTAAATATTTTCAGGATCCTTTGCTAAATAGAAAGTTAAAAAGAGCAGACTTTGACTGTAAGATTTAAAAAAATAAATCAATTCTGTCACTTTTGATTATTTAATGCCTCCTTGCTGAATAAAGGTAACTACAGGAACTTTCATGATTCTAACTCAAGCAGGTGTTTTTATTTCTTGTAGTCTGATGGGATATTGATAGCTATCATCATCCTGGTGCTGCTGGTGTTGTTGGGTTTAATTGTGCTCTGGTGGTTCTGGCCTCTCTGCTGTATGGTGGTGAGCACTACACATACATCTGGTGCTACAGTATCTCCTATATATAACATGTATATTACTCTTTATAAGCACTGTTTTCTACTCCTGTGACAGGTAATCAGAGATCCACCCCCATCTCGCCCTCCTCCTCCACGCCCAGAACCTGTAGGTACAGTACTTAGGGGCTTGAAATGTTCTCCACGGTTTCCTGAAAAGCATGGTGTATGTCTTACAGGAACCTGAGGAGGACCCTCTGCCGAAGAAGAAATGGCCTACAGTGGATGCGTCGTATTACGGCGGCAGAGGGCCTGGGGGCATCACACGGATGGAGGTGGATTATCAAATACAATCCAAAACAACATTAAACCGTGGTTGTACAGAAATACACCGAAGCTTACATCATCCACAGGTTCGCTGGGGTGAGAAGGGCTCTACAGAGGAAGGGACGCGGTTAGCGAAAGCCAAAAATGCTGTGGTCAAAATGCCAGAGGAGGAGTTTGAAGAGCCTGTGAGAAGACCCCCACCCAGACCTCCACCGGTGTATCAGACCGCCGCCCAGGACAAATGGTACACGCCCATTAAAGTAAGTCTCCTGTCAACACTTGGGCTTTGTGGTAATTGTATTTGTATTAATGCCACTGTGCTTTTTGTCTGTGATGTGAATGTTTTAGGGGCGTTTTGATGCTGTGTTAGCACTGATGCGCAGACAATACCACCGAGTCGCTATCATGAGACCCACAGCAAACGACAAGGTACGGTGGCCTTGCTTAATCCAAATCTGGACAGGAATACAGCTTTTGTTAAATAAATTGCTTGGTTATCAATAAAGTTTATATATATATATATATATATTTATAGAGTAAAGAAAACAATAAATTGATATTCTTTCATATTTTACAGCGTGTGAAGACAAATACAAGTACTGATTTATTATAATTTTATTATACTAGCATTATGTAACTGGTCTGTTGCTGCAGTCAAAGGCTGTAGTTGCCACCACACAAGTTTATTTGAACTATGTTGGTACCGATGGAAGTTGCGAGCACGCTTGGCTAACGATTCTTTTAGGAAACGCAGCCCTGGTCAGGAGCTTACGGTGAGTTAAAACCTGACTACATCTGACTAGGCTGTAGATCAGAGGCAGCCGCTGAAGAGGCTCATTAGTACTAATAAGCTGCACAAACGAGGCTGACAGTCCTATCACAGACAGACCAGATCACGTCTCGTCACAGAAGTACGTGTGTGTGCGGAGCTCCGACTGGTCATGGACTGACCCTCAAACACACACTCATCACAGAGCAGTCCTCACTATTACACTCATTAGCCTGACATGACAAGTTGACAAGTTGTCATGAAGGGGCACTCCGTGTCTTACACTAAAGTGACCTCTGACCTCTCACTGATTACACTGTCACACTTAGTTTGAGTTTCACTGAACGCCCCTCGAGGGCACAAAGAGAGTTCTGTTAAAGTGTTGGCTATAGCCTGGACCCTGATCCACAGCAGCAGTCGTCAGCAGCACAGGTATATTTGTACATTGTATGGGTCAACATGTTTATTTTATGCCAAGAATAATTAGTATATTAAGGAAAGATTGTGTTCCATAAAGATATTTTGTCAATTTCCCACCGTAAATATATTAAAACTATATTAAATCTAGGGCTGTCAAAAATAACGCGTTAACGACGTTAATTATTTTTTTGTCGTTACTTACGTTACTTTTTTTTTAACGCATTTCACGCATGCGCAGTGTGACGAATTATTTGGAGTAACTGCACTTTGCATCAGTGACACGTGG
>JAUMHQ010000002.1:449710-463879 GCA_032361165.1 Enteromius paludinosus | reverse complement strand
TTGATATTTTGTTTTCATTTAAATTTGTACATTTTGTTCAAAAGTCATTTTATAATGCACTTTTGTCATTTTTATTAGTTTGTTGTTTAAAATATGACTTTTTTTCAAACTATTTTTATTTTAAATTTTTACAATCAGTAATTTTAGTGCTTCAACTTACGAGGTTTTCATCCAATATTTATATTCAGTTATATTTCAGCTTAATCGTTTTAATAAACAATGTTTTCATAGTTTAACCCTGGTTTACCAAAAATGTTATTTACTCATAAAACCCCCTAAAAAAGGCTTCTAAGGAGAGACACTCACATAGAAACAGTGTAATGACAACCACTGAATGTTTTGGTGAATAGACTCTTAAAATGAAATATCGATCTCCATATTTTCATTGTAGCCTGAGACTTTTGAACAGCAGTCAGTGTGCTCTGTTTGATTGATGTATCGGTTCCTCAGTGCCGTCAAAACATGACAGATTGAGTTTCCTGTGGCTCCCTCTCGCTTTCCTCCAAGTACAAACTAACCTTTATTTCTCTTCTGCTCGTTTAGAGCACTGAGTGTGTTTGTGTGCTATTTCAATACGAGAGGCCCAGCATCCCAGAATCAGAAACCCCTTCCTCAGTTAAACTGACACCACACACCAGTCACGACCAAAAGAGCTGTTACACACGACAGCACACACACACACACACTCACACTTGATTTCACTGCACCCAGGCCTAATTGTTCCCCCGGGTGTCGCTGAAAACACGCTGACTGATGAACTACTCTTGACATTGAGGGCTTTTATATGGATCTCATTTCATCTGTGGGAGCATTACGGATTAAATATGGAACAGAGCCGGTTCTGTGTCCTAGAGCTAGTCAGATACGGCACAGCGCTAAGTAGAGCTCATTTACAAACACGCACGTACAGTACCTGCGGCTCTCGCAGTGTTCTGGTGAGAAACGAGTGCTACCGTACACACAAAACACACTAGGCCTCAGAAATAGGGACATTGGCTGAAAACGGTGTAGTATTGAGCTGCGGGTGAATAAATGTGGCTCGGCTTGCGTGTTTGGGAAGCGCATGAGCAGAAATCCTGTTAAATGAATTAGCAGTTAGGCTTGTTGCGTTTGGAAAGGTGAACCTGTGCAGAGCAGATCTGAAACGCAGCTTTATTGGTGTTGACATTGAGTCAGGTCAGGATTTGAAGTCGTAAAAACCTTGAGTAATTCATGCTAGCTGTGTAAAAGCATGATTCCTGAAATAACCAATAAGAGTGGATCTTGCAATTTTGGTAAAGAGAGAGAGTTCTCCAAAAAAATGCAAATGAGCCCTGGCTCTTCCAAGCTTTATAATGGCTGTGGGCGGGTGTTCTCTTTCCAGAATAGTCCAGAAGAAGCCAATAAAGCGCATCCGTCCATAATAATAATCTTATACGCCTCGGGAAACAGCTCCTTATTGTGAACACACCTTCGACAGTTAATGGAAGCTAGATATTACTTTGTTTTAATATAACATTTTAAATATGGGAATTTTTCTTATGAAAATGCATTGATTCGCTATTCGTGTGAGGCTTTTATATTATGGATGGATGCCCTTTATTGGACTACTTCTGGACTGTTGAAAAATAACCCCATCCCACAGCCATTATAAGAGCCAGGGCGTGTTTAAATATTTATTCTAGTCTGGAAGAAGAAAGTCATATACACCTAGGTCTTGAGGGTGATTACATTTTTGGGGTGAACCACCCCTTTAAAATATCGTTACGGGTTGGGTTACCCGATAAATCATTATCACAAATCTGACAACCCGTAGAGATTTTGGTTTATCATATCAATTGCAGTTGTGTTGCACATCTGTTTTGACGTGCATGTAGAAACGGCTGCCTGTCAGAACAGCATAACAACTGAATTGTTATATTTTGGAATGTCTTTAATATTCGACTGTGTGTTATGTATTTAAAATAACCAATGTAGTTAGTGTCTTTGTTTAATAGTAATCATTTGTCGTGTTATTTAGATTTCTTTTTTATTATATAATTGTCTTCTGAATGTTGTTTTCTTCACATCAGTTGGACTAGTTCTTCATTTGCTGTTACAGCTGTTATATGATTGTGTATCGGAAGAGAAACATTTATCTACAGAAAAGCTTACGATGCCTAATAAAGTAGTGTTATATAAAGGACTTACCGTGGTGACTGCTGTATTTCCGCTGGTCCGTGAGCGTCACCTACTGTTAAAGCGTGGATTTACACTTTACATTGAGCCCTCCTGTCATCTGTCAACATAATGTCATTTAAGTAAATGAATTACTATTCTGAAATGAGATTTCATGTTTTGAGACACACCTGTGTCAGTACCTTCTTCTGTTTGTTTGTATGTCACAGATCAGTCAGAAGAAGCTGAAGAAGTACGAGAAGGAATACCACACCATTCGAGAGCAGCAGGAACAGCAGGAGGCACCCATCGAGAGATATGAGGTAGAGTTATCCTGTGTGTGTGTGTGTGTGTGAGCACGTGATGCGTCTCTGCTGGGATCCTCACATCTGCATTCATGACTGTGTGCTCGTGAATATTTACATGATCTGTCATGGCGTGCATGCGTTTGCCCCTGTGCACTTAATCTTGGCTGGGATTTGGTTCTCACTCACAATCAGAGCTAGTTTTCTCCTGCGCGCTGAGCTCGAACTCATTTCCTTCCGTGCCTATCCTGTATCTCGTGCTATTAGCATATGCGCTTTGTGCTGATAATGAGCAGTGATGTGAGACGAGGTCACCGCTGGGCTCAGAGATGATGAAAATCTGGCCAGATGGATTCCTGATAATAGCGGCCTGCCAGTCAACTGTTAGCCTGAGCCCAGCTCACCAGGAATTACCTTCATCGTTTAGGAACTGTCAGTCAGGGTTCAACACACACACACACACACACACAGGGTTCTGTACAGTTCACCCAAGTTCACACAGTTGCTGTTTGAAGTCTCTGTAACCAAACTTTGGATATTCAAGATGACAGTTAGTGTTATAGTTCAAAGCACATTAAAAACAGTTAGCAGGAGTTGCCCAGATCTTGCTAATATTGTCTACAAACAATTCAGGGAAGTTTGTGATGTCTTTTCACCTCTTTTCATCCTTTTTTTTCTTATTTACTTTTTAAATATCGAAGCTCAGCAATATTTGGGCCAAACTTTATGTATGTATTTTTGTAAGCTATGCTTTTAAATTGCATATAAAATTAATTCATTCATTTAGATCACAAAGTCTCAACCAACTGACTAATAAACAAACCTAAACAGTTTAGCCAAAATAAAAATCCTGTCATCATTTACTCATCCTCACGTAGTTCCAAACCTGCATGAATTTCTTAGTTCGACACGAAGGATATTTAGAAAAGTTAGTAACCAGGCTGTTTTGGACCCAACGTTCGGCAGAACAAAGAAATTCATGCAGATTTGGAACTACTTGAGGATGAGTAAATGAAGACAGGATTGTCATTTTGGCTCAACTGTACGTTTTGCCTCTTTATCGCCATCTCTGTTTGAAAACCTGGAATTGCAGTTCCTTGCAGAATTATCTTCCTTGCGTGGGTTGTGCTGCTGCACGGCTTCAGCGCGAATGAATCTAATGTTTTGAGGTGAAAGTATCTGTCAGTCACTGCACCGGAGTAAATCACAGATTCTAGACTACATCTTGGAATATATCGCCCAAAATAACAATTTTCACTGGATATTTTTTCTGAACAACTGAGGAACAAATATTACAATGAATCACGCTACCAATAGTTATTACGTATAACGATTGATTAGCTCATATCACATCAAACCCTGTAAATGATTATTATTGTTATACTTTATTTTCAAATTATTACACGGATTCGTGGAATACTGGATTCCGATTGGTCAGTCGCCACATTCCAAGGTTTGTTATTCCCAGAAAACAACCGATGAAACTAATACCACAGGCTCCTCCGGGTACTACGAATCACCTTGACCGTTAGTAATTATATCACTCCGCTGTCGCTGACGTTTTCCACCATTCTGTGGCTTACACGAGTTAAAATGGAGGACATCAACATTAAATTTCAACATAGAAGACGACTCGGTTAAAACAATGATGTGTTATTGTATTATATCATTTATTAGTGTAACGATTGAGACATGGGAAGGCGTTCGGATCCATTTGCAAACATTTATTGGAGACACACACACACACAGAGTAAAGTCACAGGCAGAGTATCTACGGCAAGCGGGGATATCAGAGACACAGACAAGAGGATAATCCGAGTTCGTGGCAAATAGTCAGGCGATGAGTCAAACAGAGTCCATAGGGGCGAGGCAAGAGCGATAGTCCGAGTGCAGGCGAAGGTCCAGATCCAGGAAGGCAGAGAAACACGGAGGGAACACAGGAAAACACGGAAAACGCACGGTACATCCAAACATTGACGAGCGACTAACAAAAGGATATCCGGGCTATTTGTACATGTGACACAAGGCGGAGAAACAATGAAACACCTTGACAACAAACAAGAGGGGCGGAGACATGAACAAGCATCAAAGACAGCAGACAAGGTGGGCAGAGAGTTCATTGATAAATTAGTCCAATGGGTGAAAACAGACACATGGAGTGCCATCAGCAGACTGGTATTTTCAGCTGAACATGACAATTAGGGGTGTGACGAGATCTCGTGGCATGAGATCTTGCAAGATGCGACAGAGATAGTGGTATGATGCGGCGCAACAACTCTCCGACAGGAAACTGCTGCTGCGTTCCATTTATGACGTGCTACAGCTGAATGCAGCTTTAATAAAAAATAAAGAAATAAAATGCAATATTAAACCATGCAGTGATTTTTTTTTTTTAATAAGTGACACATATGCATCACATTAAATGGATAGATCGACCATACGTGAAAATCATTTCCTCAAGTTCCAAACCTGTATGAATTTCTGTCACATATTTTGAAGATTGTTGGTAAGCAAACCCTACCAGCAGCAGCTTTTAACAACCTTCCTTTGTGATCAACGAGGAAAGGAACTTGTTTGAACTGCTGCTTTAGGCTAATTAAACTGTTCATATTAAAAGTGTGTGATTCAAACAGACAGACGTTTTATATGCAATTCACATGCTTCTTAATTTTTTACATTTAGAGTGTTTTATATCACAGTTTTGAAAAAAAAAAAAAAATGGACTGGTGCTCTGTAATGTTAATAAGTGTATTAATAACAATATCATTACATGAACTAATTTATGTTTGAATTCAGGCCTGCTCTTGAAATTTGCGTTCCTGACATGCAAACTTTATTACATGACATTACTCGGTCGTTTGTGTCACTTCAATACAGAAGGTCATAAATGTTTGTGTGTGTGGCATTAACACACACACACACACACACTCTCTCTCTTTAACAAGCTGAGTGTCTTTTAGTACAGTAGCCGGAGGACTGAGTCCAGTCAGTGTGTGTTAATTGCTTTCTGACATATTTCCTCTAACTGGTCAATTTTTAATCAGGTTTCTTCTCCAAGGTTCCTCATGTTCCCAAGCACAGTTAACCATTATAGTGCCTGTCACGAGACACTCACACACTGTGTCTTCCCTGTAGAGAGAAAACCGGCGGCTGCAGGAAGCTAACATGCGTCTGGAGCAAGAAAATGACGACTTGGCTCACGAGCTGGTCAGCAGTAAGATCGCCCTGAGGAAAGACCTGGACAACGTGAGTCTTTCAGTTTCAAACATTCATTGCAGGTCTAGCCTCAGCGGTTCCTGACATTCACACGTGCCTGTGGCTTCTGGTATGTGTCCTTTTTCCCTTAGGCTGAGGAGAAAGCTGACGCGCTCAACAAAGAGCTTCTCATCACTAAACAGAAACTGGTGGAATCTGAAGATGAGAAGAGACGACTGGAGGAAGAGTCTGCGCAGGTCAGACACCCCAACACTCACTAACGCTCAAAACAGTAAATAGTATTTCAACAATAAAGCTATGACATTTTTGGTCTTGAGGTTTACCATTTAAAGTGCGGTGCTTTCTGAATTGAAACTACTTTTGAATCCGTATCTACAAATTTACATATAATCCCTTGTTTTATTTGTATTTTTTTAAATGCCCATGCATTTAGCATGGGAAACAAATTCCCTTTTGTTTTATGATTGTACGTGTATTTCCCAGTATCCCTGTAATGAGTTGAGGTTCTGATGGAGTGGTATCGCAGAAGGGTCCCTGAGGAGGCCGGACCCACGCTGCTCTGGATGTGTGTTTGAGCTGATTGCTCTGGTTCCTCTGAGACAGCTCTTACAGTACAGCCTCCAGACACAGCTGTCCTCACACAGATGGGAGAAATGTCTCCTGGAGGGGATACTTGGGTTAAATATAGGATGCTATGACTGATTTGTTTTTAGGAGGAAAAATGGGGGAGTTTTTAACTTGTGCTCTGCATTTGTGTTTCAGCTGAAAGAGATGTGTCGGAGAGAACTAGATAAATCCGAGTCTGAGATCAAGAAAAACGGCTCCATCATCGGAGAATACAAACAGGTGAACACACACACACTGACTCACTCGCCTTGAGTCTTCAGTGAAGCATGGTCTGCTGTCTCTGTTCGAGTTCGTTCTGATTCTAATGGTCTTCTATCACTATAATGAAGTACAGTATCCATCCATTAGGCCTATGGCTGCATCAAACCCTAAATCAGATTAAATGGCCCAGTCTCTCTCATAGCTCATCTTAAAACACCCCATTGTCCAATTAAATTACCTTCATAAAACTCTTAACTGAGACACTCTATGAATGTGCATCAGTTTTATCATACAGTACTCTCCTGCTCTGCCAAATATTTGCTTCATTTACCTTTTTCTTTCTTTACTTTTATGCATTTGGCAACTTTTGCATCCGAAGATCGGTTCATGCGTTCCCTGCGACTCAAACACAAAATAATCCTTTCCATGGTTTTTTTTTCACTAGGATTTTTTCAACTTTACACATCCTTTTCATCGCTCTACCATTATTTTTGTCTCTCTGTTTTTCTTTTTCTTTAGCTTTGTACAGTGTGACTTCAGTTCATCTAAAGGAAAGGAGCCCATTAGCCCGTAAACAGACTCGCTACAATACATCTTTAGTTTTTTAAGGGGCCACATATTTTTCATCTTCATTTCTTGTGGGAGTCTATGGCAACTCTTTTGAACCGTATAGTTGAAAGTTTGCCACACTCCCAGCTTGCAAGCCTGATATCTCTGTTTTAAACAGCCTTTCATTACCAACATTTTAAAATGGCCTGTCATGAAAATTCACCCTATGCATTTTTTCTGCATCTCAGTGCAAGCCTTTGTTAACCTTAAGGAAAGTAATTGATAATTAAAGTATCTTAACTGAGGCTTCTGGTTGAAATGACTGGTAACGTATCTCCATATAGTCCTTAAACTCTTTGTTTTGAATGAAAGCTTTGTCGCTAATCACATTAGATTGTGACATGTGACAAGTTTTCAATGGGTATACAGACTTTTGCTGTTTCAAACTAATGCACTTTTCCAGTTTTTTGGATACTCCTCCAACAATGGTTTTTAAAATCTTACTCAGGCCAGATTTTGTGAAGTAAAACAAAGTTTAACATAAAACACTTAACTAACTCTTAAGTTGCTATCGAGACAGCTGTCAGGAGGAATCAGTTCAGCAACTCTGACGCGTTGTTGTGCTTGGCTTTAGCTGTATTTTATTGTAGTCCTGACCTACATTGGCCAAATTTGCCACTTTTATTGATAGGCGAGTATAGAAAGAGGAATAGGAGCAAATATAGTAGAACATAACCAGGAACTTTGGTCAAAATCAGTTGACCCTTCTCAAAGACCCAGCCCTCTTACGTAATGTCTGCTATGTCTGACAAGCCAAACTATGAATACGGTTGTGCGGCTCTTTAATGTGCCATTACAGATCACTGGAGTGCCTCAGTTCAAGCACCTAGTGAACCAATGATCTCTTCCTCTTTACTGCTGTACAGCATGTAATAAACACAAATGAACATAACTGTGGAAACATGTCAATTCGCCGATGGCTGATAGACATCTCGATGCTGAGCCGGCATCGCGATCCTCCGTCCCGCCGCAGCAGCAGCAGCAACCAGCTCGCCAAAAACACACTTAATCCATGCCATTAATAAGCGAGCACACCACTGATACTGGTGGTAAATCATTTCCGTGAGAGGAAAACAGATGTACATGCGAAGAAACGGGGCCCGCGAGCTCATTTTTAACCCTCGCGCGCGCTTGATATGTCATCATTCCTGCGCTCGATCTTCTCTCAGCTGCTCGCGTGAACACTGTTATTTTTGTCAGTCGTGGGGCACGGCTTGGTGTTTTAGTTACAACTAAACAACCCCAAGCCCCAACAACCGCCGCCTACTACGACGATGTCATTGTCTATTGCAATGTCTCACATTAGACATCGTACGATTCCAAATTGGTCGACATCGCCCAACCCTAATGTCAATACATGCCATTTTGCAAGTTCAAGTACACAAAAATGTCAGATTTATCATTATAATTTGGTCAGATGGCCTGTGAGTCAAGCTAACCACTAATCCATGGCTCCAACCATGCCATCTTTTTATTGCCTTACGTATGATTTTGTTCAGAAATAACCCCACATAGCTGTCAGTAGTGTGTACAGTACGCTCCTGTAAACATGCATGTGCAGAGCAGTTCAACATGCTAGTGCATGGATCAGGACTGATGCGTGTGTAGAGGAGAGGCTGGCCTGAAAGTGGCACCTTCAGTGCAGTATGAGAGCTTCTCTGTAAAAATAGTTGAGCTGCTGTCCCTGCAGAGCTCATTTTAATGGGGCCGCTGACAGCATGATTCATGGAGGAGCATGATAATGGTGTCCTCTGAGCTCTCTCTCGCACACACTCGCGCTCGTATTGCTTGTACGAGCCAGACGACACACACAAGCGTCAGAGGCCCGCAGGTATCATGCTGGACGGCTTCCCGGTGTGAAACCAACACACATTCACTCATTAGAGTGAGAAGGAAAGGTTTCACACATCTGCCCTCTGAAGACTATGATGCAAAAACACAAAGCTGGAACGTAAAAAGGGTATTTGTATAAAAAGTCCTCTGCCCTGTGTTATTATTCACATCTGGCACTGCAGTACAGCTTCATTAATAGTCTGTTTGATGAAAATGTCCCATTCATTCATGTTTTGTCATTAAATTAGTAGCTCAGACATTTTCTCGATGTGAGCTACATTCTGTTAACGCTTGTCAAACAGCAAGGATAGAATATCTGGCTCATTTGTCTCACAGGCATGAATGGCATCTCAAGTCATGTCTTCTGTGCATACTGCATGTCTCCTACATGAGTTGAGAAGTTGCTGCTGCTTTTCAAAACGATCTGACTTGATGGACAATGAAATATGACTGCAATAGTCCAGTAGAGGTCATTACATGGCCTCTTAGCTTTATTAAGATGATGCAAACTTTAAATTGTTTTCAAAAACTGTACCACCGAGTGTTACGTAATATTATGGAGCAGATTTACTAAACAGAGCAAATTAGCACAATTGGAAAAGGAAATGTTATTGGTGATTGGTCCAGTGTCTTTGCTTTTTCTCTTCAAAAGCTATGATGGATAAAAATGTGTTTGCACTCGTTTAACAAGCGTCAGTGTGGGTGTCTTCAGTAGCTGCTTTTCTGTTCAACTCTGAAACACTGCTTAGGTCAGAATTGCACTCTTATGGACAAACTAATTGCTGCAAAAAAAAAATTAAACATTTTGAGTCGCGCACTATTCACATACCCTATTGTATGCATAAAAAAAAAAAAAACATATATTCTTTAGGGTTAGGCTTAGCGCTTAAAGAAGTATATTTTTTCACCCAAAAATCTAAATTAGCCCATGATTTGCTCGCCCTCAAGCCAAGGTGTATATGACTCTTTTTAGATGAATACAGTAGGAGTCACATTAAAAAGTGTCCTGGTAAATCATGGGGTAGTTTTAATTTTTAGGTGAACTGCTTAGCACATACATGTTACTTTTACAGTGTTTTCCTGGCAATGCTGAAGCAACAGTAGACGGTAGAAGACTGTGAGAGGAGGTTTAGAGAAACATGCCACTCTACAGTAGTTTGAGTACAGCGATGCTTCTGGAGAAGAGTGCAACTTCCTATGTCGAGAACCTAAGGCTATGGATTCAGCTATAACTGAATTATACTTCGGGCTTCAACCAGCGCACCATGGCTTAAAGCTGAATATTTCATTAGGATTATTCTGGGGCTGTGTCGTTCCTTCTCGTTCATTCATTAGGTCATTCGAGGCTACGTCCTCCCTGCTGATCAATGCATGTTTAATGAGGGTGTTTCGCCAAATTAAGATTTGCAGGCCACATCGACCTCTGAAGGATTGACGTCAGGTTGGAAAAGAAGGCATGAACCTCATCGATCAAGGGCAAAAAGTCGGCGCTCTGTCAGAAATCTCCCACTGACCTGAGCTCTGCGGTGCTGTTAGTGCACTTACTGTAAGAGGATGCTGGGATTACATAGAGACCGGGGCAATGTGATATCCTGGAACGGGAGAGATTGATTGAAAGATTGTATGCCCTGCTCATGGTTGATTTTTATTTTTTTTTTACCGTAAGCCTTGTTCACCCTCCTCCTCTGGAACAGTATTTTATTGGTGTGAGCCAGAGCAGTACTGACCCTTGACCTCTGTGTGTTTGTGTCAGATCTGCTCTCAGCTCAGCGAGCGGCTGGAGAAACAGCAGACGGCCAACAGAGGAGAGCTGGAGAAGATCCGGGTGGGTGAAGACTCAAACACACACCACAGATATAGATATTATAGGTATATATATGGTAACACTTTAGATTAGGGTACACATATTTACTGAATACTGCATTTTCTCTCAATAAACACCTAATTTGTTGCTTATTAATTGTAAGGCAGTTGCTAAATTTAGGTATGGGGTGGATTAAGGCATGTAAAATATGGTCCTGCTGAATAAGACATTAATACGTGCTTTATAAGTAGCTAGTTGAATGCATGCAAGTATGCAAGTTAATAGTGACAGCAAGTGTGTGTGTTTATATAAAGCATTCACAGGCATTTAAATCTTATGTTTTTATTGAAGTCAGGCATTGAAACATAATAATTTAACGTAGCATAACATTTAAGGCATGACACGTCAAGCAAAAACAGTGCTTTATTTATGCGCTGGTCAATTTTGAGAAATTAGTTTTTTCACAGCATACTTTGAAAAGTCTCCATCTCATGAATCTGAATATTTGATTAAATGCAGTTGTTTAGTACAGCTGTTGTAAATCATGACAATCAATCAAACTGCCGATATGCAATCATATTCGACCACAGCATGATGCGATTGACCAATCTCAGCCTAATCAGACTCCTGTGACAATTTAAACAAGTGCATTGTCACATAATGATACGGTACACTGTAACCCTCAGTGCTTGTGACATGATTATTGTGACAATGGGTTTGCTAACAAGGTTTCAAATGAACAGTACCAGCCACACATTCAAAATATCCTGTGATATAGCCATATAGATGTCTCTGTTTCATTTCGAGATTTATTTATTTGGTAGATAGCCTTGTGATAAGCAAGATAATAGCTGCTCACTTCATCCCTCGCGCTTTGCTCATGGCTCCGATCAGCCTGCTGGGCTTTATTTAGTGTTAATAAGCAGCTGATATTGAGAGCCTGTAATCAGCTTAACTAGTGATCTCCAGGCTTACGAGGTGAACGTCTGCATCTGTACAGATGAAGGTGGAGGGCTGTGAAAAGTGCAGCATTCTATTCAGTAAGGAGGGCCGTCTGAAGGTGCTCAGCGCTCCTAAAGAGGGCAGCGAGGAGGACACGGACGAGGAGAAGGAGGCGCTGAAGAACCAGCTGAGGGAGATGGAGCTGGAGCTGGCGCAGACCAAACTACAGCTGGTGGAGGCCGAGTGCAAGATCCAGGTACAACACTCACACACATTACATTAAAGTCTACGCTACTCAACATTTGAGCTGTTTTGGTCCACTTCTGATGTCGACACAACACAACAGACACAACATCTTGCAATGTGTTCATTGGCAGCGTTGCTAAAGGAAGGTCAATTCTTATGCGATGACATCACTGTGCAATTATGTCAAAATTGAAATCTAGGCAAAATATATTTTACAAATGTGCGTAATAGAATATTCAAATATAAATAACGGTCACACTTTACATTAGGTGGCCTTAACTAATGTACTTTAGGTACGATGCACTTATTGTATACATACATGTTTTTACGTTGTGCTTATATTGTTTTTAAATACCTGTATGCAAATATATCTGTAATTAATTTGTGTACTTACATGACCCTATCCATTACTCCTTAACCCACCCTTAAACCTACCCACAGACCTCACCCGTATCCACCTCAATAGCAGCAGAAGTGTTTTCCAATACAATATGAACACTAGAAGTACACTGTACTTATGTTCTGATGCAAGTACATAGTAGTTAAAGCCACCTACTATGCGTGTGATCTAAATATCTTTTTAGTTACATTGAATTATGAAACACTCACAAATGTTTTAATGTTTACAATATTTTTTATTATTTACCAAGTTATATAGTTTTGAATGTCAGCTCATGTACGTAATCCTCCTCCTGTCTTCAGGATCTGGAGCATCATCTGGGTCTGGCTCTGAATGAAGTCCAAGCCGCCAAAAAGACGTGGTTCAACAGGACATTAAGCTCCATCAAGACTGTGACAGGAGCTCAAGGCAAAGAGAGCGTCTAACAAGACCCCTTCCAGAGACGAAACACTCCAATCCCCCCCCCCCCCACCCCACAGCTGGAACAGTGCGAACTACTCTCCTTTTGTATAAACCGAAACCTTCCTTCTAGGGTACCAGCAACCCCATCCAAACACAAGTACTACCCGAAAGAAAAAGACTTTAACGCTAGTCTTTCTACTACTGATGATAAACCAATGACCGGGCGTGTAGCTGACCCAAAACGCTCTTCTGGGGGATGTTAACATTTCTATCTGCTGTCCTACTCGAGACTACTTGCACAAAGTCAACAGACGGTACCAGTGCTGCCGGAAAACTAGCTAACGCTCTAACGTGACTTTCGTTATTGTGACAATAAGAGGGCAAATGTGTTGATCGTGTGCATGTGTATGACTGAGGTCTGCTTTTATTGTACAGTGTGTGTGTATGTGTGTGTGTGTTTGGGAATGTGTTGGCCAATATTGTGGTTCTCGGAGGAAAACAGGAAGTAGGTAGCACACTGTACATAGACTGTACAGTCAACTTTTAATTAGATTCCTCCTCAAACCACTAGCTGGCGCCCTTCTGATATTAACAAAACAAGTGAATGGTATATGATGGGATGCAGGTGTGTATGCGGAGCCGGAAGGTTTTACAGTAGACGACTAACGGCAAGCACTTAACGCGGTGAGCACACGCTTTGATCGGGAAGCACATCCGGAGGTAAAGTCACTGTGCTGTGGGGAAGGTGTTTGCACCTTACAGACATATTTATATTAATATCAGGCTTGCTAGAGTTACTGTCGTTGTTAAAGAAGACAAAGGAGGCCGTTCTAAAAGGCACTGGGTTGTAAATAGCATCGTTTTGTTTTTTGATTCATTTTATATTTCCACTTTGGTAACTGTACTAATGTTGCCTCATTGTACTGTGCTACAGATTATTACTCATGTTTTGCTTTTGTCTGAATTTCAAACTGCTGTCTGATCATTACATGCCAAATGTACCTTTTACCCAGCATTACATGCGTGTGGACATGGTAATAGTGTAGGATGCATTGTGTAAACCTCCATGAATTTCAGTATAAACCTATGAACACGTCTCCTCTGGTCTGGTGTTTTCATTTTCACACCATCATTTTGAAATAAGAGTCGTTGTGGATTTGCATTTTGGCATTACTAATTGTTTCCCGGATTAACGATTCCACAACATTGTGTTGATCAGTATTTGGTTTGTCAAGACTTCAGTGAGTTTTTACGAAGGTTTCAATTATTTTAACACAGTATGGAAGATATGCATATGGTTATGCATAATTATGGAGTAAATAATTATTTTGTGGATGTAATCATATGTTCATTACATGCATTAAAGGTGCTATAGAATGGAAAACTGAATGTACCTTGGCATGGTTGAATAATAACAGTTCAGTACATGGACATAACATACTGTGAGT
>JAUMHQ010000002.1:435234-445317 GCA_032361165.1 Enteromius paludinosus | reverse complement strand
GCTCTGCCCTCAAGCAAGCATTGGTTAATGGCAGTCATGTGACTGATGCGAGCCAGATCCTTTTATTTAACAAAATTGAGATTAATAGTTACATTTTATTGTTGTGGGGCAAAGACAGGGCTCCATACACACATACACATTAAAAAACAAGAAACCCCAACAAAAGGGCACTTGAGGCACCTAGGAGGAAAGGGGCGGGTGCTCAAGCATTCAAGCTCAACTACATTCTCACCTGAAACACACACTTCATGTCACAATTAGCGGGTCTATGGGCAATGACGTTTCACAAGTCCACAAGAACAGACAAGAATGCGTACTGAGAAACGGCTATTGTCTGTAAACATAAAATTATAAAACACATTGTTATTTGTGTGTGTGTGTGTTTGTGCACTGCATTTTGCATCCCATGGTTCTTCTTTTATATTTTAATGTATTTTTCTTATTAAAGCAGCAGTCTGTAACTGTTTTTGGTTCAAAATGATCCAAAAATCAATATTTGAGCAACTACAATACCACAACCGATTTACAACAGTTAGCTTATAATAATGTTTTCTAATCTGAGTGGTGAAAGGTTTTATTTGGGTGACATATTCTAAGACACAGTCTAGAACAGGGTTCCTCAAATCTTACCCTGGAGGTCCGATGCACTGCAGCGTTTGGATCTAACCCTAATCAAACACACCTGAGCACACTAATCAGTGTATAAGGATCATTAGAAAACGCAGGTAGGTGAATTTTATCAGGGTTGGAGCTAAACTCTGCAGTGCATCAGACCTCCAGGGTCTAGAATCTGTGATTACTAAGTTCAGGATTCAGTGCAGTGACTGACAGCTACACATTAACATTAGATTCATCCGCGCTGAAGCCATGCCGGAGCACCACACACACACAATATAATTCCACAAGAAACCGCATTTCCAGGTTTTCGAACAGAGACGGCAACAAAGAGGCAAAACTTACAGACTGCAGCTTTAACATGAGTTAGACGGATGTTTGACCCTTGACCTTGTGTCTATTCAGTGTTTTGTAACACAAAAATGCTAGTTAAAATAAGTTAAAATTTAAAAAACACATCTCTGGGCCTTGTGTTTGTTTGTTTTTTTCAATCCACTCAGTCAGACTTAGAGATGCGTTTTTTGAGTTAAATGTGAATGACCACGAAGTCCACAAGGCGGCAAATTCACATGACGCCCAAGGTCATTTTAGTCCTTGCTTACCCAGCCTTCCCTTGATCTTCTCCCATGCTATTTTTCCCTCGCAATTTCATAATGAGGGTAGTGATGTTTTTAATTGTTTGACTGGAATGAGATGGAGGCAGTGAGGGATGTATGTACAGTGCATTCAGTGGATTGATCAGCTTTCCAAAAATACTTTCAAGAGACAAAACCTCCTAAACAAGCGTCGAAAGTTGCAAGTTGGCAAAAATAACATGACCTAAGACCTTTATATGGTGTATGCCGTTATTAAGAATATAAGCCTATCGCCAGCAGCCTCATTTTCATCTGCTTTAACCCGACTAGGGTCCATTGGCTGCTGCTCATTACTGCCCTCTAGCTTATCGGAGAAAGCACACAAGAGACAAGAAAATACACCACACATCAAAAAGAGTTTCATGTCTTTACATATTTATTTTTTTTAAAAAAGGTTTACACTTTTTAGAGATTTAGCACTTTATTTTAAAAGCATAAATTATGGCAATAATGTGACAGACGAACCACTATAGCATTTTCACAACTAATAGTTTGTAACTTGATACCACGGCTAGCAAACATCTACTGCTGTCATGTTCAAGCACTGCTCGCTCACAGAAGTTGTGCACAATCACCATTTCACATTATATTGTTACCCTTTATAATATCTCAAATCTAGATCATTTTTTTGTTAATATAATTTGTCAAGTTACATAAAAGTTGTGAAATGGATAACTGAGAATCCCGCAGACTGCTTTCCGTGGCAGTCCGACACAAGAGGAGTATTTACAGAATCATGGAAGAGCACGCAAGCAAGGATCTGCCATGCTCCTGAAAGTTACAAATCAAAGAAAAATAAACACAAAAATGGGCATAAGCACCCACATGGGAAAAACAAAACAAACACGCGCACACAAATCACATGAGTATTTGTTTTTTTTGTAATACAGGTAAATAATTCATATCAGTGTATTTGGATGTGTCTACAAAGATGCAGTTAGCTCTTCTATGAAAGTACATTCTACTACATAAATACATTCCAAACCTAAACATGGCTCTATTGCTGGTTCAGTCTACAGGACCTTCAGCATGAACCAGCTCAAATGACGGCCGTCCCCATCTGCCCCGGCTATATGCAGGGAGAGATCGGAGACGTGGAGCAAACATTCACTTCAGCAATTCATTTTGCAAAGCTTGCTCAAGCTGAAACTGGATCTATATTTCTGTACGTACATCGCAAGCTCGCAAATTGAATTTCCAACTCAAGTCCCACACACAAGTCCCTTTCCTTCACGACAGGATAAATAGTCCACCACCTAACTCTTCCATAATTAAGACTCATAAGTAGTCTGCTCATACTGATAAAGCACCAACATTATAAAGTGAACATCAGTGTTTATGCCTCTTTAAAACTAAATCTAATAGCATCATTCTGTTACAAAGTGAGAGTCTAAAATGAATCAGAATCGGTTCATT
This sequence comes from Enteromius paludinosus, assembly GCA_032361165.1. NCBI lineage: Eukaryota > Metazoa > Chordata > Actinopteri > Cypriniformes > Cyprinidae > Enteromius > Enteromius paludinosus. The sequence goes on along the minus strand of JAUMHQ010000002.1, from coordinate 442,651 downwards.
TAGCTATTTACCAATAAATTAAATCCTAGATATGTTGATTGCACAAAAGATATATATATATATTTTTTTTATGATGTATTGTTTCGTTCAGAGGCAACAGTCAAATCAACAATTCAGAGCCAATGTCGTGACTTCTTTTTTTAAGAGATGTGTTGCATTGGCTATGTCTACATTAATCCAAACACAAAAAGAATTGGTTTTGGGTGTTTAACAGAACAATTCGCTCCCACTGAAATGTCTGGAAACTCTGAAATCGTGTTACTGCAAATGTGCAAAGCATTAAAGCTCACTAGGAGACCACACATAACGTTGTCGCACTTCCTTCTGGCATGATCCTTTTATTTGCAGGTTGCACTCAATGTGTTTGGTCTAAAATGCAGTTGCCCTCGTATTTCTGTCGTCTTTGAGGGTTTGTAATATGAAGTTGAGATTATACTGTAATGTGAACAGCACCATTGGCTGAATGTAGGTTTAAAGACATATTTATCCGTAAAGTATGCATCAGATGACTAAACATGCTTCGTTGTTTTCAAATAACTGTGCTTTCAGAGTCAACACTGCAATGTTAAAACGAGCACTTACATAGCATCTTCAGCAGCTCAGGTTTCACAGGACAAAAGCGTGGAGAATAAGATGTGTTTGGATTAATGCAGATGCTGTAGAAGCTGTGATACTCAGGTGATCTTAACTGCTGCCTCCTGGCTCTCACAAAATAAACTAAGAGCAGTAGTATCTGTGCTGCATTTGACATCTACCTGAGTAGAGCTGATGCATGTGATGTACAATCTTGTGCAAATATCAAGGCTCCGCCCACAAACTGTCACATCACACACAAGTCACCAAACAGAATCGAAAAATAAAACAAACTTTTGAGGGCTCCCGAGAAAATCGAGCCTGGTTTGTTTCAGTCAGATGTTCTCCTGTGGATCTGAAGCCTCTCTGGGTGTTTTATTGGAAATTTATTTCAAACGTCACCTCCACACTTCATTTCAGAGATGCAGCTGTGCAAATGTCCTCTCCCTACGACAGACCGCTGAGATTCAAACGCAGCTGATGAGCTCCGCTCGACTTTGATGAGCAGAATAAAATCCTAAACTGAACTAAAATATGAGTCCTCACAACATATTTATGAAGACCATCTGGCTGTCGATGCCACCCGGGGAAGCAGGCCGGCATGAAGAGAGACATATTTGCAGATTCTGATGCTTTTTGAGCACTGCAGCAAAACAAAGCAGTCAGCTGCGTCTGGTGTTTATCAAGACAAGCTATATGGCTTTTTACTTTGGATTGGTCAGACATCCCCTTATTATCTTCCCTCACTATGAGGCATTGCTTTGAAATGTGGAATACATCTTAAAATAATATTACGAGGTAATCTTGGTCAACGTGAAATGACATTTGCAACTCACTTCTGTAAACGTTACATAAATGATGTGTATTTCCAAGGAAACAGTGTAAGATTGGGATGATTAGACGAGAGGCACTGATAAATTGTTGACATCAGCCAAAAGTAATTGCGGATGCATTTATTACTGTTAGATGAAAATATTGTATGTATATATATATATGTGTGTGTGTGAGAAGGTTGATTTCATGTTGACTTTAATCGCAGACAAAGGGTTTCGTGCTCTGCAAACTAATTAAACATAAATAACATGGAAGACTTTGAACTGATGAAAACATTCTCTGCCAGGCTTAGTTAGCCCTGTTTTACAAACTCAATATAACTCCCAGTTGTCAGTGGTTTGAACCATATAATGCTGGTGTGGCATCGTGGAAAGGGGCTTGTGTGTTTGACGATCATTCGTAAGCTCAAAGAAAAATAAAGGCCATCTAATGTTGTGTCATTGCGGGTGTCCTTTGATGCGCTTTTCTCTCAAATCTCTATCTATTTGCATTTCCACACAAAACTTACCCATACAAGACTTACCAGCTCTAATTCAAAACTGACCGAAGTCTCGTCTGGTTGGGGAACAGAAAAATGAGTTTTTTGGGGGAAAAAATATTCCACTGAAAGAAAAGGTCAAAATAAATAAACAAATAAAAAAAATTACATCGTGTTAAACAAGTATATTTCAACTGATGCTATTATATAATGCATATTGTACTATTGCTTTTATTAAACTATCACTGTACTATTACTATTAAACTAGTACTACTCTGTAATAATTCTGTGATTAAATTCCATCTTTTCCTATTTGAGAGCTAAAATATTTCACATTCAAACACAACAGCTAAAATATGACTAAATACATGGGGAAATGTATATACGGGGACACATTCAGTGTAGCTGGGTGGTGAAGTATGTCAGTCGTGTCCTGTTTTTGTGAACTTTTGGGGCCTTATACATTTGGGTTTCGGTGAGAAATTGTGACATTCCATTAGTTACTGGATGCACAGTATACATATCAAAAGCATTTTGACATACAAACAAACATCAATACATTACTAGTGATATTGTTTGAGTACTCTATTCTTATACACGTGGAGGTAAACAAGTGAAGGAAATTTTGATATAAAAGTACTTTAACAATATGCACTCAGACTATAGTTTAACAATCCTGACGATGGGATGCTTCTTCAAAACAGCTTCGAGTCCGAATATAGCACAGCTAAAAGAATACGATCAAGCTTATTTTCATAACTGTGCTCTGTGATTTACATCTGGGAGTTTTTCTAGTGCTGTTATTAATTAGATAGCCTAAAGTTGCGCTACAACAGACCTGCTGAAGAAAAACGCAAAAGCAAAAAGCAACCGCACGCTGCTGCATCAACAGGCCTGTTTCACAACACACGTGTGCGCTGTAGTAAAACGTGTTGCCTTTTCACAACGACGGCGTCTGCTGACTTGCAGTTCTAACCAGAAAACTGCGAGTTCTGGGTTACTACACCAAGCTTCTGTTTTAATATCAAATATTAGGTTATTGAATACTTATTGGGAGTTAGCCACTGAGAACCTGATCTCATGGCATAAACCTATCTGGGTGCACATGTAATATGTACCAATAAGTACATATCGCTGCAGTTTCCACAAGAAATGAACACTAGAGGCAGCAAAACTCTGACACCTTTTATTCGGAACAAATTACTTGAAGTATACTTCATATCTATGTGTTTTCGAAGACCGTTTTGTTTCGGTAGATCACATGATACGGCTTCGGTTTGAATCCTGTGTACGACAAAATGGATCAAATCTGTGTAAAAGGAAGTTGAAATGGCATGGTTGCATCAATAAATTCCATTTGATTTTAGGTTTGAACGGGTAGGTTTAGGGTTGGATTTGCTGTAGGGCACATTAACTTTTAACAACAGTCCACAGATATTTGAATTCTGAACCGTGGCAATTTGTAACTGAAGCAATGCAATAAAACGCACAATAATACTTACCTAAATCAACATAATAAAATGTGTGTTAAACCTATGTTTTAGCACCACTCAGTGGACATTTCTCTTTGAAACTGCGGTGAACGTGCAGGAAGGTACATACTGTAACAATGGTGTTGCACAAAAAGTGCACCGATTTTTATGAGACCAGGTTGGAGAATTACTACCAAACTGATCATCATGAAAATGAAGGTTTATACAAGGATCACATCATGTTTGCATACAAATATAAAATTAATCTACACGGTACTGAGTCCAAACCCAACGTGCTTCAATGATCTCGATTCAGGCAGATTTACCGAATAGAAACACCTACTGGGGTGCCTTTTTCAGTGTAAAGCAAACTACTGTGTTCAAAGCATATTTTCGACAAGAACAGGCACAGCATAGATACTTGCAGCTACGCCTCTGCGACGCAAGCTCATGCTGAATGCGAATGCAGCAACTGAAATAAATAAATCCAAATATGCACTACTTCTGCGCGCATGTGAAACAGGCCTGAGAAGAACGACCAACTGAATGGAAAGGCAAACGAAGGGCCACCTACAGTATGCCTCAATAAAGAGTTACTGTACCTGTGCTTCTGCAGGGGAAAGGGAGAAGTGACCGGGTCACATTAGCTGCCCCTCGTACCGCGATTATGTGTACGAGTATGCACCTCTGTCAACGGCCAGAAAGTGTAAACAAATCTGCCATCGGATGTGCTTTTGAAAGACCTGTGTGTACGTCTGTGAGTTGTGGATGTTGGCGGCACAGCGGCCAGATGTTCGCAGGACGACCTCTTAACCCAACCAGAACGCCAGACTTTGGTCGACTGAGCAAAAAACACTCGCGCAGACCTGGCGAAAAAACACGGCGAAGCTGCTCGAGTCAGAGAGAAGGAAGCATCACTAATCTACTACAGGTAGATTAAGAAAAGGGCTGTCATATTGCATCTTCACAAGAATAATTTACGAGATTAAATTGCTTAGCATATATATATATATATATATATATATATATATATGTATACTGTATATATAAAACTGGAAGAAAGTTGTGTCCTAGTATAATGGTTACATATCACTTTGCAATTCTAAAATAATCAATACCAAGAATATGTATATGTATATATACTGTATATAAATATACATAAGTACATCGGTATATCTACACATATATATTTATAGTGCCATAGACCATACATATATATATGCATGTATTTTCAATATATAGCCACACATACACATGTGGTGAATACACAATGACAATGACTATATTGCAATGCCAAGTTTGAGTACGACTCAACCGAACATTCACATCTGAAGTAAGCTTGAAGCCCAAAAGAGTTCAAGTGTATTGCTATATAAGAAGGAACCGAAGTCCCCGGCCAGTTTTCGGGATGAGCAAGTCAAATAGAGTATTGCTTTTGTAAGATTGGTGCGTTTTTGGATCCTTAGATTGGGTATGGATGGGTTTGGGTGGAGAGTGTATGAAGTTTGGGCCGTTTCTGTGCGGTGGAGACAGCCTGGTCAAGCCTGGAGTGGTACGACAGTTTAGAGCCACACAACCTGATGGTTCTAGAAGTCAGAGAAGAGATCTTGAGGACCCAAGTGAATAAAAAAAGGAGCGATGGTCCGCGGCTGGTAAAAGGGATTGTCAATGAAAAGACCACCTACAGTGAGGACAAGAGCAGAGAGAGCTGCGATTAATGATGCGGCCCGGCAGGAGGCAGCGGTATATACATTCTGATGGACGGGAGGGGGAATGGGGTTAGGGTGTGCCACAGGGGTGGATACTAGGGTCTCTGCTCTTTCGGGCTGTACGTGGGGTTTTCATTGCACCGGGAGCGTCTCAGGTTAATAAAAAAGACATCAACAACTTAAGCTGCACGGTTAACTTTCCGACCAAACGGAAAAAACAAAAACTTGGAGCTCATTCATTTGAGAAAAGGCAGAGGAAATGTAAAACGTATGTGGCAACTCTGAGGTTTCCATACAGATGTAGTTAGTACATAACTCTGACAAATCAGATCTGTCGTGATTTTGGAGAGAGTATAGTACAATGACAGCAATCGCTACCAAAGAGGACGGGGCCATTGGTTCGGAGTGGACACTTGAGGGGTGACCGTGATGAATGCGACGGATCCGTTACCAATGGATGGGAATATCGTGACCACTCGTCTAACCATGGAGATGGAGTTCCTCTTTGGTAAGCGACGATCATGACCCAGCCATAAGACAGCACAAGCATTGTCACCCTCAGCGCTTCATGAATCAAGACTGTGTGTAAAAACACAAAAGGGTACTTGGGTCTTTTCCCCCCTCAACGTACGTTATCTTTTATTCTTTGGAAGCCTTGTAGCTCAAAGGGTCAGGAACAGGTTTATTAGAGTTAACCAAAACAGAAATAAAGTTAACTGAAACAAACGTTAGACAACAAAGTATAACCGGGGAAAAAAAGACTTTACAAAATGTAAGTGAAATTTAAGTGAACAATCTCAATGGTGCTAAAATAACGCTGTTCAGGAAAGACCCAGAGACCTCGATGTGAATTGGCTTGTGCTGGCCTTTGGAGGAGTATGAAATAACATCTCACACACAATAAGACACTCACCAATAAGTAAAAACAAAAAAGGACAAAAAGACATTTCAGTAGCATGTCTCCATGGATCCCTTGTTGCTGCTTTCGATTCTCCGCTGTAAGGCTGTGACTGGAGCTTCCGGTGTGTGTCCATGTGAGCGCCGTGTTTGACTTATCTGTGTGATGAGTGCCTCTGTACGGTTCAACTCGACCGCTAACTGCTTACTGGAAGAGCCTGACTAACCAAACCTCTGCACAGACTGCCTTATAATAATACTAAAATATATATACATAAAAAAACCTAAAAACTGCAGATTGAAATCTTAAATGTACCAAATTTTAAAACAGGTCTGTCTGGAAACCTATTTTGCTTAAAAGGAACGTTCCAGGTTCAGTAAATACTGTTGATCATCACAGAGGAGAACTGACACGTCCCACAGCTGGTATTAATAATAAAATAAATACAATTATATATATATATATATATATAAATTATGCATATTAATGCACTTAAAATTATAATTTTTCTGAATTATATCATATTTATATATTAAAATTGTAACATTAAAATACAGACAAAAGTTTTACAAAGAATAGCTTTCACATTATACATGATTTTTGTAAATCCATAGAACAAAACCATCGAACAAAACCAAACACCGAACAAAAACATCTTTCCAACGACTAACCTTATAGACTTACAATTCTTTTCTTTTTTTTTTTTACAAACTGAGGGACAAATCTGAATGATTTTCTGTGGTCATCAACAGAACATGAAGAAGCTGTTAATAGAGAAAACATTTAGGGATGGGCAATATATCGCACAATCTATTCATGAGCATCTGGTCAGTAAAGCCAGTTTTTGTTTTTTTAGCTTTCAAATAGAGCTAATAATACACAGAGCTGCAGATCACTGACAAGCTACGCAATATCACATTCAGTTTGGCAGGTGATTCATTTGCTTTACTGAATGCGATATTGCTTAGCTTGTCAGTGATCTAGAGCTCTGTGTATTAACTGCCACAACTGCAGATTTACTGCTAATCAAAGAACCGGCTTTACTGACGAGATATACATTGCCCAGCCCTAAAAACATTGTACTGATCCTGAAACATGCCTTGAAACTTCTGAAAGCTAAACAAAGCATAAATTTAGAGCTGCTAAAACTGCTACAGTACAACATATACACGGAAAGTATTCAGACCCCCTTACATTTTTCACGCCATTTGTTAAAATCATTTAATTTCATATACACACAGCACCCCATATTGAAAGAAAAACACTGTGTTGTTGACATTTTTGCAGATTTATTAAAAAAGAACAAACTGAAATATCACATGTTCATAAGTATTCAGACCCTTTGCTGTGATGCTCATATATTTAACTCAGGTGCAGTCCATTTCTTCTGATCATCCTTGAGATGGTTCTACTCCTTCATTTGAGTCCAGCTGTGTTTGATTATACTGATTGG
>JAUMHQ010000002.1:415699-435134 GCA_032361165.1 Enteromius paludinosus | reverse complement strand
GTCACCTACATCTTGGATGCCATGGGGGTAAGTAAATAAACATAAATTTTTCATTTTTGGGTGAACTATCCCTTTAAATATCTTAATTTTGTGTTCTGAAGATGAACGAAGGCTGTAGAGCACATGAGGTTGAGTAATCAACGACAGATTTTCATTTTGGGCTGAACTAACACTTTAAACTCTGCAATCCACTTGCAGAAAGTTTACTTAATCCATTAGTGCTGTAACTAAATTATTCATTTTTGCTGACATTAACTGAACCAAGGGCTTTCTAGCTTCCATCATGCCTTGCATAGGACTGGATGGGGAAGTAAGTGTTATAGTGATATCTTGTGTGTGTTTCAGCAGGATGGAAAAAGGAACTCTGTGTTTAATGTTCTTTTGGGATTACAAACGGTTTGGGCATTTTGGGGATTACTAATATGCTAAAGAGTGAAGCTTGTACTTAAAGAAGATACTGTAGTATAAAGATTACCCTGCATGTTGCTTTAATCAATAAGCAATTACTGTGCAAATCCATGGCCAACGCATTTAGTATGTCAGCGTGACTCTTGCTAGCTAGTATTGGATTTAGTTTTAGAGAATGTGACATTTTATTTTGTCTCATTTAACAGCATGGCAATTTCATGTTAAGAAAACCCATTTACAAACTTAGCAAAGCCAAATGTATAAACTATTATATATACTAACTAGCTATAAACGAACATATTCAAGCTACAGAGGACTAGTTTAAGATTTAAATGAACCAAAAATGTTTATGGTGGCTACGGATCTGGATCTCCACAAAAGCTGGCATCATATTGTTAAATCCGCGACATGCGTATTTACCCTCTTAAATCAATTACAGGTGCAATAACAGTGCTGCTGTTTATCTTGGCATTGCTGTTCACATTCAGCGAGTTTGTTTATTTCCCTGCGAGTGACAGGCGGTTGAAGACTCCTCTCTGGTCCGTAAATAGACAAGAGACTGGGAGCGGGTCAAAATTAGCAGCAGCTGACAAGCTATCCACTGTGACGCAGTCAGGGTTCGACCTGGAAAAACGAAGGGCCGCAGTCAGGTTTACTGCTCTACATAGAGTAAGCTTCCAGATGACTTAACATGCTAACAAAGCTAACCCCGCTACTGCCACCCACATTAAGCCTGATCAGTGAATGCTAATCAGAAGAGACTTAAAAGTAATCCAGCCGGGATATAACACATCCACCGCACAGGTGTCCCTTTGGGGTCAGTCAGGTGCAAAGTGTCCAAAGCATTTAGGAGTGTGCAAAACAAAAATGAAAACCAGCAAATGGTGCTTCTATGTGTGAAGTAGTAATCTACCACAGATAAGACAATCATTAGATCCCTGTTGATAGGGAACACCCCAGAGCCTTATGGGAGAGAGACATTCTGATCTCCTGGGAGAGAGAGAGAGAGAGAGGGAGGAAGGCAAGACTTGCCAATTCAGCCAAGATTTACAGTGTAACAACTGTAGTATTGCTGAGGAAGAGAAACGTCTTAAAATTATTATTATTCTTTTTTTTCCTTCATTAACATTTTATTTTCCTCAGTCTTCAATTTTCTGGTCTCTGTTTTAATGGTTAAATTAAACCATATTAATTAAAAGGCATATAAGTAGTATCCTTAGAACAGTTACTGCCATTCACGTCGTAGTAAAATTGTAATCTCTCATTGAAAATGAATGGCTTGTGGTCACCTTGACATTGCAAATCGCTGTTAGTGCCTTCAATTTCCATCCCTTGAGACCCATGGGCAGCTTTTGGATCTTGCGCTATCCTCCAGTATCCCAGTTCACCTTGGCCTGAAAACATCCCTGCACAGAGAATCCACTCAAAGACCAGTGTATGCCTGCATCTGTGCGAGGAGGAGTCAGTGAGAAATCCCTGGGACTTGTCAAGCCCAGGAAAGGAAGGAAAGATATGCAGCACAGGGAGTCCCTTGGCGCAAGGGAGATTTCCAATTACTCACTGCTCCTGAGAGCTTAGCAGGTGGCCACAGTCATGAAGAGCCATGAGAAAGTTAAGAAATACAGTCTCTGAGAATGACATTCTCAGGATGGAAAATGTTTTTTGGAGAAAATCGATATTCAAGAGCCAAAAAGAGTCCAGCTGAGAGATAGAAGGTAGAAATCATTACCGTAATGAAGAGCAGCAGGTGAGACTGCGTTCGGTGGACGACGCTGGCTGGCGGTAATGAGCACTGAGGAAAAGTTCAGGCTGGACAGATGTTGCAAGAGGCCCGGGATGTCATTAAAGAAGAATCATGTGTGCATTCTCATTAAACTCACCCTTTTGTCCCTTCCTTTTTTCATTGACACATCTAAATGATGCTGTTTCAAGAAAGCAATTAAACAGTAATTGCTTCATGACCAAGCTAAATGCACCTCACTATTTCTCACTATATTCTCTAAATCTGTTATGACCTAGATGACCTATTTCCCATCATTTTTGAAAGAAAATAAAAGCTATTTAAAACAAGGTTAGTGCATGTGCTCATGTGAGAGATGCAAATTTGATACGTGCGATTCTTACTTCCCTATGAGAAGCAAAACCCCCAAATGTTATAGAAATCAGTGAGCTGTACTCACGGAAAAGTAAGCAAAGATGTTTTGATGTAGCTGGTGTTTGACGCAATAAGAAGCAGTGAGTGATAGTTTGGTTTTGCAGGGACAAAGGCCGAACACAGAGATCTGGAGTGAAAGGCAACAACAGAAGTGGCTTTAAGAAATCCCACGGAGTGACGCACCAATACATTGATATGGATCGATTTGGTAGGAGAAATGAAATTAAGGGTGCTCATTTTAGTTACTTAGTTACATCAAGTACTTGGTGAACTGAACCACAAAGTACCAAAGTCCAAAACATTTATTTTTTTGAAACAAGTCTTTCGGTTTGGTTCACATGTACTGAACAAAAACAGCATTGTTTTATCACTGCATCAGTGTAACTTCAACGGAAACTTACAGTTTTATTTTATTATGTTTTTGATAAGAAACAAAGTGTCATCTTTTACCTCAGCCAAGTCATCACTAACATGGTTTGTTAGTCTGCTAGAGAAATGAAGCCTAGAGAAGAGCAGTTTGCTAAATATTAGACTAAACTACACTAAATATATTTTACTTTACCTGTTAGTGATGTCTTATTTAATGGATGTTTACATAAATCTGTTATGAAGCAAAGGATGACAGCCATTGTGAAAACAACAAAACAACAAAATGGAAATCTTTATCATTTTAAAGTTATTTGCCAAAATGCATTATCTGCAATTTATATTGGAGCCAGACCGATATTAGACATTTTCCAAACTATCGGTATCTGCATTTATAATGGCCGATAAAACGGACGAAACACCCTTACTGGTAACTTTGATTTGGTTGTTGTTGTTATTGTGTTTTTGTTCAAAGGACTTTAAAGTTTCATATCTTAAGTTTGTATTTTTATAGATTTTATGTATCAGGACTTTGTACCTTTGTTCTGTTGAGACAAGTTTCTTTTTAAAATGCATTATGATATTATGTTAGTTAAAACTCATCAATAACTACAAATAACTAATGTTAGGGAAATCTGTTAATGCTTTGTTGCACGTTTCTGAAAAAATAAATACAAATATCGGCCGATATATGAGAATATCGGATTTTAAAACCAGCAAATATTTGTATCAATATCGGCCTTCAAGATCCTTTATCGGTCGAGCTCTAATTTACATGTTTTCATAATTGTTTTGGAGCTGAGTGTTGATTGTTATATTGAAAAATAAAAAGTAATTCAGGTTTAGGTTTGAGGCCTGTTGTGAACTGTCAAACTTAAAGTAATTTAAAAGTGCTCCCTGGTTTAAAGCGGAGGTAGATTTTTATCCCCAAGAAAAGTTGAATTATATTTCACTTTTATTATGCAGTTTTTGTTTAGTTTTTCCCCCTAAACCATACTGAACTGTTGTGTCAAAACCGAGGAACGTGCCGAACCATCATGTTTGTGTACTGTTACACTAGTAAACAATCATATTAAGTCAATTCAACCATCTAGATTGGTCTGTGATTTAACATTCAATAACTCAGCCACCATCGGATTTACTGGTTTATTAAAAACACGCTGCAAGTCATTCAGATATGACTAACAGCATTTAATAAGATTAATTTTGCCACTTTACAGTGTACAAACACACATTTGCTTCATACTGGAATTCTTGTAATGGGTTGTTATTTCACAAATACATGCCTGAAAAGCCTGGTCTTTATATATAACTCATCCACTTATGACTTCAGCACACCCACATGCCACACAAATCCAGAACTGAGCAACATTACCAATTATCCTTAATGAACAGACCGACAGTCATTACAGGGCTTTCAACAGCCACCGCGGCTGTTCTGAGATCAGTGAATAAGATCGCTGTCGGATAAGTGCAGTTCTTTCACAAAAGTACAATTCAGAGCGAATCGCTTCCAACAATTAAGTCTGGCAGCTTAATTCTCACAACCATAACTCATACACGGCGCTGCGGGTTAAAAAGAACTACGCAGTACTGTATCACGGCACAAAGGAACTAACGTGGTGGGGCGAACGCAATAACCCTCGCTTGTCTTTATCAATATTCTGCTCACTCGTTTATGGGCTAAACAGAGGGCTCCTTTCATCTGTCTAATAGCGTGGCCGGCAAACGCACCAGGCGCAGTCTAATTGGTTAATTCTCCGAGGAGGCAAAGGGGTGACGACCATCAAGGCAGAACAAATCAAAGTATCCTACACCCCCTCCTTCTTCCTCTTTATCAGCCCTCCTCTCTTTCTCTTCTATCTCTCTGTTGCTCATAAAAATCGGCCTGGCGATGCCACCGCGCTGGAAGCCTCCCTTATTAAATTACGCACACTATCAGATGGGGAAGCACTCTGCCTTCCAGCCCTTAATTGAATATCTATATCAGCTCAGACAGATTTTTTTTAAACAAGGTCGTCAAATGGGGATTAATTGCCACATGCAATAACATTCAAGTGACCAAAGCGGTCAGGAAAGGGAAGAAAAAGTAAATAAAATAGTAAGCAACTGCAGGCAGCAAAAATTAACCATAATATGTATGTATTTAAGGAGTCATAACACAGAGTAATTAGCTACAGTTTGCAATTATGTACACTTCAAAAATTGATTCTAGTTTTTTGCTCAGTTTACATGAATATAATAAGCTAAACCAACACAAATCTTTCGTTTTTTACACAGCTGTCAATTGTACTTAATTTTACTATGTGTAAATGAAATCACTTTTTGTAAAAAAACATTTGAGTTGGGCCTGCACAAATCATTTATGTTGCACTGATTGAAACCGAGTAGTGGATTTCTTGTTCCCAGCATGCATTGCATATGGATAGCTCATGAGAATAAATGTTCAAATTAAATGTTGTCTCATGTCTTTAAAGAAAAAGGAATTAAGTTAGAAGAATGAGCTATTTTTTGAGAGTAGATGTAACAGACAGCTACTGTTACAGTATGTTACACTTAAGTACAATCTTGATAACCTTTATTTTAAGTAGCTTAGGTCTGTGTACTTTATAATTACGTTGTATAAAGTTTGCAAAACATATGTGACAATCTTTTGGTTACACAAGTAGCTGCGTAACAGACTCGTCTGTAACATGTGTAACAGTAGCTTTCTGTTACATCTACATAATATAACATGGTTACATGGTAAGTATTTTTTATGCAAGTGCAACGGCTACTACTAAGTACGTACTAAGTAATTACTCTGTATTATGACACCTTAAAATAAAGTGTTACCAAAAAAACCCAAAACATTAGTGACTTTTTGAATCTGCTGTGCTCCTGTTGTTTTTAACGAAAAAACAACAACAACATAAAAAAAACAAATATTTGAGAGTGGGTTTTGGAAGAGATACTGTCACACCATACGAATCTCACAATCTGTAACATCTTATCAGGCTACTAAAAACACAGGTGTTTTGGAGAGAAGCAGTTTGTTTGTCTTACTGACAGAAACATGTGCATCCTGAAATACTCAGCTTTCACTGAATACGTTTATTCTAAAACCCACGGAGGAATTTGTGTGTATTTCTGATAGTCCTGCAGAGACAGACATTGTCCTTGAAGCCAAGTTCTGCCCTATTCATCAATTCACATTCAAATTCATTCACAGTACCTCACTATTACTACAGAAATTTAAACAAACGCCTAAGTGTTAAGCTTTGCAGCAATTCATCCTGCTATGTGCATGAATGACATTTTAAATTGCACAGCTGAAAATAATGTCAAATAAAACCAGAAAAAGGCAATGAGCAAGCACAAAATCATGCAAAGTCTTGTTAAAATCTCTTGAAAATATCTCCCAAATACATTTTCTTATGCACAGGCTTTTGTTCCAAAAAAACGTACGATCTGCACCATACGACTCCAAGATTCAAATATTAACAAGAGCAAGTTTTGCCCATATAAGAAAGATTTAACGTGAGACAATATTTTCCATAAAAGATTAAACTCAAATATAAGAGGAACTGTTCTCAGGTCAACGTTTAATTACTACGTTTGCCAAACTCAATAAATCAAAAGCAGCAGCACACGGCTTCCTATAAACGCTAATCATCTTTGGTTTTAAATACCTTTATAGTTTTACGATGCAAAATTTTTTTTTTTTATAGCCTGTGTGGGTCAGATAATGATTTGTTTAGTTCGGAGTGTTTAGAAATGCTGCGGTTTTGTTGAATGTATGCATGTGTGTGTGTGTGTGTCTTCAGGAAATGGTCTCTTTCTCTCTGGCTCTCAGATGCCTTACAAGGCCATTCCTTCCCCGTGCCTGCGTTAGATCTGGTTTCTGCTCATCCCTGGATCCATTTCCGCTGCTCCTGTCACCACATCAGCTGCCTTAAAAACACACGCGCGTGCACACACACAGTCTGCTTGTTGACACAGCGCAGGGCACTTTTCCATCGCACACCCCCTTAAGAACTCCAGTCCCATTGTGCCCTTGCACTCACAACCTAGTGTACACTTGTACCCCGCTCTCCACTCGCTCCCTTTAATTGCAAAAAGAACAAAACTTTTCAGACAAGGGTTGTCGAATGTTGCTTTGAGGTCTTTTGCTGCAGTGCAGCTTCACAGATCGGACAGCTAACAATTACTAGGCCCTGCACGGATGGAATTCAGTTATAACAGAATTTCATTTACAGAATTTTCCGTATTTTGGATGAACGAATTAAAAGTAGTTAAGAAGCGATATGGACTAGTGTTTCAGATGCACAGTTTAGTTTACCCCACACTGAAGCACATGAACACGTAAACAACCTAGAACTGCTCTGAGAGTCACTTCATGAGCATTTCACCTTTCTTTTTGAGAAAACCTACCATCATATCATCTACAAACAGAAACATGAAGGTCTTCACCGCAACCCGTCAGAATAAAAGTTTGGTGTAACTTGAAGAAACTGTGACAGAAATCTATTACTTAATATAATGATAGCCCTATGGCTACTTGTAGTACTATTGCTACAAACAATATTTTTTTATAGTAATATTTTAGCAGAAAAGTTATTTATCAGAATTAATTTACAAAAAAAAAAAAGTATTTCTAACAAAAAATAATCAATCATTTAAAAATTGTATACATTTATTTTGTAAAATGAATTAATTAGAGATGCATTTGATTATTAAAATTTTATGAAACCCTTCAAACAGAATTCAGTAAATTACACAAAAACTTTTCCAAAATTTGGTAAAATAATACAAAAGCATTTTTAGTAGGGCCTGAAAATAAATGTTTTGTTAAATGTTTTAACTACAAAGTGCTATTATGTAAGTTTAATGATTTTAATTAATGATTTTTATTATTATTTATTTATGTTTATTTTTTAAACCACAAAATCAGAGTTCAGAAAATTTCAAATGGAAAAAAATGGGATCTATAACTAACAAAAACGACAGATTTTAGCGTGGACCAGTGTTTCCTGAACCTCCATTAGCGCTGCCACAGCAAACAATAAAATAATTCACAACGCTGCAGTGTGAATTCAATGCAATTAAAATGTGTTCAAAACTTTTCTCTCTGTACTTTTCTCTCAATTCTCCACGTGCTGTCCAATAAACTGCATAAATCCAATAAATAAATGAAATAATAAATCTGCAGCTTTCCTTGTAGTTGCGTTGCCGTTTGCTAGTTTCTAAGTTTGTGCTGCGCGCCAGTTCTTTTATGGGATTGTTCACCTCTCCTCATTAGTCAGACAGAGTTAAATTCAACGGCCAAGATGCAACTAAGTCCCGTGCCAAAGCACAGTGGGACGCAATGCCCATAACTGGTTGTTGTTCAGTTATTGCCAAACCTGTGATAAACAATGTACAGTAGATAATGCTGCTCGCAGAAAACCTCAAGTAGAGGGAACCTTGATTAAAACACTTCTCTTTTTGCAAAAAAGGAAAGCTTCTTCCTTTCTGTTTGGTTCTCCCTTTCTCAAACACTCTCACCAGAAAGACTGTCTTTGTCATGCAAACAGCAGATAGTAAATCAGATGTCCTGATGGCGGCGGTGGCAGACGGCGGAGGGTGGATGGTGTCTGGGCTCTGGAGGAGGAAGTGGGCTTTGGCTTGAGTCTGGCTCAAACTCCCCTTCCGTTAGTAATGTCAGCTTTTCCCATCAGCTCAGAGAGCAAGCCAAGAATAGCTCTGATTGGTTAGAGAGCGATAGAGAGGGAAGAGAGACACGGGTGAAGAAACACTTCATCAGGTGTAAACCACCTCGTTCTGTCAATATCCTGCAAATCTATATTAGGCACTATCTGCATTTTGCGAGATATGCAGGCAATGCTGTTCTTTTGAACTTTAAATTCATCAAAGAATCCTGAAAATAAAATGACAATATTAAGCAGCACAACTCTTTTCGACACTAATAACAATCAGAAATGTTTTGTGAACAGCACATCAGCGTATGATATCTGAAGGATCATGTGACACTGAAGACTGAAGTAATGATGCTGAAAATTCACAGAAATAAATTATTTTTTACAACATATTCACATGGAAGACAGTTAACTTAAATTGTAATAATATTTCACAATTTTTACAGCAATTTGGCTCAAATAATAGCCACCTTGCTGAACAAACCTTGCAAATAAAAAAAACTGCACTAAAAAGAAAGAAACTCTAGAAATTAAATGAATTTAGCCATATTAAATTAGATTTTTTAATAAAGCAGAGAACGTGTTTGAAAGCACCTAGAGTCAGCCAAAAGGAAGTATAAGGCAGAGCGAGAGCAAGATTGCGAAGACAAACAATCCTCTTTGTATTTGCATTAACATGCACCAACGAATGGTGTGCACAACGCGACCAGGAACAAGCATTAAGAAACTAAACAAAGTCCGTTTTGATTAGAAGTTGATTTTAAGATTAACCTGAGATTAAACAAGGAAGGATGTTAGTAAAGCCTCAAAGAAAGATGACAAATTTATAATCGTGTTTATTCTGCCTCTCCAAATCCCTGCAGACACCCAGCATGACCTAACGATGCTGAAAAGTCAGCTACATCTGCCACCGTTGGCTCCCTCTGCCCTCAGGACACGCAGCGCACAAAACTCTTTAATGATTATTCAAGCACTAAACCCCTGCAACAGACCGTGAGAGTCAAATTCAGGCCTTCTGGGAGCTCTACGGGGACATCGTCGAGAGATGAAGACAAAGGGTGACCATAGATGAGACACATCCACCCTTTGACCTCCAGAGCATCTGTCATGGCTTCTCTCAACCGAATACACCTTCAGGACGATCAAAGATCAGTTTCACCGACTCTTCTTGAGGGGAAAGGCAAAGGGAGACTGCACAGCATCAGTCTCTAATGTCACACTGTACAATAGAAATCGTTAGACTCTATAACCAACGTTGTACGGTCAACACAATGAACATCACTAGGTGACACGAATTGTGTGTTTTCATACCTCTGTTTTGGCACAAACAGCCTGGACCCGCACAGAAATGAAAAATAAATAAGTTTCAACTTGTCTCTCTCTCTCGAGGGAATTCAGTCCTTACAAAACAAGTGCAATCTTTCGCATTTCAACCTGAGGCAAGACGTGATAGCCACAAGCTATTTTCAGCCAACGTGCCAAGCAATTTCCAAAACATTTCAGAAGCTGGGCTCACAGCAGCGTGTGTCACTGACAGAGAACAGCGTGTGTGTGTGTGTGTGTGTGAGACGGAAGCGACGCATGAGCTGATCGCACGAGGAAACATGCATCACAGTAATGCTCTTTGTTTTTGTGAAGGAGAAGTGGATATTCAGGATCGCACAGATCACACACACCGACAGGATTATGGAAATCAGAATCATCAATTCATCATAAGTTAACCTTAGAAAGAAGCAGAAACTAGTTTCCAAAAAAATATATTCTACTGCAGTTATGATTTGTCAAATATTTTATTTATATATAGTTAGTCTATATTCGATATTAGTTTATATTATTTTAATATTTGTATTAATATATTCAGAAATGTCCATTAAATTTTCATGTTCATGTGTTTTTCAGGATTTCCATGGTCGTGGGAATTATGTGGTTACTATGGTAAACATTTTAAGAAAAACATCAATAGTACATTTTTGGAGCGTATTTTAACCAAACAGAGCGGACGATACTTCCCACAAAACCCCACAGGCGCAATGTTTGCGCTATTAGTCTATTACAGTAACTTTTCTCTCAATCAATCAATCCCTCGCTCACGCATCGCTTCTCGGATCATACGAGTCACTTATTCCCGAGAGAGACGATACGAGTTCAAATGAGTCAGACGAGGTTGACTCCAGAGCAGTTTGGCCCGATTCGGTTCGAATCGCGGCTGTGTGAACAGATTCAAATGATTCATTTAAAAGATTCGACTCGCTACAATGACTCGTTCACATCGCCAGTACGGTGTAGATGGGGTGTGAAACTGCGGAAGTCTCTCTACAAGACACCTGCTGCAAGATGATCATCAACCCCGACCAACCGACTCCACATATCTGTGTCTGTTAGAAAAAGATAACGAAACAAACCCGCTTCTTTAACAGCCGCAGACACGTTAACTAAGACAAATAAAACCAAAACGCGATTCTCTTTCTAACAATTCAAAAGAAGAACCGTGCAGCTCATAAAGCACCATGCAACATGCGACAGCAAACAAGTGTAAATGAGAGGGTGGGAAGTTCGTTTTTAGCGCCAGAAAAAGAGAAAGTAACTTTTTACAAGAAACTTAAACGCAACCGCGGAGCCAAACGGGAGCCTCGCGTTTGTGCGTGAATCTCTCAACCTCGCAGAGGAAACGCCGCAAACACAGCTCAGAAAGACTCAAAAGCGCTACTTACTGGCGAAAGAAGAAATCCTTAATAATCCAAACGTATCCTCAATGTGGACGAGTCGAGGTTCAGACCAGAATAGTGGTGTCAGCAGGACTCGCACTCCGCCTGCTGCCTCTCACTCACGCGCACTGAGATGAATGAGGAACGCGCAGCGGCGTGCACGAGCTCAATTCATTATTCACGCGGAGGACAGTCCAATGTCCTACCCCAAGTTTCCCAACATCGATCCTGTGGTTATCACCTCAGTATCTGTTTTAGGTGAAATATTTACGGCATCATATATATATATATATATATATATATATATATGCTAATGTATTTAATGTATGCCTTTCGTTTCTTACCAAACAGTTGTTGTTGAAAATAAATGAACATATAGTAGGCCTATTAAAAAATCTAATGTTTTCTACAACCTCACACATACTGTTCTTTTACAAAGGTGCAAATAGGACTAAATGTCCCTGGCGTATATTTAAAATATTACATAACAAAACCACTGTATCATTTTCCTAAACACTTTCACTCACACTTTTAATTAGTAAGAAATGTACTGGATGCAATTTCCATATTGATTAGGTTACTCTTGTCACATCAGAGATTAATTTGTGAAATACACACAAACTACAATGTAGCTGTAAGATGTACAGCGTCCATTAGTACTGCCTAAAAGCAGAATAATACAGATGTTATTAAAAAATGTATAGGATTTTTATGAATTACTAAATATAATTGAATTAAATAGCTTAGAAAAAAATCAACACTTTTCGTTGTGCGACAAAGTGCTCAAACTGTGTGAGCCTACTCCTTTAAATACAGTTTAAAACATATTTGTCCATATAAAAATAATGAAAACATACAAGGTGGGTTTAGACTAGTCGTAGATTAATGGAGAATGAATAATTCCTCAATATAGGTCACATGTGCCCCAAGGAACACAGGTGGGTGCAGTTTTTACAGGAAAATAGAGAGGGTCAATGCGAACAAACCATCGCTTCACACGCTTGTCAAAGCCACTGTATTGCACAACACAATCACACAAATGAACACACGCAAAGTTTACGTTGGCTAAGCGTTCCTTCCATTCCTTCGCCTCAAATAAAACAGTCTCACGTAACAGCTCAGTGTTTGTTTCTCTCCGTCAGCCCCAGATACAGCCTAATAAATTATTCAACTACAGCAGATGCACCAGCACAACCTCAATATGCCCAAACGCAGCATCTGAAAGCGCGAGGTGAAGTTAAATGCATGCGCGTGCATGTAATTCCTCCATCTAAACCCATCGTCCGAGGAGCGACTGCACTGCATTGCCAGAGAGCATCAAAGAAAGCCACGACGGCATTTGCAGGTAAAACTATGAATCGCTGTAGCTGATGAATGTGCTCGGATCCGCAGATACTGTACATTACCTAATAGCAGCAGCACAGATGATGTCCTACATGAGCACATGACACAACGCGATACGCTTTAAACCCATCTGCGCGTCCCAATCGCCCCGCAGGATCGCAAAGAGTCCCGAACGAGATGAATTACCGTGGTCTCGTTGGCCGTACTCCCCCGCTGGAGCGATATACCTCCAGTCAAGTGTTTCTTTCTCCGGCGGTCTCTCTATCTGCTTTCCAACTGTCTCAAGTATTTGGACCACGGGCGCGTTCACGTCATGATATGCGCGTGCTCTAATTGGAGGGCTGCTGCTCTGCAACAACTGATACAGTGCTACAGTGTTTCACCTGCTAGACAGTGCTGTCTTTCCATTTCACGAGCCTTAAGACTAAGTTCATTTGTGGAACTATCCAGATAGTGTGTCTAGAATTCAAAGGAGAGCCCTGACCATTATTATCAATTATCACCCGTGCATTGTTATAGATATATTATAACTTGCTTATTAAGAATGCAGACGTAAACTGAGGTAAATTATGTATTTATAGATAGATAAGTACTACATTCTTTTCTTTAAATTCTTAAATGTGACCGTGGACCACAAAACCAGTCATAAAGTTGTTTTTTTATTATTATTATTATTATTATTATTATTTTCATTGATGTGTGGTTTGCTAAAAATACTATTTAGCCAAGATACAACTATCTGAAAACTTGGAAAAAAACGAAATATTGAGAAAATCACCTTTAAAGTTGTGCAAATTAAGCTGTTAGGCATGCATATCACTGATCAAAAATAAAATGTGGATATATTTATGGTAGGAAATTTACTAAATATCTTCATGGAACACAATTTTTACTTAATATCCTATAATGAAAAATCAATCATTTTGACCCACACAATGTATCGTTGGTTGTATACCTGTATAGCCTACTTATGATTGCTTTTAGTGGTCCAGGGTCATAAATTTGAAACAAGAACTTCTTCAATTCAGTTAACCACAGTGTATTTCAATTCCCAATTTCTAAAATGACTGAAATTATACAAATCCATTTGTAATTTAATGTTAAGCACTTTAATCTGCTTGCAGCTTGTTCAGAGGTCTCAGATTCGCTGTTGCTGTTGTCTTGTCAGAAAGCTATATAACAATCCAGTAAGGTGGGTATGATTGATGAGATGCACAGTGACTTTAGTGTTTATCAATCAGCTCCCAGACAAACGCATGAATCTGTTCCATCCAGAGCTCAAGTGCGTAATCCAGTCAAGAGTATGAAAACAGGTATGTGTGCATTGAGAATAAATCAGTGCTGCCATTGTTCAAGTACTGAAGGCCAGAGGGAATGCAGAGTAGCCCGGCTCTCAGAGTTCCTGTAAGAGCAGTCTGCTGGAAAAACATCTCTTTGACTGTTTCAAAGCAAGTCTGGTCTCTCCAGTAGAACAACATACCAATGACACAGTCTCCACACACACACACACACATGCACACAGCTCACTGTGGTTGAATTCCTGTTCATTTAAAGGGTGTGTTTGGTGATACTAAAAGTCTTTGCTTACACACAAGAACAAAAGAGCATACTGTCCTGAAAGGACAAAGACTTCTCTAAATATACAGACACACAGTGGGATTCATAAAATAAAATTAAACACAATATAACTCTCTATTAAACAGACACCCCTCTCCTCTAGAATAACATAATGCCCCGAGTCATCTATATAAGAGGTGACATAATCTAATAAGCATGCATGTTTTTGCATAAATGCATAAATTAGTGAGCTTCAACTTGCAATATTATAATTTGATTACACCAGATCCTCCCTCTGCAGTTTCTAAAATGAGCATCATAATGTACTATGCGATAAAATGGAGACAACGCGTACCTAAATTATATCCTTCCACAAAAATGGAATGATGCAAAAATGATAAGAATGAATTTTCTTAGGATTTTGCCAAGCAGCATACGCTCCTGGAACAACATTCTCATGAACCAGAGTTTGAAATCAGATTTTATTCCTGTCACTATCCTCAATATCTGATTGGATGACGATGGTACTGGTAGCTTAGTGATTACAAACTGGGACTAGTAACCCATGCAAACTGTCCCTCTTGTAAGCTGCTTTGGATAATGTTGCATTAGATAATAATCAACTCACAAATACAAGCAGTGTGCATCAGGGTTTGGATGATTTTTCATCGGTTCTGCCCAACGCAGTCTCATGGCAACTGGGACCGGAGCAGTTAAAAGAAGAATCTCATCGTGATGTAAACACCGGAGTGACGTTGGTATCCAGAAGGGTGTTTATTTAGGGCAGATGTGCAAAAAATTGTAAACAAAAGATATTAATAAAAACAGTCTAAAACTGCAAAGCCTGTAATAGCCCTTTACAACTATGAGGCTGAAGTTTATGCGCTAAAAGGGATAGCTCACACAAAATTGGAAATTACCCCATGATTTATTATTATTATTTATGAGTTAAAAATGTACCGTCTCTTCCAAATTTTTGTAATGGCAGTGAATGGGGTTCATTTTGAAGCATAACAAAGTGCATATTCGAAACTGGTTGGAACAACATTTACATTTATATATATATATATTTGTGTGTGTTTTATAACTTTTCTTACCTTTTGTTTCATGTAAGTACAGTTGCTACTACTAAGTACCTAATTAGGTAATTACTCTGTAATGACACCTTAAAATAAAGTGTTACCTTAGAATGTGATATAAAAGTGCTTGGTGACAGCACAGCAGTTTAGGACATGGTGAAAATGTACTGTAAGATGCGTACAATAAAATATGAGTGTATTTTTTTTAAATGGTAATACTGTACAATATATGCACTAAGTCTAAAGGTCTTCCCGACTGCCTAATAACTAATTAACAAATGCATTATAAATTGTTGATGAGCACTTATACCTGCCTAATGTTTATAACGCATTAATAAATGGTTTGCCTATCAAGTCAAGTCGAGCTATACTGATGTCGTGTCTCGCCATGGCGCTACATACAGTAAATAAACTTAAATTCAAACACTAGAGTAAAAACTATTTTTAAACCTATACAGTACATACTGTTAGCTGTAATCTAACTATACATAAGTAGACTACACTATATGTACAGCGTAGTTAGATTTCGGCTTTCATTAGTTCACAAGTTCACACATTTGTACAACGCAAAAAAATAAATTTCCTGGTGAATAAATGCCCGCAAGCAAGCTTCCAAAAACCAGGCGACTGGTTATTTTGTAAGATTGTGTGTGTGAGTGTGTCTGTGTCCGTGTGTGACCAGCAGCGCTAGTCTCTCCACCACTCCTCCATGTCTGACAATCGGGTTGTCCATCCCCATGGGGCTTCCATCCTGACCTGCCAAACCCAGAACATACAGTCCTCCTCTCGCCCCTACCTGAAACACAGCAAGACAAAAGCGGCACAGATGGCCAGCACTCTCTCCATCCCCCCTGCCTCCCCCTTCCCAACCTCTCTCTCTTTCTCTCAATATGACCGCTTCCCTCTTCAATCGTATCACAACAAGCCTGACATTCAACACCGCCCTCAGGAGTTAGCTTTTATCTGTCCTTCTTGAGGAGGTTAGGATTGTAAAGCTAGGCGCTGCTGCACTTTCCTCTTGCCTGCTGACACCAGTTCAGCTAAATGCACAGAGAGGGTTTCCACATAAGGGCCTTCTTCAATTCAGTCGAAGATCCAGCCAACTTTCCAGTTGCATCAGGACCATTCCAGATGACTGGAAGGACTGGTGATGTTAGAGCTTCACAGGAGGAGATAAATAGAGAGAGAGACCAGTAAAGGGGTAAGAGTGACAGCTGGGTTGCAGGCCCCTGCTGTATCCTGACCTAAATGACAGAGTCTGGGGAAGATGCATGAAAATAACCAGGGGAACTAGCTGGAAGAAGACGCACCTAAGCAGAATCAAGGAAAATAAAGCTGAACAGAAGGACCATCTTATCCACAAATCATATGGTTTATCAATAAATCCATAAAAAATCTGTAAGTGTTGCTCCCAGTAAGAAACTCTAAGAACATTTTCCTCTTAAAATTAAAGTAAAAAGCTCCTAGTAAAGAAAAACAGATGTTAATGTCTTTCTTCCTTTAGATTTTTGAGGAAAACACAGACTTCAGTCCCAGCTGAGGAATAACGGTCTTTTTTAGCAAAGTCTTTTTCTGAAGAAAAATATTATTTATACACTTTTGAATCAAAAATGCTCTAGCACATCTTCACACATCAAGTTATCAAGTTGGAAAGGTCACACACGGCCAGTTCTTCATCTTTGTACTTTGTTTAAAAACTCCATCTCATTTTCTCCTCCAACTTTAAAATCACCCAACATCATTGTTTTACCTTTGAATTAGACTTTTTTTAAAGAAAATAACTGTTTGTTTCGCTATAAGACCGTTATTACTCAGCTGGGATGGTGTAGAGCCCTTTGAAGCTGCATTTTGTATCAATGGCCACCATTGAAGTCCACTATATGGAGAAAAATCCTGGAATGTTTTCCTCAAAAAACTTAATTTAATTGCGACCGCAGAAAGAAAGACATGAACATCTTGGATGGCATGTAGGTGAGTAAAATCAGGAAATTTTTATTCTGGAAGTGTCCAAAACTGGGAGGCTTGTGACTGTCCCATTGACTGCCAAACAGTTACACTGTCAAGGTCCTGAACAACATGAAAGAACATCATCAGAGGACTCCATCTGCCAACAGAACTTTTCTTACACAAAGAAATAAAAAATAATAACATTCTGGAAAATGCAAGGATATGGTGTTTAAGTGATGCTATGTGTGTCCAGCAGATGCTCTCCAAAATGGTGATACGGGGCTGAATTGTTAAATAAAGTTGTTATTTCCATACAAAAAGTATTCTCATAGCTTCACAATGTTATGGTTGAACCACTGATGGCAGATGGAGGATTCTGACGATGTTTTTTGCTTTACAGTGTTCATTATTCGGCAGTCAATGGGACAGTCACAAGCTTCCCGGTTTTCATCAAAAATGTGACGAACAAAGCATTTACGGGTTTGGACAACATGGTGAGTTAACAAGTGATTAGTGAAAAAAGTTTAGTTTTGGGGTGGAGTAACCCTTTAGAAAAGTTAAAAGGGCCAGTTTTGATTTCATGATGACTTTAACCTACTTTAGTTATAGACGCTCAACAGAAGTATAAACAAGTTTAAGGTGACTTTAAGGACAAGCCCTTAACCATATCTGCATTCTCGTAATCAGAACGAGAGGATGTTGGGGGAGGGGTGGCACACGCACCACCTGGCCATCCACCCGGTGCCAGGGCGGCCGGAGTCACACTGACATTCACCAGATGGTGGTGGCCAGCGTGGCACGAGGAGAGGTGCCGACTAGCTCAGCAGGTGGCACAGAGATGGAGACAGGGGCGATGGGGAACGAAAGTCCGCCGGGCGGCACGGACAGACTGCGTGTGTGAGAAAACAACAACACTCATCTGATCCCCTCATCAGTCTCTGTTTTTAATTTCCAGCAGATGCACAGTGTCAACAACCTCCCCATTCAACAGGTCTGATACACAGTGTCAGCTGTCGGCAGTAAACGGACACTGTTTTGTCTCGGCATGATTGATGAATCTCTCGTCTCATAGAGCAGCAAGGCCAGTAGGGAAAGAAAAGTGGGTTATTTGCAGTTCCTGTGTGTGGGTGTTAGATGACACATTTTTGGATACCTGCTTTGTCAATGTTTTCTAATTTCCTTCTTCTTTTTCTCACCATCTCTGTCTGTTCTTCTTTCTTTGCAAACACGCACATACATACACACCTGTCAACTACCTTACAAGCAGTCTGGTAACTGGGTAAAGCTTCATAACGAAAATCTGTCACCATTAATGGATGAAAGAGAGTTGAGAGTTCAGATCTTCATACTCAGGCATTATATTTCAGAACATTCTCATTAGCTCCTCCCCATTGTCTATGAATGACCTCATCTGAGAGACATTTCAAATTGACCAATCCCGTTATTCTAAAAGAAAAAGAAAGAGAAAAACAAAACATGTTGTAATTAACTGAGGCAACTTGATGTCTACTGTCTATGAAGGTAGACAGGAAACTGGATGAATATGTGACTGATTCAGGATGCTCTATGCAAAGAGCAACACACATAGTACTCATTATGCAAATTGCAAAACAGCTTAACATCAACATGTTGGTATGCTAACGATGCAATACTCCAGTTTACTTAAAAATATGTATGGTTTGAATTTAACAATACTTTATTTTCAACATTTCTTTCAATTGGTCTGACATCGTGGATAAATGTTTTCACCAAAAACGAATTTCAGTAAATTATGGGGTTTTAGTTTCTTGTAAAAATTACAACAAGAAAACAACTCGAAAGAACAAAACAATAACACCAGAAAGCAATCACTGTTATCTGAATTTTCCTGTTGGGCCAGATCAGTTTCTGTTCAGATGAGGAAACAAACAGAAAATGAAAGAAAGAATGTGCAACATAAGAAAAATCTGTAAAGCGACTGCAGGTTTCCGAACTAGCCTAAGACAGTTTCAAAGTACCAGTAAATTCGGTGACATCATTAAGTAAGGAATAATTGACGACGGGCCGTTGAAGTATCAGAGAAATAATGCACACCCGAGGTGGTGATGCGGCCACGACGCGAAGCGGAGATCGATCAGAGGATATATTTCAAGGGATTCGTCCGGTTTTTCTACTTAAATCGCTATTGTGAGTGGGATTATTTCTTCCGCATCTCAT
>JAUMHQ010000002.1:375189-397476 GCA_032361165.1 Enteromius paludinosus | reverse complement strand
GGGCACGGTTACTCCCCCCTCGGGATCAATTCCTCTCCATCCTCTGCCATCTTTCCAAAAAGTGTTCGCCCAAGCATGTCCCGCGTCCGGTGCAAAAGGTGGCGCTAACCCCAAAAAGCTTGTTGCCAACGGCAGTAAGAAGTCACTGACATTAATGCGGCTGCACTGGCCTGTGTACGGTGGTGCCGTCATATACTGATCTAGGATCAGTGATCCATAGCATTTGTATTTCCGATTTGTGCTTAAGTGTCAGAAATGCTTGGGAAAATGTAACGTTAGCTTGTGTGGACGCTGCTGCGCTACTTGATCAATAAAAGAGCTTCGCTACTGAAAAGCTATTTGATTCAGAAAACAGCGACGCCACCAACACGCAACTGAAAAATGTAGTTAAACTACTGCCCATCACTGGCCAGAACAACCCATCAACCACAGCAGTGTATCATTACGTTAGTGTTGGGCCAGTTCTATACCAAGCCAGTGCTTTGCTATTCACTTCATTGATGACTTAATTCGCTCCAAATATCCTCTGCCTTTCTCTCCCAATACCAGAGATTCGTAAGTAAGATTCACTTATTGGCCTTATGCCCTGCTGGAACTAAAAGATGTGTTTTTTCTCTGCTGCTCCTATAGAAGAGAGTCACACAAATCATACCAAATTATGTGGCTCTTTCTCCACATCTATCTTTTTTCTGCCTTCCCTCTGTCTGATGGCCTTTTCCCATTCACCTCCTTTCCTCCCCTGACCTCTCAGAGCCCTGGTTCACACGCTTCCCTGGACACCCTTTCTTCTAGCCAGTCCTGCTTTCACCCTGACGCCGGACCAATGGTGAACCAGTGCCGGCTTGCCATCACAAATGGAGTTTTTTTTGCCCCTCCACCCACCCCTCCCTCCTTCAGCAACAATGGAGCTGAGCCCCTTCTCCATACATCCCACCTCCCCCTCAACCACCAACATCTGTGAGCCTCCCTGCGCCCAGCCATTCTTCCCCTAACTGCTCCATTATTGGGCCCCTTTCACTTGTAAATGCAGCCAGTGATACTGTTGATGGATCTTTTATGCCTAGTGCTGGGGTCACAGGAAAGGTATGGAGAACGGAGGGCCAGTAAAGGAGGGAGTGACAATTGTTACAAAGCACTAAGTCCTTTTTGTGTGCAGTCATTTTTTGGGATGCCTGACAGTACAAATGCCTCACTCCTACAAACACCTTGCATTCCTACAGCTTCCTGGTGGGACATTTGGGTGAAAGTGGTGGGATGTTTGGCTGTGGGGGAGCACTTGTATTGCCCCCCTTTATTTAAGCACAGAGTGGGTAACATGTTCTCTGCCATCGCTGGATTGGAAGGCAGTCATTTGAGAGTCATTAGTGCAAAAGATGGATTAGGAAAGCGAGGCCTTATATCCCGTGCACATGCTCAGAAGTGCCTGGAAGAACTGTAGTTAACATTTTTGATCAGTAGATGATGGCAAAATAAAGCTGACTAATTGGTGTTTAAATAGCTACGATACAGTATCATTTTTCATTGAGCTTACTATGTGGGTAAGTTTCCACAAATGTTTAGTTAAGTTATAGAAAATTTTGTTTCCTTCCTTAAAGGGATAAGACTTTTGTAAGAATCCACAAGCTTTCCTACTCCATATAGACTCATAAGCCCATAAGGGTAGGAAGGACATTGCTAAAATAGTCCATGTGACATCAGTGGATCAACCAGAATTTCAGAAGTCGAAGACTGACACAGAAGAGAAGAAACATTTGAATAAAGTCATTATTTTTGTAATCTTGTAGCTTCATAAAATTACAGTTGAACCACTGATGCCAGATGGACTATGACGATGCCCTTACTCTCTGGGGCTGGAAGGTGTCATTTGCATTGCTGTCTATGCAGTGTCAGAAAGCAATCAGATATTAAAAATTAGATATAAAAATATTTTAATTTGTGTTTCAACGATGAATGAAGGTCTTGCAGGATTGGAATGACATGAGAGTTAGTCATTTTTGGTTGAACTGTACCTTCAGACACAGTTCTGCAAGGTCAGTAACTCAAGGATGATCCAGCTGATTAGTAGGAGAATCTGTTTGGGACAGACGTTCAGAAATTGTTTTGGTAGCCTAGTAGTAGTACCCTTTATTTATAGCGAGTTACTTTACCTTCCTGTACATTGGCCTTAGTCTTCTATTTGGGGTCTGAGATGCACTGAAAAGGATTAGAATGTTTGGCCAAGTGTGTTAGTGTTTTTGCATCCCTCAGGTTGAGAACTTTTACTTTGGTGGCCTTGCCCAACAAGAGAAGGGTCAAGCTCCATGGCACCAGAGTATCCACGACAACCTGTCCACAAAAGTGGACGGCAGGAGGGAATGTGGCCACCGAGACCTTGCTGGGGCCCGGGGGATGACCTTGGAGCACTTTTGAAGCCCAAAGTCCGTACGCATGTTTGTGGGCATGATTTGAGTATGTCACGGATGACTGGCTATGATTGCTAAGGCTGACACTGGCGCTCAACACTAATCCCGCCTAAATTTTCTGTCCACTGGTCCACAGTGATTGATGAGTGGTGCCGAGCCCCCCGCTGCCTAACACACACAAATACATGAACGTCACAGAAACGCCAACCCTCATATCCCAAACAAGATGAATGACTTCATTCCCTCCCACCCACAGATAGTGGCGATAATGATGATCGTCATGCAAAGAGAAAGGAAACTAAGAGAGTTAGCCAGCCACTATGCTACGCAGACGCCGCCACCCTCCCACGCATTCCTTATCCCAGCATGCACCTGTCTGCGCGGTGACGCATACTCCCCCTCCCAATCCTTTTTTCCTCTGTCTCCTCCTACCTCACCATAACCTATCCAGTTCCTTTCGTCTTCCATTCTTGAATCTCGAATGAGGGCAGAAGAGATGTGGGGTGTCTTGTTGACCCCTCACTCTTTACCCCCTGCTCACATAAACCACTCTTTGTACGAGAACATGAGGCAGGAGACTCTGGCTTCATTTTTTCCCCAACTTCCCCAATCAAAGGGCTGATGTGGCTAAAATGGAATCACATGTGTTATTTGCCCCTGCTTTTGGTGCTAGTCAAAAATCATTGCGGTAGCGTAGCACTGAGGCAAGCATCACTCTTCTTTATAGGTTCAGGATTGTGGGCTAGCCGAGCTGCAAGGTACAACGATCGTTACACAACTGAAGAGGCTGACAGCGATCCAATTAACCTGAAACAGCCTCTGTTGCTCGACCCCTGCCTCTCGCCGAGAAGCACGCCACACGCTTACAAGCGCACACACTTGCACGCATTGGTGCTGACATCTCTGAAAGCTTCAGTTCTAGTGGAAACTTGCCCAGTCGAGAGTATTGTATAGACCCGCACTCCTGCACCCACTTGCCCTGTTCTTTCGTCCTCTTGCTAATTTGTCCTGGTCTAATTATACACGCTTGCATAGCCAGTTAGCTGTAGCACAACACTTCAAGCGGTCATCGTGTCTCCTCAAATTCATCAAGGCTATCCTGGCCCCCTTCGCAGGTTCTGTGGTTCTAGTCACCGCTGCTCACCTGAGACCTAAATGTCCATCCCCGCTGCTCGAATTGAGATTGAAGTGTCAGTAAAAACTACCACCACACGCAGAGTGCGAGAGGACGGTGTTCAGTGTTAAATGTTGCCAAACACCTCAGTTAATGGAACTCCTTTTAAAAAAGAAAATCTTCCCTTATGGGATTTACAGCCGAGATATATGCTGACACACATAAGAACGCCTACACAGACATTGCCAGCTATCCTGCCCCTTCACATACAGTACATCCTAGGATTATATGAAATGAAATTGCATTACATTACATGTTTTCAACCTATTTATTTCAATGGTTCAGGTAAGTTGCTTTGGATGTTTATGCACACAAGGATTAAACAAATGCACAGCATTAAATCGCAGGGATCAGCAGCAGTATGGATTTTTTAGTGTGCAGGTGAGTCCATGCATGTGTTCGCATGGGGTGGGCAGTGCGCTAGCTATTTTTGATGTTTTTCAAAGCGCCGTCTCTGACGTCACATTTCCAATAAGTGTAATGGCCTTTCTTACAGATGATGTTCAAGAATACAAAATACGCTAAGTGCACATTTTGCGTGCTCAGCCTTAACAAAGCCAACCACGGCAAACTCGCAAACAATAAATTCAAACTCCTCCCCGGATCCAATGAAAACATCTCCATCTCTCGCTTTTTCTTTTTTTCTCCCCCCTCTTCCTCACTCATTCTCCGTCTTTGTCTCCACCACCCCTCTGAGCAGAAAGCTGGTACGTTCCAGAAATGGACGCTGATGATACAATGTTAATGTTGGACGTACAGTCCTGTCCGCCATGTTGGAAAGCTGGACTTCATTGCTTAAACACATGTGCAGATATAAAACAGTTACCCTTCATCGCATGCTAAAACTAGTCTTGAAGGCCAAACTTTAATATCAGCCAATAGTTTTGATTGGATTATATTTGCATGGCTGAAGTAAATTGTGTAACAATCAAGCATCAAAACATTCTAAGCAAAAACTGTAAATTTCACTTCGTGTCGTAGGCTTACAATGGTCGTGTGTCTCAGCATATTTCGTTGTCATGGGGGGTGTGCAGACATCCTAGATTTCATTTGAATTCACATTGGACCGCTGGGTTTATATCCATCAATCATTACCGCGACCACCCCCCCAACCCACCACCACCAACTCCACATATATATGGCTTTTCGGCTCTTTCATTATAACCTGTCCATTCCAGTCACGTTTATCTGGTCGCTGCTTTTAGGCTGATATGGCTATAGTCGACGACGTCTACGAATCTGGATTTAAACGGCATCGCTGCTATGTAAACGGCATGCTCAAAAACGACAGCGGGCGATTCTGTTCTTGGTATACCTCCTTCAAACCCCCCCCCCACCTTGCATTTCGAGGCTCTGTCGCGTCACATCGACCGTGGGGCTGGCTCACTGAACTCTGACCTGTGACCCTTGACCTCTGTGGTACTCTTACAGGGGACATGAAGCAGCTGCTTGCGTGGATTCGAGGGAACATGCTGAAGGAGCGCCCAGAGCTCTTTATGCAGGGCGACACTGTGTAAGTACACACACACAGACGCACAGTAAATACGTTACCGATGCAGGATGATGCTCAGGCAAACATACACGCGCTGTAGAGACACACTCAAATTGAATGCAGCGTTGAGCGTTGGATGCAGAATCGCTATGAGGTCAAGGAGGCAGAATCACACCACGCTGCAAATATTTGTCCAGTGATAAAATAATTATTGCATTAGTAAAGGTGTATGATTAAATGTGTGTGTGGTGTGCTTAGAATAGTACAGTTACTGTAGTTCTAGCGTTCTTGATCTCTCAGCTCATACTAAACAGTGGTTGTTGTTTTTATTTGGTGTAATTCAAATAATCACTTTATCCCCAAAATTATGCTTTTGTATTCTCCAACATTTTTTTTGTGTGTGATTCGTCATAAATGACCTTTATTCTTGCCCTGACGTAACTAGCATGGACTGGTTACTGAACAAAATGAAATGAGCTGTGGATAACTGCAGTAAGCCTCTGGTACACAGTGTAGTCTTTAATGGCGTAGAAAGCATACCATCGACTGTTTAGCCGTCAGAGGCCACTCCATCACCTGCATTAGCACCTTAAAATCTTCAAAACATTTTGATTAAAAAATTATTTTTCAATTATTATTATTAACAAAACTTTTTTTTTTTTTTTGCAGTATCTGATTAGGCAGGTATTAATGGACACTTGAAGCAAAATCCAATGGTGTTGTATATAAAGCTGGTATTGTGTTATTGTATTGATGACTGTAATTATAAATTTAGTGCTAATCTTTGTGAGAGGATGTCTTTATTTTGCTTCATCCTGCACTTGTATGTTGGTACGAGAGAAGCTCATTCATTTAATGAACTGCAGATGCAAGGGTCTTAAAAAACCGCAGCACTGGCGATTTTCATTGTGTATCAACAGACTGCATTATATTATCAGAGAGCTGCTTTACTGTCATGTTTTCAGTGTAGCTCACATCACTTACATGAGCTCCTCTTTTTTTACACACACAGTCGACCCGGGATTCTCGTATTGATCAACGACGCAGACTGGGAGCTGATGGTAAGTGTGTGTGTGTGTGTGTGTGTGTGTACGGTTCCTCAATAACTCCTTCCACTCTCTGTTTTAATGACATGCTCATTTTAGGTCCAGTGTCAGCTTCTCTTCATTTATCTAATGTACATAAAGGTTGTGCTGGGTTGTTCTTTCAGGAAAACATGTATTGGCATCAGGATGTAATTTAAAGAAACACAATCAATGGAAAAAGTCAATGTCTTAACAACTGTCAATGATGGCCAAAAGCTGCAAATCATGTGTTGATTTAAAGCAGTGACTCTTTCTAGTGTTTTCCACATTTTGCATTGCATATATACATTTATTTAGTCTTCAGTGTAGACGTTTTTCAAAGATGTTATTTATTGTCATTTTCTTGGATTATGCATGCATCCGTTTCCTTTACAGGGTGAACTGGAGTACCAGCTTCAGGACCAGGATAATGTCGTCTTTATCTCCACACTTCATGGAGGCTAAATCAACACCACGCCCATACAGGAGCCCCTCCACCCTTCCAAAGGTCAAAAATCAGATGATCCATCTACAACGGCATCGGTGGCCGATTTCAATCCCAGCCGTGGGCTTCTAGACCAATCCTGTGAAAAGACTTATTTTGATTTTAAGTCTAATAAAACGTAACGTCATGGGGAATCTGTCTGCGGAGGGCCTGTACCTTACAGGACCGTGGTGGGGTTATGACGGGGAGCAAGGGCTCATTAGGAACGTCACTCTGTCTAGCCAGTGTCCAGATGGAATCTCCTGAGACATGGTGGACCGGTTGCCCCATGTCAAATGGCTCCGTTATAATTTTCATTCAATTTCCTATAAATGCCTTTAAGAGCTTTCAATTGTATGTTTACTAAGCAAGTCTGTATTTTTTTTATTTTTGAATAAAATAAATGTTGTATCACAATATTGTGATTTTAATGTAGTTAGTTAATTCAAATGAGTTTTGTTAGTATATCTCTGCAATACAATATGCGTTAATGTTTTACATTTGTCATACATCAAATATCAACCTGCTAAGCTTAAGTGTTTATTTGAGGACACAAGGCTTTTAAATTACCTCTCATCTATAGACTGATAGTTTACCACATAGTCCTAAGTGTACCTTTAAATATTATTTTGTAGTTGTGGGACGAAACATTTAGCGTCATCACATTATACAAATGGCAGTTCTCTAGTGAAATGGTGTATTATTTTTATGTTGCAGATTGATTTGCGTAGACTGCCTTGTCCTAGGGTTCACCTATAGAATATTCATTAGAATAAACTATAGGATGACGGCGGGAGGTCGAGCACAAATCTCTCTTGGCTGAAGACTCGATTTGCAACGGAAACCCGTATGATAATAGTAACACTAATACAGATGCTAATGCTGTCGAAGAAGAAATGCGTGGTGTCAGTATGTGTGTGTGTGTGTGTGTGTGTGTGTGTGTGTGGAGAGTGAAAGGGAGAATGCAGAGGTAAACATGCTTCTCCTGGAGTGTGACCTGTTAGGAGGCCATAAGTCAATTTCTCTTTTATCAAAGACACTTCCTACTGAGATTTAAACTCGGCTTATTTAGGTAATCCGCACTTTTGGATTTCGCCTAATTTTCAAAACGTCATTAAAAAGGATTACAGGTGCCTTTTTTAGCATAGTCTACACGAATAAAACATGTTATTGAATATTGTTCTTAAATGTGTTTTATCCTAATTCAATGAATTAAACGACATGAGTTAAAATAGGTCTGTTTTGTTCGTAACAAATAAAATATTTTATATTGCCTAACTTAGTCAACACACAGGTGCAAGAGATTCAACTCAAATTTAACCATTTATTCCTAGCTTTATTAATTGTACGCCAAGGTTTATATTTCAAGATTTTGATTTCACTCGTCTTTTTTTTTCACCATAGAATGAATTTAAATAGGTACTGCTCGATTTAGCATTCTGTGTTGTTATTTTCATACAACAATATGACTATTAATTAACCCTCAAACTGAGCTTGACAATTTTAAGGCTTTGTGTTTTTATTTATTAATTGAAAATATTAAACTTTTTAAAACATTTATAACAACGCGAAAGTAGCCTAACAATTTTAATGCTTAGCTTAGCATTAACCACGAGATTAAATACACCGATTTTACAAAATGGTGCCTGATAGGCCGTCTACCTCTTTTACAGAAAGTACGACAATATAAACACAACAAAGTGTTTATCGTTAATGTGTTGAATATCGTAGAAACAGGCCCAAACTTAAAAAAAAACATGTATATTTATTTCGGACATTTGAAAATGTGAGCTACATTGTAATTTTGCAGTGTGATTAAGGAATAATTTAAAATATAAATATTAAAATATTTTTATTCTTCAAACACATTCGCAATATGGTTTTCTCGCTCAGTCGTGTTCCGTTTGTAATATTAGCCTGCACTGTTTAATCGCTTTTACCAAATAAACCATTTTTTATTTTGACGCTCAAGTTCACAGGCCGGAAACCTTCAGGCGTAGGCTAAAATCTTCAAATAAAGTCCTAAACATAGCCTGCTGAATTTTTATTACCTCTCTTTTGAGTCCACCTGTCCGCAAGGATACAGCTGTATTAATATATTTAACTTTTAGTATTCAGCTATGTATTTTGGAAACCCGTGTTTCCACCGGAACTAGTTAAGTTAACGGTTCGACGTCGATAACCGTTAGAAGTGCGCCATCGACAGGCAAGGTTATAGCACTTACAAGCTTATCAGCACAAGTGACAGAAAAAAATACTATCGACATTTCTTTTTAGACATCTTGAAAACACCCATTCTGTTGAATTTCGTTTAGAGGTTATATAGGCTAGCCTACAGTCAAACTGCAATCTACAGGAGGCTATTTTAAAGCCCGGGAGGGAATAAATGGCCAATACTGTAACTTCACCCTGTATGGATATTGTGCAATTGCATAAGTTTTTGTGATTTAATTTTTCGTCAAGTAATCTAAACAGTAATGCGGTGGTTAATTTAAGACAGGCCTCCCTTGCACGAACCTCGCCAGTCATTAGGTTTAAAATAACCTGCGTGTATAGCAAAACGTTATTTTTGCCTGGCTTGTGTTCCAACAATCCACAATGTGATTATATTGTTACTTGTAATATATGCTAGTGCTTTATTAACAGACGCTTGCCTATAATGCAAAGATTGAGTGGGGGCCCAGCAGGCCCTGTGTTTACCTTTTATTACAGTGCACAAAAGATACTCTTAATGATCCAATGAAAGAGTAGGCTACATTGAAATGAGCACCCTTGTTTTTATTTATTGATTCATTATTTTATTACCTGTAATTTCTGAACCACACGTGGCGCAGGTGCAAAGGTTTCATTCGAACTGAACTCAATGCTTCCAAACATCAAACAAAACGTTTTGGTGTTGTGTTTTTCGTTGTCAAAAACGTCACTGAAACTACTTTGTAGTGTAATTAGCAGTTTATTGATTAAGCAAGTGGAACGCATAGTTACCAATACAATCAATCGACTGTCTGAAATGGAATATCAAATCAAGACAAATATTTAGCGACAGCTGCCCCGCTGTTAAACTGCATTTGGTTTAATGATTGAAGAAAATTCAGAATTAACTTCAATTAATTTTTCCTGTTTGTTCTCGAATCAGACAGATGCCAGCGCACACACACACACACACACTTTTTGCCTGACCCTGTGTCTGTGATATGCAGGCCTGCAGTGTGCGTTGAAAAACACACAGACAGTAAAATGCAAAATTAAATAAAGGCAGTAACCAAAAGCAATCTCTGCAGTGATACAAGTAGCTTAATAAATGAGACAGAAAATGAATTCAGTAAATGGCGTTTTAGTTCACGCCGTTTCATTGAAAAGTCCTTCCACCATGCAGCTTTGGGCAAAAGATGGCAGTCTCAGTGAATGAGAGACTCAAGCATGCTCAAAGCATTTTCCCACCATGCTTTTATAATCAGCGTGACTTTTTATTCATCTACCATACACAATGAGAAAAGCATTAATACTATTACGAACAAAACATTATGAAAAGTCTTGCAGTCAACGAATTTCGTTTGGGAAATTGTTGAAAATGTAACTTTAGTAAGCAACATTCAAATAACCGTTGCATATAGCCTATACACATTGCTCTTTTCCGTGAAAATAAACAATATTTAATTTCCCAGACGAATATGCTAAAGGATGCGAATGGATCAAACAAAAGCGTTAAGATCATTATTTTATTTCAGTGCGTTTATCCAGGGAACGTTATTAAAAAGTAAATGTGAATAACTGGTCAAATAATCGTCCCAGTTTCATATAATGTGCTTCTTACCTTTAGCGAAACTTTACGAAAAGGAATATTTAGTGCAGCTACAGTAGAAGCAGAACGCAGGGCCTGTATACGTCCTCCAGAACGAAGATGTTGAATCGCCAGCAACAGATGTCCAGGCACAATTCTTGGATTTTAATGATATTTTACAAGAATTGCGTTTGGACAATCAATCTCTGGGACTCTTTGAAGAGCTTCTTGTTCAACTCCATCGGAAAATATTTTATGAGTAAACCTAAATACAAACTGAAATCTCACATCGTGTCCCTGTGGCTGTTGGGCCTATTAGTAGCATTTCACAGAAAACCTTATTCCTTTATAAGCCTATTTAAACACTTACGTTCCGCATTTCTCACTCTTTAATTGCCTGTTTTTTTACTTAAAAATGCAAGAGTCTATCGCGTCGTTTGCTGTAATGAAAAAAGAAAGGGAAAAAAATTGACAAACCGACGTTGTTAATAGTTCTGCCACGTTTTACCTCAGAATGAACGAATAACATTTCTATTTTCTTACTTTTAAACAAAAAGTGACAACCGGTCTTTCGAAAAATACAAATACAAATAGGAAAGTCACGCATCTTAACTTATAACAATAATCGAATCCACAGTAAAAAAATATTAAACCCTGATATATTTTCCTTTTTAGAAAGCTTTTCCTTTAAGGAGAGGGTTAAAAGTTTGACGCACGTGCAGTGCGCTTGTTAAAAATCTGAATAAACCACTCAAGAAAATGCAAAAACTCAGCTCAGCACATAAAAAGAAACTCTTTTGGGGAAAAAGGAGAGAAATCAAATAAAATGAGCTAAGGAGCAGTTTCGTAAAGTCCTGCTTGTTACAGAAGCAGCTCTTCGCCATTTCTGCACCTGTAAAGGCGCACATCCTTGTAGTTCCACCTCTCGACGTCAGGCAAAGAAATATATCATCTTCTGACACCGGAAAAACCCGAAAAACTACCAAAAACCATCTCCAGTCGACCCATTTCGATACTTTAGTTGCCCGTAGTGTGATGTGTCACAGCAAAGCCTCCTCTCTCAACGCAACGGTGATGAAAATGTGCGGAAGCCTCTGTCCTGTGCGCGCGAGCGCTGTATCCTCACTAACGCAAGCGGAGAAAATGGTCAAATGCAAGAAGGAGGGATGCGTTGGGTCGCTGGAAGAGCCCGCACGCCCTCAGTAATGCCTTGATGGGACGGTTCTTATGGAATGGCACGGACTATCACGTTCCTATGAAGGCTTTTCTCAGGCTCCCGTAACAATACCGGTGTTGCCACGACGAACGGCGAGAGGGAGTGGGGATGATCGTCGCTTGGTACTGAATTTGAATAACACCATGGGGTGATAAATGTCCATTGTGCTGTAGAAGTAATGAATCTCCACTGTCTTCTATTGCACACAAGCCAGCAGCTGCGAGCGAGGGACCAGCAGCCTCTTAAAGACACAACAGCCCCATTTTCTCCTCAAAAGTGATCACAATCCGTACACTGTTTATTCTGTCAACACACACTGCATGACGTTTGTTTTTTGGACACCTTTACTTGGAAGCTAGTACAACGCTGTAACCAGGCGCTTACGTAAAATACATGACCGCTGGATAATTTTAAAACAAACGAAATGTCCTCTGTAAAAAAAATAATAATAATAATAAAAAAACGAGTAGGCTAAATAACAATTTATTGTTGGGCTTTTATGAGATTATTATTTTTATCAATAGGTAATAAACAATAATATACAGGTTTAAACATGTTTTATGTAAAGACTTTGCTAAACTAAAAGAAAAGTAATGTATACGATAGCCTGTCTACCAAAACAAATATGATTTTGTTTGATGATCTGTTGTAAAACATATATAAATGTTTAGGATGCCTGCAGTGACATCACTGCATATTTTGGGTGAAAAAAAACCTGGGATTTCACTAGTATTTTTTTATTCAAGTTTTTCCCCTTCTATATTTCTGAATGAACTATCTATCAGTTGCTGGTTTTGTGGTTATAGCTAGCTAAATGCATAACTATTTCTTTGAAGGTTTTTTAAAAATGTTAACCTACGTTGTGTACATGTTTAAGTTCAAATCCAAACCCCTAAACGTTTTTATCAGATATTAGCATATTTTCCTACACTCGCTGTTTCTCCTCAGATAGCGCGAAAACACTTTTCTAGGGTGGATTCGATAGGCAGATGTTTCTGGTGAGATACTTGAAAGAAAAACGGTTAAATATGGTTTATTACTTCTACCGCCCGATATACAAGAATAAGCCTTCAAATCTAAGCAAAGTACTGAGGTAACATATCCAAAACCTATCATCTAACATTGACTCCCGCTAGAGCGCTCATCCCGTCAGCGTGACTAGCGCGATCTGAAGGATCCCCTCACCGTCCTTTTCTCCTAATAAATCATGGCCTAACTCCCGCCTCCTGGGCACTGCTCCTCCCTCTTAAAGTGAAACTATTTTATCCTTTCATCTGTCTGTGTGAAGTAAGCGAGTTAACCTCCTCTTCAGTTCCGCGGGGTGTCTCGCCCGCATGCAATCCATTGCTCATTTGGCGCTAAAAGCGTCTTTCCCGCCGCCGCCTTTTCACAGTCAGGCGCTTCAGCAGCGTCAATCCGCTTGAGAGGGTTAACCGCTATCCAGAGTAATAATGCTCATTTAATGCGAGTATTAACGGAACCCCATTGACGTTTAGACTTAATTGATGGCTTTTGCACAGTTTAATGGAAGATGTTTGTGCTTCGACCAGTCTGTGCTAGCTGACACACTTTTTATACGAGCAAATGCTAGGTAGGGTAGGGTTATTTTTGAAAGGCAGTTTATAAATAGAATCAAGCCTTGACTACAAAATAAAAGCTGTTTAACTTCTACAGCGTTCTTGTCCAATTAGCTGCATAAGTTTGTGTGATGACACTCGATGGTATATGAAAACACCATTTAAAAAGGGGCTTTATTCAGAAATAGGTTAGATCTTACAATTAATTACAAATAAACAGCAACACTGAATTGAACTTTGAATTTTGAAGCAGAAAGATTGAAGTAGGCTAGTATTTTCTTATATAGCCTACTGTCATACAAAAAAAAAAAAACAGTTTTGCAGTAAATATATTAAATGTAGAAATGTAACTAAAAATTAAGTTAGTTAAGTGCAATTAATAAATAAATATAACCTAATAATAACAATAAAATCATGTATAATAATGTACTCTCTGTAAATAATGTCTCTTTATTTGTATCTTTGGTCCCATGAAGAAGCTTTAATGTCAAAATAATATTTCCGTTGCACAAAAGCTTCTGGAGAAAAAACAACACTGAATTAAACATGGGATTTTGAAGTAGAAAGACTAAAATAGTAATTTTATTTATTTAATTATTGATTTTATTCTATTTTAATTTTTTTGTTACCATTTGTACTCCTTTGTTTTTGTTTTTTCTTGTTTGTTTTTACAATGAATACCTGAAACAGAAATAATAATAATAAAAATGATAAATAGGAGGCTCTTTATTGGTATCTTTGGTTTCATGAAGAACCTTGAACATCCAGAGATTTTTTACATTGCACAAAAGCTTCTCAATATGGAGAAAAGGCCACACTAAATTAAACATGGAATTTTGAAGACTTAAATAGTATTTTTATTTATTTAATTATGATTTTATTTTATTTTATTCAATACTTGTAATACTATAATTGTACTCCAATTATTATTATGAATACATGAAACAGCAGAAATGTAATTGTATAAATTCTATTTAATAAACTGCAGCAACAATAATATAATAATAACAACAACAATAATTAATAGGATGTACACTCTTAAAAAAAAGTAAAGGTTCTTTCCTTAGCTTCATGTATTTATTTATTTTATTTTTTGCTACTTATAAATTCTAGTGAATAAACTGCAGTACACACATCTATTTAATGAATTCATTAATGAATGAATTATAGCATGCATATACATAAAGGAAAAGAAAATCGAATGATAATATTAAGGATGTAGAATTTTAAAAATAAATGTTCTTTATTGGTACCTTTGGTTCCATGCAGAACTTCTAGTGTCCAAAGAACACAAAAGGTTGCATGTATGATGACATTTACATTTTAGAAATTGGAATACAATTCAGAAATATGAAGATATTTGTGAAGATACCGGTTCTGGATTTCCAGGCGTTAAAAAAAAGTTGTTCTTTGCATTGTTATACTCAACAACTTTGAAACTCAGATGCAGCAAACCTCTAGCAGGGAGAAAAATACACAAAACCCAAGTAGCCCAGTGGGCCAGCTGGGCAGGATATTGTCAAGTCATGCACATCAGGACAGTGGGAAACATTGATTTGTTTTGGCACTGTGCTTTCCCTATTCACAGATAAATGTTTAACCCAGAAGCTGAAAGAAGCAGTGGGGGAGAGGAGTCCAGATCCACGGGGTAGGCAATGAAACTGGCCCTCTGAGGAAAAGAGGAGGAGGGGAACAATGGGCCAGGGAGATTTCTTAAATAAGCCTCCCCAGATGAAGGCATCTCAAGCGGGCTATATACGTTAAACAAGATAGTCTGGATCAATGTGCACCTCCGACCATCTGTGAGAAGATGCTTATAGAGGATTATGAGCTGAAGAAACTTTAATAGTTTTGTTTATGTATTACGACTGGCTAAAGGACAATTTGTTCGCTTTCATTCATTATTGACATCTTACACTTGTACTCAGATTAAATTCTGTCAGCATGCTCCACAACATGCAGAAATAAAGTAACTCTAGCTGTAAATCACACCTAATGCGACTGTGTCTGACGATGAAAGGTTTTGTTGCTGGAAATGATGAAGATTGCTGTAGATTTCAGATTTGGTAGCTGTGTGTTTTGTCTGGGTCACTGAAATTGAAGTTGTCACATTTAAGTTATGTGTGTCTGAAAAGGCTCTGTGTTGTTTCCAATAAAACAATATTCTTGGTGCCATTATTATCACAGTTTATATTTCATTGCTCGCCATTGGCTTTATTCCATCACAACTGCATTATAGATTTTCTTCACATAAGTGCAATCTATAAATAGTATAGAGTATCTGCCTGGACTGGATATATTATAGAACAAAACGATGTGTACAACAGCCCCAGGATATCTTCTACATTGACCGTCTTCATGACATCTCTGATTTCAGAAGAAACATCAATTCCTCAATAGATTCGCAGTAGGTTTTTAGTGAAAAGCTTCATTTTTATTATGTCAGATTTGAAAGATTAAGTTCGATGGTTAGATGGATAATAGTTCATATAGTTGCTTTTAAATGTTAGACCTGTTTTAAAACAGCTATAAATAATGCACACCACACATTACTATTTGGGGGTAGGTATAATTTAGGATATAATTTGGGGTAGGTGAGATTTTTAAAAAATATTTTTTATTTTGTAAAATATTGTGTGTGTCTATATATGTCACGGGTCTGAAGACTCAGGCAGGCGAAGACGAGCAAAGTACTTTTCTGACAACTTTAATTATACAGGAGACAGGATAGAGGCACTTGTCACAGACTCAAATAAACCTTGACAATCGGACAAAGGACAAGACAAACTAAACGGGCTTTTAAACAGGATCACATTAGGGAGAAATCAGGACAGGTGAGGAGCACAGGTGGAACAGGTAACTCAGTTAACTAGACAAGGACAGGAACCAGACCAAATTAAGAAAAAACAGGAAGAAAGAAAACGAACCAATGACAGACATAAACAAAAGACATGCGGTCTTACAATACGTATTAGTGCAGTTTAAAATAGCTTTTATTTGAATATATATTATTATGTCATTTATTTTTGCTATCAAAGCTGAATTTTCTCCAGTCTTCAGTGTCACATGATCCTTCAGAAATAATTCTAATATGCTGATTTGCTGGCCAAGAATTTCTGAGTATTCATGTGAAAAACAGTTGTGCAACTTCATATTTTGTGAAAACAGATGTGTTTTTATTTTCAAAACATTAAGTGGATGTCAAATGTAATTTTTGGTAACAATGTACATTTAAAATATAAATATATTTATATTTATATGATATGATATATATACTTTGTGTGTGTGTGTGTGTATGTGTGGTATATATATTTATACATATAATATTTGATAGTAACATTAAGAAGAAAAAAAAAAGTCTATTTATATGTATATGTCTATCTAAAGTGCGTTCCACTAATATTGGCACCCTTGGAAAATCTGAGCAAAGGTGGCTGTGAAAATAAATCTGCATTGTTTATCCTTGTTTATCCTTTCATTAAAAAAATCACACAATTCTTGCCTATCTTTGAATTAAAACAATTGAAAATAGAGAGAAATTCTTGCGATGAAATAAATGTTTTTCTCCAATACTTGTTGACCACAGTTATTGGCACCCCTAGAATTGAAAGTAAAATATCTCTGAAGTATTTTCCTATTCATATTCACAATTTTGCGCACTCCTAGGTGATTATGAACATGAAATTATCCAGCTATGGCTTCCTGTTTCACAGAAATATATATAGGAGGGAAAACAAAGCCCAAAATACCTTAATCATCAACACAATGAGAAAAAACAAATAACATATTTATGCTGCAAAAGATAATTGAGCTTCACCAATTAGTGAAGGGGCTTTAAGAAAAGAGCTGGAGACGTGAAAATGTCCATTTCCACCATCAGCTGAATAATGAAGAGTTTCCAATCAACATACAATGTTAGGAAGCTGCCTGGAAGAGGATGTGTGCCTCGAAAGTGATTTTGCTGAGTTAGGCGTGTCCCTGGGTCAACATCTTTATTGACCCTGGAACAACATTGTGATTAACCAATCAGATTTGAAGAACCAGTTTATAGTTTTTGTGAAGTTTAGGCTTACAATCAGTGTCTGGTGCTTGTACATCAGTGTCAGTCATCTATCATTTCCTCTGATTTTAGGCATCACTCATGGGTAGGGTTAGGTTTAGGTGTAGAGATACGGTCAAAACTAAAATTTTGGAATGAAATGTTGTTCCAGATTCAACTAAATATTTGAACCCAGGAACACATCGAACTCAGCAAAATCAGGACATGCGTGTCTCTATCATCTTAATACACAGCGAGGAGTAGAGTTTGAGTGGCTAACGACTCAAGGACCCGCAGCTGGAGTCTCAGGGTCAGAAAACCTTTAAAACAATTGTCAAACAGTTGTTTGGAAGGGTTTAAGAAAAATTCTCCTCGCTCATCCAAAAACAATCTCCAGCATGTTCAGCTGTCAGACAGGACTGGAACTACAAATGGGACTGGCTTCTATAAT
The DNA here is from genome assembly GCA_032361165.1 of Enteromius paludinosus. Taxonomy (NCBI): domain Eukaryota; kingdom Metazoa; phylum Chordata; class Actinopteri; order Cypriniformes; family Cyprinidae; genus Enteromius; species Enteromius paludinosus. The sequence continues at coordinate 379,796 of JAUMHQ010000002.1, read as the reverse complement.
CAGATGAAACTAAAAATGTGTTTTTTAGCAGCAATCACTCGAGATGTGTTTGGTGAACACAGAGATGAAAAGTACTCCATGTGTGCAAGGAAGTATACTGCTGTGTTTCTGATGTTGTGGGTCTATATTTCTGCTGGAGGTCCTGGACATCTTTAGACACATGGCATCATGGACTCTATCAAATACCAACAGATAACAAATCAATAATTCACTGACTCTGTTAGAAATCTTATAATGGATCATGGTTGGGACTTCCACTGGGACAATAATCATCAGAATGAACACAAGAATTTGTCACTGAGCACAAAATGAAGCTTTTGCCATGTCTGTCCCAGTCCTCTGATCTGAACCCTGAGTGAGGAGAACTAAAGAGGAGACCATCATGGAGCTGGTGATCTGAAGGGTCTGGAGAGATTGTTGATGAAGGAATTATCTCGTTTCTCTTATCAGGTCTTCTCCGAACTCTTCACGCATTACAGGAGAAAACTCAGAGCTGTTCTCTTAGGAAAAGGACGTAGCAATAACTGGGTGCCAATAATTGTGGCCAACATGAGTTTTTCTCCCTGTCTTCAATTGTTTTACGTCAACGGTAGGTTAGAATTTTGTAAATTCTTTGAACGAAAGATCAAAAGGATAAACAAAGCATATTTATTTTCACAGCCACCTTTGCTCTGATTTACTAAGGGTGCCAATATTAGTGGAGGGCATTATATTTTATTTATTATTTGAACATTTATTATAAATAAATCTACTGTGGATAAAAGCATCTGCTAAATGACTAAAATGTAAATGTAAAATATCAGAAACTTTAAGTTGTGGTTGTAAGAATCAAATTTAGCACACAGAGACAATATTATTTTACTTGTAAATTCTGAAGATATTGCACAATCCCTGTGTGGGATATTGCGTACAGGCTGAAATATTAGAGTGTTAAATATTTGATGACATGATTAAAGCTAATGACATTGAAGTGTGTTGCAGCAAAGAAAGTGTGGCACTGGATTCATTTCTGGCACTCCTCTGGTTTCCAGCGCTCGGACGCTTCTTGTTAACTTCCGGCACCCCACGCTTAGTTGGCAAACTGTGGAGTGGGTCGGTCTACAGTCTCTCACACACTTTCTCTCGTTTCCCTTCACTAAGAGGAAAAAAGGCACACAGATTCTTTCACTGTGGTTGGCTGGTTGCCAGGCAACACGGACAGTAAGTGAAGCAGCGGTGACTAGGTTAAAGAGACTACTGGGAAATGCATTCCTCGTTGTATGTTTCACAGAGCCACGGTGCTTTAAGAACACACGTCCACTCCCAACAAAGCCACGACCACAAAGCACCACAACAACAAGAGATAGTGGCTTTTCAAAATGATTTCAATTCTGTCTCAATTAGTTCACAAGAGTTAATAGTTCATTTACAGAAATCAAAAAATGCAGTGCAAATAAAACTTCAAAGCAACCATCAATGAAGTGCTTTTAATTTGAAATGAACGCTGCTGGACAGTTAATTTAAGCGAGCTGGCTGCAACTACTGAAAGATCTTAATTAGGCCATAATACCATTTGCCAGCTGTTAAATCATAGAGAAAGTAATAAAGCAATTGAGAATATGGCACTATTTGGAGTCCTCAGGTGCACTTGCTCTCACCGTTAGGAAAATTGCACTACGGTCTGTGCTTATGTTGTTCACAGAAGCCAAGAAAGCCTGTCTGTAGTTACTGTTTGAACTTAAAGGAACAATACAAATTCTGAAAATGAAGATGTCATTTAAAACCTTCGTTCTCGCGAAGGAGAAAAAACAAGATGTTTTGAAGAATGTTCAAGCTGCTCTGTTCCTGAAAGTGACAAAAACCACCATAAACCATCTTTAAAACAGACATTTAAAGTTCACCCAAATCAAAAAGGATTGATTTAGGGCAATGTGGGAGACTGAATTATCATCTTTCAGTGATATATCCTGTTGTGTGTTATTTGTCTCTTTGTTGTAGATCTTAAAGGTACAATAAAAGGGAAGCATGGAGACAAATTTTCTTCCACATTGGGGTGCACATTTGAGTGTAAGAGATTAGTAAAAAAAATGTCCAGTTGACCCTTTGCAAAGACGCTCCCACACTTAGTTAATGTTGCTATGTCTGACAAGCTCTCACGACACACATCATGTTCTCACGCAGAGCAAAGAGAAAACTATCAACATGCCGACAGACAAGACAGTGCAGGTTACTTCAGGCTCAGCTTTCACATTTTGTTATTTTTAAGAAATGTAATATATATAGTTTTGTGGCTCTTTAATGTGTCATTGCAGATTGCTGTAACTTTATAGCACAAAATAAGCATGAATAAACATCAGAACTGTGGAAGTACATGCCATTTTTAAGTCCACTGATGTTAATCTACTCTCTGGTCTTTTTTGTGGATTCTGCATTATGATTGGTCAGATCACCTGTCAGTCAAACCCCTGGGGCATGGTCAATAATGAGTACCTGATTAAACATTATGAGGTCAAAATGAAAAAGAAAAAAAAAAAGAAAAAGAAAAGAAACGCACACATGCATTGTATACAATAAGATGCATTTGCAAAATAGATCCATTTACAAAAAGTACAGAAGTCCTAACACTTCAATTTCGAATAGAATGATTGGAATCCCATTCATGCTTATTTAAATATGAACTTTGTGTTCGATAAGCACAAGAATTTGGTTTTATTATTAGAATATGACTTTGCACATTTAAAAATTTTCCCAAAAATTTGAATGAGATTTGGAAAAGGAGTGAATTGAAAAATATATGTTAAAACATAGTATATTTCTCACACAAAGTTCTTAGGAATATTTATTTTGTGTTCCTCACTCCTAAATACAACCCAGTGCTGGGTAAAATATTGACGAACCCAGCCACTGGACTGTTTTGACTCAGCAGTTGGTTTAAATGTTTAACTTGCTGGGTAGTTATCGCAGCTATTTTGGCAAACTTAAAAATGAAAAATCAGACACATAGGGCATCAGTATAATCTATTTAAACATTATTTATTATATCATTTTTATTTATTACACTTAATAACTAATATTTGTTTATTGAACATATTTATAAATGTTAATTTTTCAACCTTATTTAGGGTTTCATATTTAAATTTTTAGCTATTTCTTAAAATACTTAGAAAATATTTAGAAATACTTAGAAAAATTTTTTTTTAAATATAAAAATACATTTAAATGAATAATAACACAAAATGAACACACACAATTTTTATTTACTTACCCTCATGTCATTTCAAACTTGTAGATAAAGACACTTTAAATAAAGTCTGGGTCATGATAATGGATTACAATTAAATAAACAGGTCAATGCCTCCTATGGCAGCTGGAGGCAGACCAGCTGTGTTCATCAAGTGTAATATAAGAACCTTGTTTGGTGGTCTCTATTCAGCATTATTGCTTCAATATGAAAAAGCAATGGTTTGCAGAAGTCTGTTAAGCAAAGCGTGCGCTTAAAAAGGTGTCCCTGAATCCTACGCTACTGATGGAACAAAATCACTGCAACTGCTATAGATTTACAGAGGCAATTTCGTCTAAGTGCTTTGGTCATCCTGCAGTATTGGCCAAACGGGAACATATGAGCTGCCCAATGGTCTGATTACCAGTCAATTTATCTATACTATCAACACATCCCCAGCAGCGCTCCTTCCTTAAGATGTATCTTTTTGCATTATCAGCCACGAAGATAGTAAATAATTGAAATGCATTTCACTTTCACAGTTATGCTGATGGCATTATTAGTCAGACTAACTTTTTTAAGCTTCAGAAAGCGGTGAATAGCCTATGTTTGAAGTGGCATACTACCAAATGCTTTCACTTTAGAAATTGCTGGTCTATTGCAAGTAAGTATTGGTAACATATTAAATTAAATGTAAAATGTAAAAACACACACACACAAAAAAACCCCAGAAATAGTAATTTTTTAATTTGACATAAATAGCACGTATATTTCTATGAAACACTACAATTTAAGAAAAACAAAAAAATACATATAGAAATATATATACACATAAAAAGTTGCCACTACATTTTCTGTTCAAATTACAGACATTTCCTTCAGCCGTAAAACGTTATGACACAATTTTCTTATTCAATTCTATACCGAATTCCCTAAATTGTTCCGTATACAAAAACAGTAGAACACTGTATCCTATGATGCAATGCGCTCAACTAGTGTAAATGAACTTTTTGGCTGTGTCTGAAATCATATGCTCTCTGAGTAGCTAATTCTTTTGAATAGACATTACTTTCCAAAAGCTAAAAATTCTATAGCGTTATGAATATGCGTATGAATGTGTGCTGTATGAATTAAATCTGAACGCATGTCATGTGACCTACCAGTCGCTTCACTGCCATTCACAATGCATCATGGGACAATAAAGTGCCTGCCAATAAGCAAACAGGTCATTCAGTTACTTTACTATGAAGTGTGAATTTGGACATACTACTACTTTCATAAACTATGTAGAAGGAAAATATTCTATGAGTGCTAGTTTTATACGATTGCGCTATTTAAAGGGATAGTTCACCCAAAAATGAAAATTTGATGTTTATTTGCTTACCCCCAGGGCATCCAAGATGTAGGT
>JAUMHQ010000002.1:356132-372689 GCA_032361165.1 Enteromius paludinosus | reverse complement strand
ACAGTCCCAACAGTGAAGCATGGTGGTGCAGCATCATGCTGTGGGGGTGTTTTTCAGCTGCAGGGACAGGACGACTGCTTGCAATCGAGGGAAAGATGAATACGCTCCACCCTTACTCCATCACAACGATCCCAGTCACCAGAATACTAATCGTCATCACCTGTCTGCACACCCGACACTAATCCCAGCACCAATCACACATCACATAAAACCACACACCACATTTCTTCATACTAAACCTAAAATGTGTTTTACTGTATGAGGATTGTATGATATCGGCCTTTAAATGCACATTAAATGTCTTTCCTGCTGGTGTGAGCTGGTCGTGTCAGCAGGTTTTCTGCAGAAACAAACAGACGCAATCATGCAAATAAAATGTGTTATTTGTTTGGTGTGAGAAGTGAAGAGCCACCGCAGGCTTGTTGTTTAAATCTGGAGGAAGAGAGGAGGATTTTTCATCCTACCCACTCTCTCTGTATAGACAGAGAATAAATAAACATGGCTCAGGAGTGCCGGCCGAATGGACTAATTTGTCCTTTTCCTTTTATTTATTTATTTAAAGCCTTCTTCCTTTGACACTGCTCATTCAACCATAGGCAGACGGCTCCTGAAACGGCCATAAGCTCACAGGATTTTGAACAGATCTTACATAGACGTGTCCAGTGAGTGCTGACTCAGTGTGCCTCAAACAGACCAGTCTGCAGCACACAGTATAAAGTAAGTGTTTTTCTTAGTTGCATAGGGTTACATCAGAAACCATACATCATGCTAGTTTCTTCATAAGTTAGTGCTGGGGAATTTATATAAAAACACTTCATAACTTGCTTAGTTGTTTTCCTTGATTTATAAATGAATAAAGATATCTGAAAACACTTTGTAAATAATTATTTTAAGCAACTCACAATATACTATATACCCAAATGTAAAAAAAAAGATAGGTGTAGTACATTACTTATATATTAATTCAATTATAATTAAGATTATATATATATAGTGCTGTCAAAAGATTAATGGCAGTTAATCATATCCACAATAAACGTTTTTGTTTACATAATATATATGTGTGTGCTGTCTATATTTATTATGCATATATACAAATACATGCATGTATATATTTAAGAAAAATATGTTAAATATTAAATATATTTATATATAATACGATATATAAGAATATAAATGTGCATATAAATATTTTCTAAATATATACATGCATGTGTGTGTGTGTATTTATATACAAATAAACAGCGCACATGCATTTATTATGTAAACAAAAACTTTTATTTTGGATGAGATTAATTGTTTGACAGCACTATACAGTGTGTGTGTGGGTCTTTGTAAATAAACTCTTTATATATACTTTCACTCTCTTTTTATTGCTTAAATCACTTTTAAATTGTACCCTTGTTTTAACTTGAAATTATAAGCAGTAAAGAACTAATTCTTATAGTTTCTGTGAGATTCATCTCAGCAGTGTGAAGGATTCACAAGAGAGAACCAAAATAACAGAACTAACCACTTTTGTTTTGTCAGATTGGTCTCCATATCATCATTATGAACTGAAAGACTTCCATCTATGTGACAAACTAAGTATCTCCCAGCGTTAGGCCCTCTAGCTGTCATAAACGCATCCCTTCAGACCTGCACAGATAAAGTATTGTACAGTATGTAATGTACTAGTTTTTCACACTCTCTCCTCTTGTTCTCGCTGTGCAGCAGAAACTCTGAAACACTGGCAGAGGTGATAGATTTTAGCATCTTCCCTGATAACTACATCTAAACATCAGGGGAGCTCTGGAGCTAGATTTCCACCTCCTCGTCCCCCTCTCTGAAACTCAAGTCTTCTCACAGAAGTGTGTAATATCTCACTAAACAAACTTCAGATGTGCGCTACAGCATTACATCGAGTCAATATGTTCTGAAGACACTCAAAACACCTAGCAACCACATAGCAACACTAACATAGTGATTTTATCCTACCATAGTTCTTTGTCTAAGGGTTACATTCTGTATTCCCTTCATCCATAACAAGATGCTGTCCTTCCACATTATACAGTTTGTTAATCAAATTAAATGACGTTTTAATTGTGTGCAGTGATTTAGAAAGAGTACGTGTCAATCTGATGAGGGCCGTGGAGGTCACGTCGCTATCGGTATACAAACACTGTTCAGTCAGTGGACCACACTTTTACTTCTGCATGCTCAGTGTGGTGCTTTCTTGGTGCATTAGTGAGACATTTTTAACCATATACTGTTTACTATCTCTAAACATCCACAATCAAATACCATTAGGCTACTTTACTCATCAGTGAGACATTTTTGTTTCTTGTAATCAGTTTACTGGATCTATGTTCGTTATGAACGCTGTTTTTGTGGTTTTATCACTAATCTCGAACTTCCTACTGGGAAATTTTAAATACTCTTCTTCATCAACGTATCTATTTCATGGTTTTGCGTATGTTGTGAAATGCCGCCATCTAACGACACAATATGAAACTGCTTTATGACTGCATTACTCATTTATCGTATCTGTAATGTGTCTATTAATTTGCTGTACAATAAAAAAAAATGTGGTTATTTTTCAAATTTGAACATTTGCCGTTTATTGTATATTATGTGTGTGAAAGTTCCTAAAAACCGTATAAGAATTTTAGTCGTGCTGTCATTTATTTGTGAAAACACTCTATAACAATGAATCAAATTAGAAAAAAATTATGCAGTATAACGTAAATACTTAAAGGGAAATATTGTAAAATAGTAATATATTTTATAATAGAAATATTGTAAAATGTTTCGCAGTGTGTGTGCGTAGAACGTCTAATAGCGTGCACCGGAAGTGTTTACATGGGCCAATCAAAATGCTCATACTTCAATAGAACCAATCAGAGCGATTACCTTGGATGACGCATCAAGGCGGGAATTTTTTTTTAGGCTCTCATTAAACGCTCAGAACTCGCGCACATCAGATGTTCCTTCGTTAAAATCGCGTCTGAACGCATAACGTAAATTTCGGAAGAAATGAACGCGACAGCGGAGCTAGAAATGAACGAGGAATCCGTTGTTGATGATGCGCCCGTCAAAGTAACGCCGAGGCAAAGGGGCGTGTCTTTACGGAGAAGGTAAACAAATACAGCAACTCTACAAGCGTTCAATACGAATCTGTTGTTAACATGAAGAGCAACGTTTGTTTACTCTATACAGACCCCCAGATTCCAGATGTGACGTCAGGAGCGTCAATTCAGGTTTTAAATCTCCAGTACGTTTTTTTAATTGAATCATACGGATTCAGAGATCTAATGCATTAATACTACGTGATTTTACCAGAGTGTAACGTGACGCATAAACCTGTTACAAAGCCTATATAAAGCCTTAACTATAAACCATGCATGATATTTGCTGTCCAGCACAATTGATAACCGCATATGTGGTGAGCTGTCTGTGGTCTGTCACAGGTTCAGAAGCCTAGTGTGGGGAAATCTCCAGTGTGTCCTGAGGAAGAAGTCCAGGAGCTCAAGAAAACACTTGACCGGCTGGAGTTAGAGATAGCCTTGCTGGAAAAGGAGTAGGTAGTGCATGAATGTGGGAGGAAGAGATACAAGCTGTTTTATCTTCGTACTGACAATAGCAGATTCAGAATTAATTTCTTAGTTTAAGGTTTTTGAGAGATTAAAACAAAAAACTTGCACAACAGTAAAGTTTTCACTGATGACAAAAAAATAATAATAATAATAATTTAAATGTATAATTCTGTTAGAGTTGTTTTAGAAGTCATATGGAAGTCATACCCTTGCATAAAGATTTGCCATTGTTTACTCACCCTCGTGTCGTTCCAAACCTCCATGATTTGGAAGTTTTTGGATTTATGTTCAGAAGACCATCCTTCAGTTTTTTCCATTTATTATTGTAATTGAACTTAATGAAATCAGTTAAAGAAAGTAGTACTGTCAGCTCTTTGATGCCTAATGAGTCATATGGGATACAATCTTCTAAATTATTAACATGGTTTAAAATGTATTATATACAGTCCACTACATGCCTTCTGGCATCTAATTGATAACAGACATGTCCACCTTTAGCTTCAAGTTCATGTGTCTTAAAAAGATATGCATTTTTACTAGCTGTTATAACGTAAACATTATAAAGAAGAACTTCTATATTGTAATATTTCATGAACAATTTCTGGACTAAAGCAACTTGGGTTTACTTAATTATCCATACATCATTTTTCTTTTTTTTTCTTCTTTTTTTTACATCATGTTAAATTGTGACAATCAAATATGATCAAAGTCTTTTAAGGACGTTTTCTTTGTTCATCTCCCAGTCACCGTTGCATTATGTTTTAAAACTAAAGAGCCTTTATCATAAAAGTAAGCATTTAAATATCATCTTAGAAATACATTGTGAGATCGAGAGTGCAATCTGATATTTATATACATTTCATGTAAGTAGTCTGTTATAATGTTCTCATTGATTAACATTTCACCTCACTTTTCGTCCATTTAAACATCAGCCACCAAAAATTTCATATTTTTCCACAGTTTGTGCCCCTCTCTCTTGCCTTCTCTCTCTCTCTCTATATATGTAATTACATGTATTACAGTAACTAAAGAACATTTGAAGTCATATTTGAAGTAATGCAGTAATAAGCAATTTTGTATAACAGAGTCTCATGGGGGTGAACTGTTCCTTTAAAACAATACATAAAATATCTCAAATAATCTGGTCCTGGTTGTTAATTACTTTGTTATACTAGCCAAAAAAAGAGAGTGCTTTGCTGTGATTTATTGTCAGATGAAACTGAGCTGGTGCTCCTCTGTTCTTGTGTTTGCAGAGGATTTGTTGTACGAGAGCTGGATCAACACATCTACCTGCTGCACGAATACAATGACATCAAAGACATCGGACAAACTCTGCTGGGCAGATTAGGTAAGACCCGATCAAACAATCACATGCTAAATAGTAAACGCAGTCGTGATTTATGTTGGTCTGATACCCAAGATATTACACATTTCATACTGTGTTTATCAGCTCTCCATAAACACTTGTGGCCTACACGCATCTCCCATCCCACTCATATAAGTGGGTTACAGCCTCCATATGCTCGGCATTTCTGTCTAGTGTCATGATTATGATAATGGCATCCTCTGGTATCATCGCTCATTCTGTAATATAATGGAGCCTTTCAGACTCCCAGCATGCTAAGTTTCTTGCCCGCTTCAGCCTTGCTGTGACTTCAGCTGGTCTGAGGGCCGGAGGGGGTCATCCTCCTCCATGTGATCACTGTCAAAGACAACTGTTTCTCTGTGTCTCTCTCAGCCGGCCTGCGTGGAGTGACCACACGAGACTTGTACAGTCACTTTGGCCTCGAGTTGGACGACTGACTTCATGAGAGGATATACAGTACCCGGAAGGCATATTAATACTGTTACCGTTATATTTTTGTATTTATAGCAAGTACACCAGGATATGTTCTATCTGTTGGAATTGAGATGTTTAACATACTTAAAGGAATAGTTCAGCTAAAAATTATAATTTGCTGAAAATGTACTCGCCCCCAGGACATCCAAGATGTAGATGAGTTTGTTTCTTCATCAGATGTGTAGAAATGCAGTGTTACAACACGTGATGGATGCAACGGATGCTCTGCGGTGGATGGGTGCCATCAGAATGAGCGTCCGAACAGCTGATAAAAACATCACAATGATCCACAGCACTCCAGCAGTTAATGCCTTGTGAAGTGAAAAGAACTGCTGGACTTTTATCAGCTGTTTGGACTCTCATTCTGACGGCACCCATTCACTACAGAGGATCCACTGCGGAGCAAATGATGTAATGCAAACATAAATCTGTTCCCATGAAGAAACAACCTCATCTATATCTTGGATGGCTTGAGGGTGAATCCATTTTAACCGAATGTTTGGGTGAGCTATTCCTTTAACTCTGATCCATGATACACACAAACCTTCAAAGAAATGGAAAGGCTTCTGTCAACATTTTGAGAAGAATTGCCTCAGAGTTTATCTCAGCTCCTGCGCTGCACATATTTTTCCGCACATTGTGTTTGTGCCAAACGCAAGGTGTTTTTCTTCATGAGAGCCTGTGTATGAAAAGCTGTCTATGCCCATAAACGTGTCATCCAAATCTGGTGAATTAAAGGAATAGTTCACCCAAACATTACAGTTCTCTCATCGTCTACTCGCCTTAATGTTGTTTCAAAACCTGTGTGACTGACTTTCTCTGTTTAACCCAAAGTGAGAAGAATTGAAACTTTGGAGAATATTCACAAAACTCTTACCCATTTGCATTGAAAAGAGCAGCAAGAACATTTTTTCAAACATCTCATTTTGTGTTCCACTGAAGAAAGCCAGTAATAAAGGGTTGGGAAAGTGTACATAGTCATACAGATGTTTGTTTATGGATGAACTATTCAACCGAGCATGTCCTATGGCAAATTGATTTAACTATGCATTACTGTTGGTTTGCAATTTCAGTTTGTTACTATACATTAAACAAACAAATAAACTTATTTCACAGCTTATATGCAATATTTGTGTGATTGCTCAAATGTTTTGTGTTACCAAAACTTGTCCAGCTGTGTTAAAGTAGAACCAAATACACTTCATGTAAGTTACCATAGCAAATATTGGACTGTGTCTCAATATTTTTGGATAGCACAGATAAAACCATCTGCTATACTGATAGCAAAGTTGCATTGTTAAACTGGCCGTTATAAAATGTTATCATACTGATATCCGAAGTAAAGTGGATATACGAAACCAAAACAAGAAATGTCTGTTTGCTTCTATTACCACATGCAATTTAATTGAACGTTTTTGGACATGCCAAATAAATAAGAATAAACATTTTTCTCATGTTATGAGGTTATGGTTTTTTTTTCTACATTTTTGCTCTCACCCCACAGGACATAGTCCCATTTTTGTCAACTACCCATATATGTGTGTGTGTGTGTGTGTAAGCAATTTGCTGTATAAGAGCAATTTGTGACGTCAGTCACAAAGGTAAGTTGTTAAAGCAGCAGGGCTGGTACTTTAGATGAAAAATTATGAGGATGGATTATTTAATGCACAGTTATTGGTACTGGTTGTGGACAATAATACCATAAACTCATTAAGAAAGAAAATATGGTTAAAATTGATTTTGCATCTCCAATAATTCATACATTTTTACCAAAGAGAAGGTAGATAAGTTAGATGAAGAGTGGTTTAACACTTCCTGGAGATGGATTCGTAAATGTTTAAAAATAATAACAATCATCCTTGACTCCATCCATATAATTCCAGTGCACTAATTTAAAGTAAAGTAAAAGGCCTGCCTCTCAACACTTTTGAATGGGCATTTACATGTATAATAATGAACACAAACAGCTGTTTTTGCCTTTACAATGGCCAGCAGATGGGGAGATGTCTGACAATAGCCCTCCTTCTCCTCCATCATGCCTCATGGTCCTGCGGAGCTGCTTTGCGACTACCGGGTGGAAACTGCCGTGATGATTCGCTGGCTGGGCCACATTTCCTCGACAGGACTTTAAGCCCCGCCTTTCCTGGGCGAAACGGCCGCGCTCCGGGAACGCGATTGGTTCAAAGAGCTGTCAATCAATGCACATTCTCAGCGCCGGCGAATAGAGAGGAGGCGGGCTCAAGTAAGAAAATTATAAGGTCATTGGAATTACCAGCGCTACGAGCCATCGTTACAATGAAGCGATAACAGATAAGAATGGAAAAATGAAATAAACGGGAGCAAAGTCTACCGAAGACGCCGCGGTTATCAGGTAAAAGGCAGGCGTGTGGCCGTTACACACCGGCGCGCGTGTATCAGCGCAGGTAAACGCGGTGGAGGTTTCGCTTAAGCCGATCAAGGTGGGATCGTACAGGACAGGTTCCCCTTCTGCCATAAAACACGTTTTTGTGACCACGGACACCGAAATCGAGGTATTTCCCGGAGCACAGACACCTACATTTCAAACATTTTAACCATTGTCCATTTCCGGAATCTCCTGTATCATTAATCGTCATGATCGCAGCTGTCAACTGCCAGTTAAAGATGGGTTTAGCGATTTTTTACAGTAGCATCAGCATACATGGTGTCTTGCTTATGTTAGCTAATGGATGCCGTACATATGGGACAGTATAATTAATCAAAAGCCAGATAAAGGAAAATGATGCCAGATCCGCACTGGGCGCTTTTTTATATATAAATATGCACGGACAACGCAGCGCAACCGAGCCTGATGATACAACGTAACAGTTTGCGCGCGGTCTTGTAAGCATACGATATAACGTAACGCGTGAATTTCTTATAATGTATCTTGTGATTGTAACAGTAGAGTGAACCTCAGTGTACTGCAGTGCTGTGGGGATGTCCGATTCGTGAGCGACTCGTTCTTTTGAATCGAATCTTTTCAACCGAGTCAGTAAACGGACTGAGCGATGCGATGACGAATCGGTTCAAGCGGGGCTGGAATCAACAGCTGACTGACTCATTGAACTGACATTGTCACCTTTCGAACATATTTGACTTACAAAAAGCCTAAAACAGCAGACATTTCAACAGCAGAAATACTCACTTACACATATTTTAAATATTTGTCACTTCATCAAGCTTTATCAGCACATACTTTATATAGAGACTTTTTATAATATATACAAATATTTTCAAATGAAAATCTTAGTATTGTTTACTGTAAATACAAGTTATATTGTGTTCTATGCACCGCGAGGTGGCGTTATCTCTGAATCTGTTCTTTGAAACGAACTGTTCAGAAGAACCGATTCGCGGAAACGAGTCACTACAATGCTGTATAGCCAATGTGCTCGCGTCAGATTTCCGGGCTCTGCGGTAACCCTCGCCTGATGATGATGATGCTGGCTCTTCTGCATTGCTTTAATGTCCATCCGCACCCACAGCACGTCTATCATTATGTTTGAGGGATTGAACAGACATTGTGGGTGGGTTCTCTTCAGCATCCCTCTCTCAGGATCAGGACAGACAGACGCAGATTGTAGGATTTCCCTGCTGCGGCGGAAATGCACGACAGTGCGACGACGACGATGATGATGATGATGATGATGATGACGATGTGTAACCATAATTTCTGTCATAAGATTGAGACCGTGTGAAATGGCGTATAATCTATAGCTGCATCAGACCGGGGCTAGTTGTCACACATATTTTACAGAGTAGGTTTATTAATAGAATTTCTTTGTTGTCTACAAGATGCAGAATATATATGAACTAAATATTAACAAACGCTATCAGAAAGCATAAATTGGTACATTTATAAACTGTATAATTACTGAAAAATTAATTCAGAAAAAATCTGTGTTCATTTCACGTCACCCTGGACCACAAAACCAGATAAAAATGGGACAATTTCTGAGAAAAGTTTCTTTAAAGTTGGCCAAATAAAGTCCTTAGCAATGCATATTACTAATCAAAATTAAGTTTTGATATATTTACGGTAGGAAATTGACAAAATATCTTAATGGAACATGTTCTTTATTATCCAAATGATTTTTGACTTGATTAAAGAAAATTGATCATTTTGACTCACTTATTTTCATACCAGAAAGTATTTTAGATAGTGTTTTCACTACATGTTTGAAACTAATATGGAAAACCCATGTTTGTTGAATCTTTTGACTCAAAATCTTATAGTTACTAAGATAAAACCCTTGTGACAACTAGCCCCGGTCTCCTTTATATAGGTGTACTCAGGGATCATGTGATACTTCTTTGCATTCAGATGAGCTGTTGGAAAGGATAGTACAGATCAAATAGCTCTGTTGCCTTCCGTCACTGACATTCAATCCACCCTAGTTACTTTAGAGGTGTTTCTAATGCCAAAGAAGGCCTAGACACATTTCAGTGCACTTTAATGTAAAGACGCATTTTAATAATGATCATCTGCATCCATCTACAGTGCACATCAACATAACGCTAACCTTCATTTGTATAATATATACAAAATAAAACGCCATTAAACTATATAATCAATTAAAAAATGAATATGAAGTTGCAGCTGTCTGACGTTTCTCCAAGATGATAAAAGTACTCTGGACCGCTGTACCTTTAACATACTTTCACAAGGCCAAAGATCTGTGTTCTTCAGCAGCTATCTTTGTCTTGATATGATTAAGGAACTTATCTTGCATTAATCTCTGAGTTTGCATATTAGCCCCTGTAATGATCAGGTTTGTAATGATTATATTTGAACTTTTATCAATGAATGGAAGAATATTTTGTATCACACAGGTCAAATGAAATGTTAATGCAATAATCTGATGTTGAAGTTGTCAGGTGATGTGGTGTGTGTGTGTGTGTGTGTTAGGATGTTGCGGTTGGCATGCTCCACGGCCCTTCTCTTCGTGCTCAGGCTGTTCGTCGGCCTGTCCTGGTACCAGGTTCTGCCGTCCATTTTCATTTTCTTCGTGGGCTCTGGAGGATGGAAGTCCTTGCATGTTTTTTCAAAGACCATATACCGCGATTTGCAGTAAGTTCATTTACAGTACTACAATATATCCTGTTACGTCATTTCATACTCCACAGTGTTTAAAAAATATAAATGCATTTATATATTCTTACATTTTATATTATTTATACATGTTTAATAAATAAATATATAATTACATGCATGTGTTTGTATGATATATATATATATATATATATATATACATCATAAATATACACAGTATAAGCATTGATTAATTGCAGTTGTTGCTTATAGATGAAGAGTTTATTTGCAAAAACGCTTAACCTATATTTTCAAAAATAATTTTTTTTATAGTTGTTGTTGTTTTTTACCTGTAACAGCTTACTATGCTGTAAAAATGAACTCGTATCTTGCCCAGTTAAGCAAATGCATGAACGTAAAATATAAGAAATGTAGTGTAGAAGCAGTAGTTAATTTTAACTAGAGTAATGCATACACACTGATAAAGAAGTTTATGAATGCAGTCTGATTAATGTCTGTGGATGTGAATAATGATCATGTAATTCATCCACGGTTCCTGAGCGAACACAAGCTCACATTCTTGTATTACGAGCTTCTGGGCTGTTCCTGACAGGTTCAGCTTGTTTTTCCTCAAAGACAGTTGGTTTGGAAATGTGAATTGAGTAATCTGAAGCATGATTGCTAAGCGTCTTAAGACTTTGAGGAATTTTTTTTTTAACAATCTTCTCCGTTTGCTGTTGCAAAGCAAAGAGACCAAACCCCGGCTAGCAGTCAGAGTTTGGTCACTGCTGAAGGTGTGGGTTTATCGTATCAGCCGCACAGATTACTCCATAAGAGCCTGGATTGGAGGACAGAGGCTTTTAGGGTAGCTGTTAATGGACGTAAGGACTCTTAAGGGTCAGGGATCGGTGCTTTTAGCAGAGTGACAGTGTTTGTGTTTGTTTGAACACCACGCTAACTACTTCCTGCCACTTACAGATTTGACATTTGTCTCTGAACAAGAAGTTGATGAGGCTAGAATCTCCATCGTTACAGTTAAACAGATGACTGTACAAAATAACTTGCATAATGAAATAATCACAATTTCTTACTTTTTTTTGCGTGTGCTATGTTAACCAGGCTGCATTTATTTAATCAAAATAAAAATGTTATTACATAAAAAAAGCTATTTTCTTTTTTGAATATATAACCTAATGTATTCCTCGCCAATAATTAATAATAATGATTGAGCAAAGCGGTGTAATTGATTTGATGTCTGGAGGATCATGTGACTGCTATAATGATGCTGAATATTCAGCTTTGCCATCACAGAAATCAATGAGATTTTACAATATACGCAAATGGAGTAATAATAATTCTGAATCTTCCCAATTGAGCGGCCTTGGTGAGCAGAGCACTGTAAAACATCAGAATTATTGCAAACATTTGAGCGGTATAGTAATGAATGTTAATGAGATGTTTACTCAAAACTCTGATGTTCTGTTCTGTTGCAGTGCAGCCAGTGTGTTGCTGAGGGTAAAACTGAACGTCAAAAAGCACCTCCGTGAGCGCAACACCGTTCCAAAACTTTTTGCCAAGTCTGTGAAGAAGTACGGTGACAAGACGGCCCTGATTTTCGAAGGAACGGGTGAGAAATGGAGCTTCAAGGAGCTTGACGACTACTCCAGCCGTGTGGCTAACCTCCTGCTCCAGAGGGGCTTCAGGGAGGGCGACGTGATCGCTGTGTTCATGGAGAACCGCTCGGAGTACGTGGGGCTCTGGCTGGGCATGGCCAAGATCGGGGTGGAGGCGGCTCTCATCAACTTCAACCTGAGACTGGAGGCTCTGGTGCACTGTGTCAACATCTCCAGCGCCAAAGCCGTGGTGTTTGGCAGTGAGCTGACAGATGGTGAGAAGAGAGTTGACAACTAGCAGTCATCAGGAAGCTACTGTGGCTTGCTTCCCATGAAGTTCAACCACAGGCAAACCATGCTTTTGAAGAAGTGTTTATCTGTGTTACAAGCTACTAACAAACCATACCTATTTTTAGCCTGTTTACAGAGGAAATGTGTTTTAAATGCTTTAATATACTTTTAGATGCTATATTCGTCCATTGCTGCTTGTTGGGAAAAAATAATTTATTTCTTGATTATATTTCCTGAAAGATGAACGCGGGAAATGTTTGGAAACGTATTTGAATCTATTGTTTTAACCATCCAAGCAAACCGATTCACTATTCAGTGCTGCCTCATTCTGCATGACTGCATATTTGCTTGAATTTCACTAAAATGAATCAAAATACTGAACATTTTAGAAATGCACTTGTAGCAGTGTAGCATTTTGTCATTGCACATTATCTGGAAATATCCCCCCCCCCCCCAAAAAAAAGTTTTTGTTTCGCCAATTTCCTTTCTGGTTTTTTTTTTTGTCTTTTGTAAACCATGCAAACTGCTTGATTAAAATAACTCGGGCTACTCAACTCTACAGCATTGATTGTTTAGAATGTATAGGAGGTTAAATGGACTTTATTTTTGGATCTGTTGGCTCAGTATAGTAGCGGTTAAGACGTAGCTCAGAAGTGTTGCAATGACACACTACAGAGAGCAAATAAGGAAGTGGCACTTGGACAAAGACCAGAGTGTGTACTCTAGAGAAATGAATGAAGGAGTAGCGCAGAGTTCAGATTTATTCTGGCCAGAGGTGACTGTGTGTAACTCAAAGTGAACAAACCTCACTGCACCAAAGAGGATTCATACCAGAGGTCACAAAACCATCCGAATGAAATCGAGTTTGCTCGTCGTCTCTTAAGTAATTGGAAACTGACTCATAAAGCATGCCATGTTGAGTCAGCTTCGTTTGTTATTGATTTCACATTTCCGGCCGTTGGTTCATCCTGTGCTTTCTCTGAGGAGACTTCTCGACTCATTTTGTCACATTATTTGTCTCTGTGATGGTTACTTCATCTGTTTCCCCTGCTCTTTGGCTGTTTCAGCGATGTGTGAGGTGCACAGCTCCATGGCGAAGAGCGTCAAGCTCCTCTGCTCCGGAGAATGGGACCCCAAACGTGTTCCTGAAGGAACGGAGCATCTCGAGCCGCTGCTGGAGGCCACCTCCTCAAACCAGCCCAAACAACCTGATCGCAGCTTCACAGGCAAGAGTTACACACATTCACATATCAGTATGAACTCATTCTAGTCTTTCTTTGTAATGAAGTATTGTATTGCAATTATACGTTTCTTAAAGGTTTACTTGTTTTTATGCTGAATGTCTATTATTTTAAAAGACATTCAAACCTTTCTCACAGAATTTAGAAAATTTGGCATTGAGTTGAGCCTAAAGATTTCCTGTAAGGGTTATTATTATAGTAAAAAAACTAAACTTTTTTTTGTTGGTTGAAATAAAATGCCAAATTTAACTGGAAAAAAATACAGAACAAAAAATACAAATATTTATCACTATGAACTCATTTTAGTCGTTCTATGTAATAAAATATTGTATAATAATTATCAGATTTTTAAAACCATAAAAAAAAAATTTTGTTACTTCAAATAAAATAAAATTTAACTGAAATATTTTTATTTTTTTCATTTAGTTGCCAATTTTAAGTAATTTTAATTTTCGTATAGTTTAGCTTGATTTATAAAGTTCAAACTAAAATTGAAATAAAATATTTCTCTAGATTTTTTTACAACAAAAAAATAAAAATAAAATGAATTAATTTAAAAGACAACATTAAATGTATCAAATCTATGATAGTAACTCAGTGGTACTAAAATATTGCTTTTTTAATTTAACTTTTAAAAACGTTGGTTAAAATCACATAACTATATTTTTGATGTTTTTTTCTCCTTCTTCACCTCTAGATCGCCTCTTTTACATTTACACATCTGGAACCACTGGAATGCCAAAAGCTGCTATTGTTGTACACAGTCGGTGAGTGTGTGACGATGTTCATTTCTCCATTTCTCACAGTCTCTCCTTCCCTTCTTTCTCCTTCATTTTTTTTTTTTCTCTCAGTGAATCAAGCTCCTGGTTTTTCACCCTGTCTTTCCTGCCTTCCTCCCTCAGGTATTACCGCATGGCTGCCTTGGTGTACTATGGTTTCAGAATGAAGTCTGAGGATGTGCTTTATGACTGTTTACCACTTTACCACTCAGCCGGTACATCACTGAACACAGACTGCTCTACACCTTCTTCATATGTGCATTTCCTGTCACAGAGTTCAGGCTATTTCCTGTGTGATGCTTTTGTGGTTTGTTTTGATGAATGTCTACATAAGGTCCTTTAACTTGTCCAGTGCTGGTTTAAGAAAAACAAACGGCTCAGTTAGTTTTGTGTTTTATTAATGAAGCACATGTTGGCGTGTGTAGGCTGTAAGAGATTGGTGGGTATGTTCTGAGGTCAGTGCTGTTCTCTCTGGCAGGTAACATCGTGGGAGTCGGACAGTGTCTGATCCACGGAATGACTGTGGTGATCAGGAAGAAGTTCAGCGCATCAAAGTTCTGGGATGACTGTATCAAGTACAACTGCACAGTGAGTAATGGATTTGATGCTATTATGGAACAAACGAGAATTAATGTCGCGCCTCGTAAACATAACACCATTTCGTCATGACAGCTCTGTCAGCTTCAGGAATCTCCGTAAATGTGCTGAACACAATCCAATATATGTGTTCAACTGTTCTGGAACAGTGCTGGAAACACAACTTAAACATGTTGTCCTCTGGAACATCAAGAAACATTTCAGTGCATGAGGATACAAACAAATAATTAAGTCTGTGCATCATTTTATACGACAGACTAGATCATATTCGATACGTTATGCATTCAGTAAATATCCCCAGGACTTTCGGGCCTCTGCTTTAATGTTATAATTGTGTGATTGCGAATTATGTTATTAATATTAATGTTCCGCGTGCAAAAGTAGCTTAAAGGGAGTCTTGAACTGATATTTCATACGATGTTCTAGATCGTGCAGTACATTGGAGAGATCTGCCGCTATCTGCTGAATCAGCCGAAGAAGGCCATGGAGAAGCAACACAAGGTCCGCATGGCCCTCGGTAACGGACTTCGTCAGTCCATCTGGGAGGAATTCACCAGCCGCTTCAACGTCCCACAGATCGCTGAGTTCTACGGCGCCACCGAGTGCAACTGCAGCCTGGGCAACTTCGATAACAAGGTCTGAGCACTTTAGATAGAATAGTCTGTTATGGCTAACACAGCTGTAAACCTCTACAGTAGTGCATAATGCATTTGGAAAAGGATACATACTTGTGTGTTACCATACATTTTATGAGGCCATCTACAAGATGTTCAGGAATCTAGGCTATTTAAAGGTGCTTATGGAAAAGCTATGACTGGTTTAATAAGAGAGGAGGGTGGTTGTAACATGGTGTTTTGACTGCAGACCGGTGCCTGTGGATTCAATAGCCGGATCCTGCCCTACTTTTACCCCATTCGCTTAGTCAAGGTGGACGAGGAGACCATGGAGCTCATCAGAGGACCTGATGGAGTCTGTATCCCGTGTGGTCCAGGTACAGTACTGCCTCACACTCATGCAAAGACTTGAATTGATGAGTAACTCATATAAGGGGTGGGCAGTATACCAATAGACCAGAAGAAAAATGTCACCAGTAGAGATCTTCTCTATCATGTGGCATTGTTGTGCTGTGTGGTCACGAAAACACATTTTTAAAGGAACAGTTAACCCAAAAATGATACTCGCCCTCAAGTAGTTATAAACCTGTATGAATTTCTTTGTAACCAGGCTTTTTCGGGTCACCATTGACTTTTCCTACTATGGATGTTAATGGTGACCCAAAACAGCCTGGTTACAAACTTTTTTAAATATCTTCCTTTGTCTAATTGATTTTAAGACACTGAAATGCAATCAGCAGCAAAAACGAAATAATTATGCCATATGTGTGCTCTGTCTGAAAGACATGCTCATATGAAGATGGTGCTCAGAGCTCAGGATTATCGAGTTATTTTTGCTGCTTTATAGGCCTTGAATGGTTCCAAACACTTGGATGTCTTAAAGGGATAGTTCACCCAAAAATGAAAATTAGATGTTTATTTGCTTACCCCCATGGCATCCAAGATGTAGGTGAC
>JAUMHQ010000002.1:282815-295020 GCA_032361165.1 Enteromius paludinosus | reverse complement strand
TAAATCACCTTCATATTGTAATACCTGTCATACCCATGTCATTATACACATTTGTGTCCTCATAAACCACATAAACCAGCACACACACACACACACACACCTCTCCTCCTCGCCCTCCAGCAGCTTCCTGTAGGCGTTGATCTCCATGTCCAGCGCCAGCTTCACATCCAGCAGTTGCTCGTACTCGTCCAGCTGCTGCTGCATCTTGGCTCGGATCTCTGCGATCTCTCGCTCTTTCTCAGCCAGTAACCTGCGGCTCAGGTCCTTCTCACGACTCAGAGCCGCTTCCAGGTCACTGATCTGATCCTGCCACGCACGCGCCTGAGGGAAACAAACACCCAACTATCACTGGACTTCACTGCTTCAAAGGAAAGCCCACCTTAAATCTTCCCATCGTTCTCCAAAATGAACCGCTCGTGTGTAAGAGGAGTATCTTCCCTGCTAAGAAAGAGTTTTAGAAACAAGAGCGATAAGAACTAGTCTTTCAACTTAATGTAGGACTACATTTTTAAATCATTTCTTATTCAGGTTAAATTTACTAAAATAACAAAAATGAAAACTATATGGACATGAATAAATGGCTAAACACAAACTTACAGGAACTTGTGCCTGAAGCAGCATGCTGCTGTGAAAGAGGTAGTCTAACACCACTCCGAGCATTAAGAAGCACTAAAAGACTGGCTAGCTTTGGTAAAGTGCTATTACCGACAGAATCGGATCATAATGTAATCAACTGTTTGATGTGACACGCGCGCACACACACGACAGCAGGGGGGTGGTGGGGGTCTGTAAACGGAGTTCCCCTTCCACTTCTGAAGTGATCTGCTCAGAAATATTATTGCTATGCTGTGATCAAGTATACGACTCCATCTGCTCCTGTAAAAACAGAGCTTTTCTCTCAAACACAGACTTCACGTGAGCACACCGCTCATGAACAACCTCTGGATGTGTTCGCATACATTCATGAACCAAAGCCATCTAATCCTGTTCAGTTTCACAGCTTACACGCATCCTCTTACTCTGAGTGTGTGAGAGAAGAGCTGCTGAAGACGGCAGCGAGGAGGAAGGGTCAGTGAGCGAGCGGCCCCGGGGCCGTGTGTAGAGACGCACCTCTTTCTGAAGACTGGCCAGCTGAGCACCCAGACTCTCCACCCTCAGAGAAGACTCGCGCAGCTCCTCACGGGCCATGCTCGCCGAAGAGCTGTTCATCTCCGACGACAGACGCACGTTCTCCAGCTGAAACACACACAGACGTCTCAGCAGATCAAAGAGGAAGTGTAGCAGCTCTCACAGGAAGTGGAGCGCTGAGGAAGCGCTTTCACACACACACTCACACAGAGCCGCGTGAACGTATCCGGACACACACACACACACGCACGCTGTGGTCAGTGAGATCTCACCTTGGCCGTGTAGGTCTGCTCCATCTCGTCCTTGTAGAGCCGGACCTGCTCGTCGTGCTGCTGTCTCATGTCGGCCAGCGCTGTGGCCAGCTTGAACTCATACTCCATCTGACGGCCCGAGTCCACCTCCACCAGACGCGTCTCCAGCCTGCGCCGCGTGTCCTTCACCTCCTAACACATACACACACATCAGCACTCGGCCGGACTCTAGCAGAAGCTGCTTCCTGTAATACACACCTCTGAAGACGGAGTGCACTGAAACAATACTCACAAAAAAATAAATATACATTTTTATAGACAACGCCATTCATATGAAATATTAAGCTGGACTGTGTTTGGCTCTGCTGAGTGAACGGATCACAGAGAGCGGGACATGAGGAAGAGAAACTGCAGTCACTCAGATCAAATACTCCCATGTCATTTTAAACTTTATATTTCATTAATATCACTTCAGTAAAACTACCAGTGCGAGAGGAAAGATTATTATACACGCACACCTCAAACGGTTTTTATATACACTACCCTCCAAGAGTTCAGAAACGCTCTAGAAAAGTGGTTCTGGACAATATTAGCATGAATCCAGAAACTACAAAAACATTTATTACACAAACCGTTCACACATTGAAAGATTCATCAGAATACCCAACATCAGCAGTTATTAACTGGAATAAACTGTGGGCAGATAATGCAGACCTCCTCAAACATGTTCTTCCTGAAGTCCAGCTCCTCCACGAGGCTCTGGCAGCGGTTCTCCAGATCCACACGCAGAAGAGTCTCGTCTGACAGCTGCTTCTTAGCCGAGCTCATACCCGTCTCCAGCTGAAACACACACACACACACCCCATCAGAGCCGCTCATTTACAGCAGAAACGTGTGTGTGCTTCAAGACATCAGTCGACGGACTCCTTTTACACGCACCGAACAAGGCCAGATGAGCCCAAGACTTCACATTCAATTCCTCCACTAGGAGGTGATCTTCCTGCTGATACAGTACACACACACGATGCTACTTGATTGTTTTGTCACAACATGAGACCAATCCTCATGTCCAGCTTAGAGAAAGAGACATGAACACTGAATCAATTCAAACGATTCATTCCAAACAGACACGTCACTGAACGAGGCAAGAGAACGTCTTTATTAATGGCTCATTTAATTGTTGACGTTATACTGGTTTATAGACGCAGACTGATTCAGAAATACTAGCGTGAAGCAGCAAAAACAGAACATTGAGAGCAAAATGTAACTTCATTATTAACTTTGATTAGAACAGGTGAGAACGTCACTGGAACCAGGAGCATTCGCCACACTCTTAAAGCTGTGCCGCACAAGCGTTACTTTCATTTTCATTTAAAATAATGTGATGACCCTGAAGTTTCTCCCGCCCTACTGAGATGTGTGGCTGATTCTAACTGGTCTAGCCTGTGTGAGTTGTTAAATGGGTAGCATATATATTCCTGTGTGTGTATACTAGGGAGACTCTGTGAGAGGGAGTCTCACGAGTGTTTCTTTTTGTAACATGTGACTTTTTGGTTGATTCTTTAATTCTGGGTTTTGCATTTTCTTTTTAATAACATGTAGAATAAATTTTGGTTGTAATATTCTTTTGCCCTATCCCTAGACTTATGTTTCTTTTCATCTTTGTTTTTTTTGTACACTTTAACCAATACATTTGCATTGGTTATATTCTAGTTTGATTCCTCTTTTATGTTGCAACCTCAAACGAGCGGGTCGTAGCAATAATAAAAATATCTACATTTTAGCGCTATGCAGGCGGTTTACATTATTGTCTGAAAAGACAGTATAGCTGACCTGAACCACTCTTCACCGTTCCCACATCTCTGACCTCAAATAAATAAAATCGACCTTTTCATAACTGAATTCAAAAAGCTTTGACCAGTCTTGAAAAAAAAAAAAAAAAAGAATAATAACAGGAAGATGTGTTCTACTAAAGCTGCTTCAGAACAGGTTATATCTCAGAGTTACTTCACACGTTGCGCCATATTAATGCATGTTTTATATACATTTATACTACGAGGCCGTTGAATGCTTGAATCTGATTGGCGTTCTGAGGTGTGCAATTATTTTCAGGGAAACGCACAGCGAACGTAGTTCCAAGCAGCTCTCTTGACCGCATCACAGCTCCATATCACTTCAAATAGTTAACTGTAATAACAGAAATTAGCATACAGTACCTATACAGCACGCAGGACTAGTGTAGCAACTTAAAGGCTACACATGACATTTCTCACTAGCGAGAACAGAACACTGTTGACGGACACACAGAGGTAGCCTAATTCATACAAGCTCTCTCTCTCTCTTTCTAATAACTTCATTATTAACTGCATTAGTCTGCTATCAACGGCTCAAGCCTCCATTGCCAGCTTTAAAATGACGTTTTGGAACTAGCAAAAGAGTTGTTGGATGAGATGCGGAAGAAATAATCCCACTCACAATAGCGATTTAAGTCCCTTGAAATATATCATCTGATCGATGTCTTGAGGTGTGGCAACCGTAGTATAAGCGTAATAATTGACTCCGGACCGTTGAATTAAAGGTGGTGATGCGGCCATGACGCGAAGTGGAGTCAATTATTCCTTACATAATCTTTATTATATACATACGGTGGGTCCAGAAAGTATTCAGACCCCCTTGAATGTGTTATATTGCAGCCATTTGATAAAATCATTGATGTTTTTTCCTCATTAATGTACACACAGCACCCCATACTGACAGAAAAACAGGACCTCAGACTTCCAACAAGACAATGACCCTAAGCACACAGCGAACATAACCAAGGAGTGTCTTCACAAAATCTTGTGCGCAGTAATAAAAACTGATTAAATATTAAACTAAGATAAAACCAATATTGCACAACCAGTCATTAGGTGGCAACATGCTCCAAGAATGTAACCCTTCCCCCCAACTTACACTTGTGTGCAGTGTAAACACAGCGCTCCTGAACTCACTGGAAGAGGTTTACCTCGACGAAACCACTCACCCAGAGTTCAGTACGTGACTCTGTTTTCTGGAGCACACACAGATGCAGCGAACGCAGTGTGGTGAAGACGGAGGTGTCTGTGTGAGTCTGACTGATGGAGGTGACTGGGTGGAGTGACGGTGTAGGTGTACCTCCTGGAGGCGGAGCTGCAGGTCTGTGATGCTGTTCTCCAGAGCCTTCCTCTCAGACACGGCCGTGTTCAGAGCCGCTTCTCTGGAGTTCAGCAGGCCTTCAGCTTCTCGGAGCCGGGCCTGAGCGCTCGCCAGCTCCGCATCTTTCTTCTCACACCTGTGACACACACACACACACACACACACACACACACGATCAGAACTACTGTGTAGCATAACAAGCATTAATGTAACAGTAAGAAGTTATTGCAGTTAATAAATTAAAACCCCATCAGTTCACACAACGTTCAAGTTTCCAAGAAGAATGGTTTGGAATAAGTCACTGTGAACAAGTTTCACTTAGGATCTGTTCCCCGCCCCCCCCTTTATATTTTAGATGCGAGATCATTTCATACTAACACACACTACAAGAATAAGTGGTGGGTTCATGAGGGCAAATAAAGGACTAAATACGGTGTCAGGAGATGTGTGTTCATGGAGAGAGTTCAAGCACTAAAACTGTACTCTCAGCTCGAGAGCGAGCGAAGCGCCTCACGGCCGACGGTGATCTTTCTCTGGAGGAGATTAGAGTCTGAGGAATGTGAGGAATGTCTCGCACACAGCCCAGAGTTTGTGACGCTCCGGACTCTCCTGATCGAACGCAGCTGTAAACATGTGTTAGACGCATCGGACCATCTGAAACAAAGAGCTGCTTCACACAGAGCAGCATCCACATCCTCCAGCTGCTCCACACACACACACCGGTGAACCACTGCTCCTGTCAATCAATCAAACACACACACACACACACAACACAAGAGTGGAGCTCCTGCTCTGAAGTGTGAGGGAGGCCCAATTAATCTGGATTATACAGACACACTGCACTAGACTGAGCTGTAAGTGCTCCATAAGATGATCATATGACTCACGAACATGTGACATTACTAAAGTGTGTGTGTGTGTGTGTGTGTGTGTGTGAGAACAACTCAACACACACCTCAACACTACAGCGAGACCGCGGACTGGTCTCTAACAGAGTAACGTTTGGATCATCCTGCATACATTTAATCTGAACCCACAACAAACACAGCATGCATAATCCACCAGGGGTGAAAGTAGAGAAAAACAGACTTAAAAGGTCACGATCACTCTCTCAGCTGGTCCAGAACTACTGACCTCCGTCACACTGATGGACGGTTACTGGCAACACAACTAACCAGACTTAACCAATTACAGCACAAAACAAACACACCAGAAGAGTTCATTCCCTTCGACACATCTCTGTTTCTCACAAACACTGTAAGCCTGAGCGCATCATAGACCCAGTGCCATCAACACCCCTACCACCAGTGCTGGCCCATGATGCTTTTGGGAAACACAGGCCTGGTCTGGAGTCAGTCTGCTAAGAATGACTGACAATTATTTGATATCTGATCTTCAGGCAAATAAGTAGTCTTTGAAGCTTAAAATAATTCCTCGGTTTACATCCTCATTTAAAACCAAGCATTTCTTCAATCAAGCTCCAGAAAAGGAGCGAGACGACGTCACGCTAGCCAATCATAACAGCGCTCAATTACTGACAAGCCTTGAAGGACACGCCCCCTTAATAACAGACCGTTTGGCTGAGAATCACTTTTCCACATTTGTTTGTGCGCAAATACGTAATACCACAAGAAAACCTTAAGGAACATAAAAAAAATAAAATGACCCTTTTCTGGTTTTGCACCTTTACTGTGAGTGACTGTTTGAAAGCAAATCAGTGAGAGTGAGTGATGAAGAGGCTCACGTGTTCTGCAGCTGCTCGTGTTCGCTCTTTATCTTGCTCAGCTCGAGCTGCAGGCGTGCGCGCTCTCGCGCCGTCTCGTCTAGCGCCGTGCGCGCGTCCGCCAGCTCGGTCTCGTAGAGCGCTTTGAGGCCGGTGACCTCGCGGCTGCGTGTCTCCTCCCGCTCGCTGACCTGTAGCTGCAGCACGCTGTTCTCCGACTCCAGGCGGCGCACCGCCTCGATGTAGGCGGCCAGCCGGTCGTTCAGGTGCTGCAGCTCCTGCTTCTCCTGCATACGGGAGATCCGCGCGGGGCTCAGAGGAGAGCCGCCGCTGCCGCGGGGCAGCCTCTGCTGGCCGGCCGGGGTCCGCGCCGCGCTCGCCATCTGCCGCGAAACACACGGTCAATCACAGACTCAATCAGCGCATCGATCAGTGCAGGACAAACTTACCTTCCCGCTGATGAAGTATTGAAACGACGCACCGAGCGAACAGAGAGTAACTCTGCCAGAGCGTCCTACATCAATACCGCAGTGAACTGTGGAGTAACGAGTGTGTTACTCTTGAATGCAGCCGCGTGAAAGAATGAACTGAACTAATATGGCCGCTCACCAGAGCCGCGCACACACGTGACCGCGGGCAGCCAATCAGACGCAGCCACGTCATCAGACGCTCAACTGTGCTGTGGAGACAAAATTCAAACCGCACAAAAACGCGCTGAAAAAAGCACGTGCTGTAAACACACAGAATCAATAAACGTGTCACGCGGGGTGACTTAAAGACTACAGAGTAACCAGTGTGAGCGCTCTCAGACTGGCAGATAGAAAACACTTGATGAAGGAGTCTTCGCGGTTTGACTGTAAGATCCTCGAGGCTCTTTATCAGCGCACAGAAGCATTCTGTCGTTGTTTGTACTGCTGTCTGTAAAGCCTGAAATCAGTGGAATCATATCTGTAATAATAGATGTTTCAGTCCTGCCTGTGACAAAATTAGAGACTCAAATGACATCATTGCCTGTGTAAAGGTCGTGCTGCAGATTTGCTTGTTTATGAAAGGCAAATGTAAAGCCCTTTCATTGGTCCACGCTGAAGGAAGAGTAAACTAATGTGCAAACAAACCTTTAAGCTGCGCTGCCATTCTAGAAAAGGACACATTATTGCAGGTTTGCATTTCAGTTTACAAGCCATGTTCACAATCAGTCTAGAGCTACAGTAAACATGTTCACACGACACGCAAGTCAAACAGGAAAACAGTGTTCAACTCATTTTCTAGAAAATTAAATAAGGGATGCATTACTTTGCACCTGATCAGAGAACATACCATTCATCTCTAAACTTGCCAGATTTCTTTTTCATTTGAGCATGCACTGAAACTTGAGGAATGTTCATCAGTTCGGCTCAACTGCACCATGCAGTGCAAGCAAACACAGTAAAAAAAGCACAAATGAAACGCGTCAGAAGTACAGCTTGACTTTTACACATCAAGTATGTACTGCTTTATTGTACAACGCATCTTTAGCAAACGTTTAAAGCATCTCTGACGACTAAAACACAAGCTGAAGTAAGTACATTTATGTTTTTTTCTTGCTGCAATTAATTTTCCACAAATGCAGTAATGTATCAAAAGCTTGCAAAATATATCCAAACAGAAAGATCACAATTTATCAACAACATCTCAACCAGGCAGGAATTCCTGCAGAAGATCTGTACAAGCTTTGGCTGCTGCTTAACAGTCTTTCAACAACCAGCAGAGAACGTAAAGTGCTATCCGTCAGGACTGCTGTGTTTCATCTTTAGTCAGTCCGAGCTCGTTCAGGCTACCGTGCAGCACGAAACAGCTCCCGTGTTAGAAAACCTCCAGGTCGGTCGAGTTGTACACCACAGGGTTGTCCTCTGTGCCCAGCGCTGACTCCGGCGGGCCCTCGGGGGCCTCCTCCAGCAAACCTAGGGCCTCTTCAGTGTCACTGGCAAACGTTTCTCGTGAGACGTCGTCATGCTCCTGGAGGTTGAGGGTGCTGATGGCCTGCTTCATCTTCTTTGCCACTATTCGCTTCCGTCGCTTCTTAGCCGCCTTTTTGTTGCCGTATTCTTTCTGGTTCTCATCATGAAAGATCTCCTGTACGCAGAGAACATGCAAAGAAACATTTCTGAAAGCTGTATGTAATGAGGAAGTGGAAAACATGCAAACAAAGTCCGTTCGAGCAGAGCCGATCAACCATGAGGTGATAAGCTCCGCCCAACAAATGCTTAACTCCACCCACCACTGATCTCATTAAGCCCCGCCTAAATATTTAACATCACCCAGTACTGATCTCAAGCTGATAAGCTCCGCCTGATAAATGCTCAACCCCACCCACCACTGATGTCATTAGGCAGATAAGCTCCTCAGTGTTTCATTGTGATGCAGATTATTGAAGTGTTCTTGAAGACATAAACCCATCAGAGCTGACGCACCTTCACCTGTCGGTCAGAGATGCTGGGTGTGTTCTTCAGTAAGTTCAGATACACTCCACCCGGTGTGCGCCTCCTGCTGCCGTCCTGCAGCAAACACAAACACATACGCACATCGGATTCATGTTTTGTGAAACACCACTGATAACAGCAAAACATTTAACGATGTGCAAGGATTGCTTTGATATGCAGAAAGTCAGCCGTTCTTTCAGAGATCGTTGCTTGTGTTTGGTTATGCAAGAGGACATCAAGCCAGCGAACATCACATTATTGGCCGATTCCAATTTTGGTTGCCCATTATTTTTATGTGTTCATTTTAAAGAGACAAAGAGGAATGGCAGTAAATTACAGGTAATATGATAAATAATATATTCAGTTCCTAACACAGTGAGTTCATTTTACATCACAATACATCATAAGATATCGTCAGGAGCCCCAGGTATCAATTCTGTATTAACTTATTCAGTTGCCTTTGTAGAAATGACAAACTTGCTCTAATATTTCCATTGAGTGCAAACTGTCTCTATTTGTCTGCGAATATATTTTGAAGAATAACGATGAAATGCTATGATTTAACAGTAAGCTTATGTGAGAAACCGAAGCAGCTCTGAATAGGCCTTCATCTGTACTGAACTCTGGATGGGTTTTGTGGGGTGGATTTGGACGTACCACAGTGTAGAGTCCTCCGGTCTGCTCAATGGTGGCCGTCTCTGACAGCAGCTCGATGGCTTTCTTCTTTCCTATCACTCTCACCACTCGCTCGATCAGATCCTTCTTCGGCTCCATGAGTCTTCAACAGAGAGCAAACACACCTTTTATCATTTGTTTATCATAAAGTATTTCTGTGATGTTCAGCATCATGATCTTCAGATACCATAATAATATACTGCTTTACTGCTCAACACACACTTCTGATTATTAGCAGTGTTGAACACACTGATTTTGTACGGCAGTGTTAGTGCGCACAAATACAGACAACATTTGAAGTGGATCAAAAAAAAAAAAAAAAAAAGAGAATCAAATTTGTTCTAAAACTAGAAAACATTTTGATTTTAGGTTTTAAGGCAACTTTGATGAAAGGTTTGGATCCACTTCAGTTGTTGCATTTGTACACTTGCAGCATCGTTCATATCGGTTAACACTCTGCAAGCAGTTACTTAAACCCAGTTGTGCATGTCCTGCAGTTTCTCCTGACCTGTGAGCGATCTCATCCACCACTCTCTCTTCAGGGTCGTCCTCTGTGAGCTGGTAGCGGCCCTTCAGGTCCATCTCTGCGCGAGGGCCCAGCCTCTCCTTGGCCGGCCTCTTTCTCTTCAGCTCTTGACAGCTCTTCTCCTGCATGTATCCCTCCAGCTCCCCGTCCAGCATGCTCCTCAAGCCCTCTTCCTCCTCCTCGCGCTCCTTCTCCATCATCTTTCGGGCCAGGACATAGTTATAGGTCTCGCTCTGGCGGCTGCTCATGCTGACGCTCCCCTCCATTCCCATGATTCCCAGCTCGGCAGCCACAGACTCCTGGCTCTGCTCCTGCACCACTGAGCCCCAGATGTTGTTGACCCTGCGTCCGGAGGGAGCGCTGGAGGTGCAGAGCCGCTTGTGTCTCCACGGCACGGCCTCGTCTTCAGACGCGGAGTCACTGTCGCTGGAGTCGGTGTTCTTCAGGCTGCGGTACCCCGAGACGGACCCAGAGCTCAGAGACGGACCTCTGCTCTGATAACAGGACACCTGCCGCAGTCAACAACAAACACACACGTTGCTTTCTCCAGGACTGTACAGCAGAGGCCAGAATGATTACTAGTATTTTCAGCAGTCAGTTATTTCAATCTTCTGCTGTAGTGTGTCAGTTCCAGAAGAGCTGTGTCTCCAAGACGCTTCAAGAAAGATACGGAACTGTTAAACGTTTGTTGTGAGCATCTTTGTGGTTAAAGCAGTTTCTGCCCTGGTGCTCAGTTTCTCAGCTTTCCTGAAGCGTCTTGAAGACACAGTTCTTCTGGATCGAGTCTGTCTCAGTTTGTTCTGTTTCTTCATGTCATTCCAGACAGACTGAAGATGATCAGATCTCTAAATCTCACTGGATTATTACAATTAATGGTCAAACGAATGTAAACCGATGTTTTCTACTGACACTCTACAGCAGGAGATAGACACTGACTCCAAAGCACGTTTAGCTGCTGAAAATACTACTGTTTGAATGACTTTGGTCCGCGATGTTTGCGGTCTCTGAACGCTGGCGGCAAAATAAGAGGCCTTTACAGGATGAAGTTAACCGAAAGTCTCCTCGGAGACAAGGTAAGCTAGTTTACAGAGACAAACATTTTCCTTAAAGACCAGGAAAGTTTTAATAAAGTGAACAGGGCTCAGCAGCACTCCGTTATCTTGAAGCGCTTTATAAAGCGGCACGCACGCTAGCAGCAACAAGTCTGCTTTAATAAGCCTGACACATCTTCTGCAGAGCTGATAGGGTTAATCACACACACACACACACACACAGAGAGAGAGAAAGAGAGAGCCGGTCTCCGTTCACCTGAACTCGCTCCTCCTGATCAGACTCCAGCTCTCCATCTTCCAACTCCGCCATTCTGTCTCCATCACCCGCCATCTCTCACAGCCGGAAGTGACGCGCACATATTAATCGTAGCGTCATCGCCGACGGCCGCTCTCATTGGACGCGTTCTCTTCTTCTGCTTCTCGACTGGGACTGCGCGCTCCCGCCAGCTGATGCTGGTCTTCACCAATCCATCTTCTGTTCTTTATAATAAACTGTTCTATTCAAAACACTGTGTCTTATTCTTAATCTGCTCATAATAACTATTTCTTCTTGTATTCTCTCTCCTGTTCTTCACAGAAACATTTCGTGTTAAACGGTACATCAAAGCTTCTGTTTAATCTCTATTCTATACTATCTTGCTTCCTTCCTATATTGACAATTTCATAT
This sequence comes from Enteromius paludinosus, assembly GCA_032361165.1. NCBI lineage: Eukaryota > Metazoa > Chordata > Actinopteri > Cypriniformes > Cyprinidae > Enteromius > Enteromius paludinosus. The sequence goes on along the minus strand of JAUMHQ010000002.1, from coordinate 283,365 downwards.
TGATTTATTCTGTCCTTCATGGTGTTTGGTGTTTAGTTGGCATAGATGTTGCTTTGCTGCCATCTGCTGTCTAATTTTAATTGACCGCTTCTTAAAGAAATCTTAAAGCCATCCTTATGAAATTAATCAAATATTTCTTCCTTGGTCATTATTCCCACATTCTACCAAATAAATATTTTAAATATTATTATTATGCTCTGCTATAGCCATTTCTCACAGCTGAATCTTCTCTTGTGTAAATGTGCTATCCACCGCTTCCTCCTGTACGAGGGTTTCCTGGCATAGGAACGGTTTATTCAGGTTTAATGTTCAGTCCTCAGTCTTCTCAATATGATTTCCATTATTTTATTTTCCTGCACTAGACACACACCACCGTTCAAAAGTTTGGGGTCAGTAAGACATTTAGTGGTTTTTAAAGATGTGTCTTCTGCTCATCAAGGCTGCATTTATTAGATAAAAAATCCAGAAAAAACTAATATTGTGAAATATTATTTCAATTTAAAATAAGTGTTTTCTGTGTGAATATATTTTCAAATGTAATTTATTCCTG
>JAUMHQ010000002.1:251876-262143 GCA_032361165.1 Enteromius paludinosus | reverse complement strand
TTACTTAGTAACCGTTGCTACGATGTGTGATTGGACAATGGCCGTTTTGGGGCGGGGTTTTGCGAAAGGTCAATTAAAATCAGATTTAATGACAGATGACTGACACAAGCACCAAACACCAATTGTAAGCCTAAACTTCACATCTTCAAATCTGATTATCTAATCACAATATTGTTCCAGGGTCAACAAAGAGTTTGACCTAGAAGCAAGTTGAACTCAGCAAAACCAGGCTCTGCAGCACTTTTGGCTGTACTTAGCTTGGATCATTGAATCTGATTACACCATTATCTCAAAAAGACTTTTGATAATTCTCCTATTTAAAACTTGACTCTAGTTACATTGTGTACTAAGACCAACGGAAAATGAAAATTTGCAATTTTCTATAGAAAAATTATAGGCCGTTAAGGCTAGAAACTATACATACACTCATTCCGGCAGCAAACTTTGCTTTTGTACCATGTGTGCAGCAGACGCAATGATATTACGCAGCGCCTGAAACTGGAATGAGAATTATAGTTCCTAGTCCTACCGGCCTAGAAAGTCGCAACTTTTCAATTTTCTGTCTGACTTAGTACACATGTAACTACAGAAGGAAAGTTTTAAATAGCAAAAATTACATTTTTGAGCGAGATGCTAACGGTCTAATCAGATTCAATGATTTATGGTAAGATGCGCTAAAAGTACCATCAAAAGCGATATTAAAAAATGGTAAAACTCTATTGTTTAACTCTTGGGGATATGGAAAATGAGGCTGTTGCAGCAATCTGCCTCAAAATATTTAAAAAATTTTTCTTATCCCAACTCCAAATTTCCCTCTAATTATATCCTTTTTATTAACCAGCTGGACAAGAAGTACTGTAACAGTTGTTCTTGCATCCAATTTGCTTTTCTTTTGTTGCTTTTCATTTGCGTGTGTTACTATCAGCCATGATTATTCTACTCTGTTCATTAAGAGACTTTGTATATGCATATTCACTTTTTTAATGAAAAGTATGCAGGGTGACAATTACCCGAAAATATACATATGTATTATATTGCTAGTAACACTCAGCCTGTATTTTAAAGGGTTAGTTCACCTAAAAATGAAAATTCTGTCATTAATTACTCCCCGTCATGTCGTTCCAAACTCATAAGGCCTTTGTTTACCTTCAGAACACAAATGAAGGTATTTCTGATTATATCAGAGAGCTATCTGACCCTCCATAGACAGCAACACAAATGAAATGATCCCAGATACAGAAACGTAGTAAAACGTAGTCCATTTGACATCAGTGGACCAACCTCACTTTTGCAATGCTAAATACACAAATAAAACAAAAATAACGTAATTCACTCTTCTCCTGTGACTTGTGTCTTCCGCCATGCTGAACGCACCTTATACGCAAGCTTTAGCGTATTTGACGTAATCAGCCTTGTTAACATCCGGGTGAAAGCACACGCATGTAATCTGGGGCTGTTTGCGCCTAGAAGAAAGCAAAATGCCAAAAAGTCATAGAAGACGAATGGTTGAGAATATCACGTTATTTTTGTTTTCTTGAGCCACTGATGTCACATGGACTGTTTACCTGTGTTTTTACTACGTTTCTGGATCTGGGATCATTTCAGTTGGGTTGCTGTCTATGGAGGGAGAGATGGCTCTCTGATATCATCAGAAATATCCTAATTTGTGTTCTGGAGATGAACGAAGGTCTCATGGGTTTGGAATGACATAAGGGGGGTTATTTGATACATTATTTGAATGTAGTAATTCACTTTTGATTTTAAAACCATATGGCAAGATAAAAATAAAAATAAACCGGGTGTGTGTTCACTGTGTGTGTGGTTGATCACTTCTCACTGCTGTGTGTGTGCATGTTGGATGGGTTAAATGCAGAGCACAAATTTCTAGTATGGGTCACCATACCTGGCAACAAGTCACTTCACTTCACTACAAACTCTTACTGCGAGGAGAACACTTACTGGTAACATAAAATGTTTTGTGAATCCGGGCCCTGAAGTGATAACAATGTGATTTAGTATAAAGTTTGCAAAAAAATGTCAGTCCACTATAGAAACCTTGTATAAAGAGAATTAAATGTATTGTTTCAGTTTCTCGTGATTCTAGTGGTCTAGAACAGTGTCTGTCTGACATATCTGAAGAGTGCCACGATAAGGTGAGATATAATGTGATGATATCTCTTGCTATTGATTATGTATTGACTGTAGTTGAATGTTTGTAGTAATCTCTTTTCTACTCAAAAATGTGACTACAGTAACGTCATCAGAACTGCTCTCTCTGTGGAGGAACCTGAAAAAAGTTTATGATGACTCTAAAATAAAATTGAGAAACCTCCAGAATGAAATTAGGCCACTGAACAGCTTTCTCTAGTCGATTTATGGGATCAGTTTTCATTTTCTTTACAGATACTGTGACATACTGCAACAGGAGAGGAGCACCTAAAGAAACCTTGAGATAGAGCTTGATCTTTGAGGAGATACATTTACTTCAAATACTTCACACTGCACTGCCTATAACTCTCTTTACAATTTATTCCAATTAATTAATTAATTCCAGGCTGTGTTCCTCGTGTGCTTTGAGTTCTGCCCTCGTCAGTGTTCGCCAGGGTCGATACTCGTGTGTCAAACCCTATGATTCCTGTACCCTGTTTGAATCTTGAAAGTAAAATAATTATATTCTGCAAGATCTGTGCCTCCTGTTCAAGTGCAAGAGCGTGACAACTGCACTGTATGCTGTAATTTATTTGAATAAATGTGGTGATTTGTATATTCATATGAATTTTCTATTATTATTTCATACTCTTTTTACAATACATAGATGACTAATGGGCAGCAATGCATTACATTTAATCAGATTGCAAAAATCAGTAACTGTTATATTTTAAATGCTTTATATGCATCAATCCATTCATATTTTACACCATGTAAATACAATTTGTGATCCACTCATTTGTTTGTGCCAAAAGCATCATTCATTAGATAATATCCTTTTACCAAACACTGTTGATACAGTAGTTATGAAATAGGCCTACCTAATATAGGCTTATTTAATCATAGCAACAATATTTAAAGTGTTTCTATTTTTTCAGGACTATAAGGATTACGAAATTGCTCTTAATTTACCAACCCAATTTAACATTAATCACTTAGCAATTATATGTAAATCTTCACTTTTGGTATAGCCTATTATTATCCTGAAGTTCACTAGTTTAACGTTATATTTTTAAAGATTGTTTTGATTCTTTGGGGCAATGAGTAGTCTTGCTCTGCAGGTCTTTGAGGGAAAAAAAGGTAAAAAGCACAAAAATAACAATTATGACACATGGACATTTCCTTATAAAAACATATATATTAATATATCTTACCTGTTACTTAACTAATGGGCATTATCCACCTTTTTCCTGACGTAAAAAATGGCGCCAAATTCTATGAGTATAACTTCCGGTCTAATCCGTGTCCAGCTAGGTGTACAAACTGTGAAACAGTTCGTTTTGCTGCTTTATATTGAACACTGGTGTGTCTTATTATGTTATTTTAATGTATCCTAATTACGAACACACTGGTTTGAAGTGCAAACAGTTTTACCGTGCAGTAGCACGTTGTAATTTTCCTCGCGTCTAACGAACCGGAAGCTTCACCCAAAGGCTCGCTACCACGTTCTGGAAAAAGGTGAATAATAGCAATGTAAAGGCGGCACTGGCTTAGAAAGCACAACTGGGGTAAATATAGCTGTTAAATGTTTTGAATACTCTGTGAAGTTCACTTAGCAGTGCTCAATCTGTGTCCTTCACGCTACAGGCTTTCCTGATCTGATGCGACACTCCCGCCTAGTGGCGCATTATCGTAATGACATAACGGACATGATCTCAGTGAAAGTATATTAAACAAAGAGCAGCAACGACATCAAAATATGACATATGAATAAAACGAGTCTTGTATTATGTTCTAAATTTATATGATATGACTGTATTACTCCGCTTTAACACATTTGCCCCAATACTAGGAGTCATTCAGAATTATTGCTCAATTAATTGTTCTAAATTAAGTCTGATTTTAATGTCAACTTTAATGTTAAGCGTCTTAAGCAGACCATGGCCTTATGCATGGCCTCATCTGCTGTACATTAAAAGGGCTTTCCATTTAGACTCTCATTGAACTCATTTATAAATCTAATAATATATATATATGTGTGTATATGTGTGTGTGTGTGTGTGTGTGTATATATATATATTATTTTTATTTTTTTCAGCTCACCAAAATTGTAAATTGTTATTTTTTAAAGTTCCGTTATTGTTGGTGTTCTGCTTGTGAACAGAATGAATTATATTACATAGTGTAAACAAGTATTGAACCTCCAGATAGCCTGCTGTTTAAACACTAGGGGGCACTGTAATACACTGAAACATGTTGGACAATACATTACATGTGTATTAAAAGGCCATTTTTGTCATCTTAATTTTCCCTTATTTACGTGGCCACTGAGCCATAAAAAACAAATGCAACTTCTGGTTGGCAGTTTTCCTCACTTTTTCAAAAACAAATGCATGTTTTAATAATTAGTACAGTTTAAGCTTTGGGAGATAATATTAATATTAATGCCAGATTTTGTTTTAAAAAAAAGTTAACTCCTTTAATAAAGTAATAAATGTTTCTACTATGTGGGGGAAATGCAGTCATGCAGAAAAAAGACAGATAATATTAAACAGTTTATTAAAAAAAAAAAAAAAGTTCTCAGTCAAGTCACCTGAACTCTGATCCTTCTCTCTGGAAATTCTTTTTATTGTGGGACTTTGCTTAATCTGTGCCTGGGAAACCAGCTCTCCTGGTGCTTTTAAGGTCACGGCGTTTCAGAACACTCATTTAGAGACAAGCACAGACATGTTTCTTCTGGTGATGTTTGTAGGTTCAGCTCTAGATTGTGCATGGGCCGCTCTCCTGTTCCTGCTGAACTGAGCCAGTACATCAATACAACTGATATCAGCTCAGAAGGCACCGGAGCGCAGGTCCTGATCCGACACACAACTCATCTCGCATTTCAAACTAAAAAAGTTAGAAAGCCAACTCTTTAAGTTAATTAAATTAAATCATAATTTGCATTTTTAACACTGATGGTTAATGCTAAAGAACACCAACGGTGTGTGTTTGAAATACAGTATTATTCTATTTAGTAACACTAGTGGTGATGAAACTGCATGCTTTACCTTTAAGAATGATCATCTGCTTTGAATAAGAGATTTTCTCACACAAAGATAGCTTCAGCCACAGTCACATGGGAGCCGTTTCAGCTTTGGCACATTTCTCTGCTTTTAAGCAAGAATTATCATTACACATGTGTGTTAGATTATGATATAGAACGATTATCATCTTCAATTTAGATATGTTTGTTAGTCATTACGTTTGGCTGATGCTAATATATCCTTATTATCATTTTGAAAAACAGTCTGAGAAAATTCTGCAGTGAGAAACAGAAGGGGACGCGTTTAATGATGGTTCATGCTGCTCTTTTTTCATGCAGAGAAATATTAGAACCATAAATTAATCAATATTTAGTTTTGATTTGATTCCAGGTATTCAAACTACATGAATGCACAAACATTGCACTTTTGCTTACTTCAGTGTACAAAACATTGATCGCGGATCTTTCATAACCAGTTGTGATATGCTAAGAATTAAAAAGCAGACAATTTTGCTCTATTCATCATGATTTAGATTCTAGTAGACTATATTTCAAGCTCTTTTTTAAAATAATTTCTGGTCACCATATACTTTTTGAAATGAGCAGCATGAGCATTTTTGAAAGTATCTCCTTTTGCATTCCACACAAAGAACAACATGAGAATGAGTATGTGATGACAAAATGTTTGTTTTTACATATATTCATAAATATATCAATATATTGCATGACATGCAAATTGTATTGTAGATTTAAGTTTTCCATAATAAATTGTGAAATTGCATATAAAGATATGCCTAAATAACAGCTAATTGCATTTAATTTAAATTTAAACTATAACACTTTTTTATTTAATTGCAATTAACATTTGATTACCTACCCAAAAACATGGCATTCAGTTCAGTTGATGTACGATAAAAAACTATATTTTAAATGCAGTTTATGGTTTTTCCCTGTAAATGTCACAGGAATTTACCATTAACCGTTTAACGGGTTTTTATCGTAGCATTTTGCTATTTTTTTTTTTTTTATTATTTTTGTAAAAAGTGTCCTTTTTAATTTGAACACAATAAAAACATGAAAACAAAACAAATCTGAATTTAAAAAGAAAATTCTATATCAGCATGGCACGTATACAGGACTAAGACTTTCCAACAGAGAAAAAAAGCTGCAGTTTCTTTTCAGGTGAAGAACTTAGCCACTGTGAACAAAAAAAAGCAAACCGTGCACGTTCACCAATCAGCTAAGCTCTGCACCCGCTCAGAACCACATCTCAAATACACTTGTTTTTCTTTCGAGTAATAACACCTGAATGGAGTTCCCCTGTCTCATTTTTCCCCTCATTTCCTCCTCTTTTTCTCCTGTGGGTAAGGCCATGGCAGTGTGGTAATCCCTGGCAATGTGATTTTTCACTACAGTCACAAATCAGCATGCCAGGAACCCACACAGCCACAACAAGCCCCAGCTCCTGCTTCTCCCACGCTTGGCTTAACTCTAGGTATTTCCCTAATTATCCACTACACCCAGATAAGGAACTTGATGCAGTTTTCTCTCTAAAAAGACAAGAAAGATAAGGGTTTTAAACTGAACAGTTAACATCGCTTATTGCATCCAATAAGATTAATTGGCAGCCTCTGTGAAGCACATGTGAAGAAGAGGTGAGAAAAAGATGGAAATCTAAAAAATGAAGTTGCACAATGTACTACAGTTAGCCAGGGTATAGTGGTGTTCTCTGATGGTTTTGTATTCTTGCACGCACTTTAAGAATCCCACAGATTAACCATGTCAGGAAAATTGCTATTTTGTAATAAGTGGCAGCATACAAGCAATCTGAATCACTTCCATGTAGGCTGATTAGGATTCAGGGTTTAGTACGCCACCCTTGATTTCTGCATTTACTTGCCACCCAAGTAGAGTGAACTTGATGAAGTCATTTTAAGAAATCATTAGTCATGTGCAATCATGTGAAAATGTTTTATGAAAGCCCATTTCCTATGACGTCCTCCATTTGGCTCTGATGTTCCTCATATCGCTAAATGAAGTCATTTGCTTTACAATATGAGGGGAAGGAAGTGTAAAGGGTTGCTGCCACATGAAACAAGGTTGGGTTAAACGGATCTGCATCAAATTCTTAATAAAGAATAAAGGGCCGTCTGGAGGGATGTGGAATCCATAAGCCTCACAAACTCCAGAGAAGGACTGTAATCCTCCAGGTCTCCAAGCTGATCTCACGGCAATTCAGACATATTTTGTAAGGTAGCTGATTCATACGACCTCACGAATTCACAAATAAACCTGATTTGATTGGCTGTATCTCTCTCTCCTCTCCACCTGTAGCTGGTGTGTGGTGAGCGCACTGGCGCCGTTGTCCTGTGGCTGCCGTCACGTCATCCAAGTTGATGCTGCACACTGGTGGTGGTTGAGAAGAGACCCCCCCACATGATTGTAAAGCGCTTTGGGTGTATGACAATACACAGTAAAGCGCCATATAAATGCGCATTCATTCATTCATTCATTCAACCTAACCTCTCCCCTAAACTTACCCATCACAGGGTTTTAGACAAATCGAGTGTGAGGTCGCACGTATTTGGCACCTCGTACGAACTGATCGTGAGACTTTGTTGCCCTCGATCCAAATGTCCAGAGTGATAGTCATGGAGTCCAGTCAGGTTGTAGGCTACAAAACAAAACATATATATATCTCAATTAGTAAATGAATAATAAAAAATGAAAAATTAAAATGGATCAGTGTTGGGGGTAAACCAATCAGGTTACTTTTGTGAAGCATGAGCAAAAGTCATGCATTACTTTCCATAAAAAGTACAATTTGTTACTTTTTTATGGAGTAACACAATATTGTAATGCATTACTTTTAAAAGTAACACTGGTAATAATAATGCCCTTTGTGCATTTCCCCATCAAAAAAAATCAAATAAAATAAAAACAATAGAACAGTGAATATTAGAAAATAAAATGGAAAAGTAAATTATCTCATTCTATTGTCTCAATTTTTATGAATATTTAGTGCTAAAAACAAATTATGCTTTGCGCCCTAAATCTGCAACCTTGGTACTTACAAGAAACAAAAAAAATATTGCTATGCATGCTATGGTTTGCCGAATTAGTGGATATTTATATATACGATTGATATTTATGATTTATTATATGCAACAATTTTCATATATCAGCCAAAACAATCTGATGGTAATCGTATTTATTTAATTAAATTATTAATATTTTTATATGTCTTATTATATATGTCTACAGTGTATGTTCATTATATATATATATATATATATATATATATAAAAAAACACAAAGACAGTATACTTTTTAAAAGTATGTCATGCAAATGTTTACTCTTTTTTTTTCGTGGCTCTGGACAGATATTGGGGCAGTGTGCTTTGAGTGCGGTCCAGATTCTTTTCGAGGACATGACCTGTGGGCTTTGTTTGATAAGAATCTGTAATACAGTAATAATATCATTATTGTGTCTGGAGCGGCCCCTGATTACAGAGACTAATCAAACGCTGCTTCCGTTCCACTTTGTGCAGCGTAATGTGGGTTTGAGTGAAGAAACGGCCTTCTGTCCTCAGCAGAATAGCAGGAATATTACATTACGTGATGCACTGTGCATGCACTTCCGCATCATTAGTAATATTATTACTGATAGCTTTCTGTAGAGTAACTTTACCTGATGCACATTTAGACTCTGCGTGACCCCGGAGCACAAAACCAGTCTTTAGTAGCACGGGTATATTTTTGTACCAATAGCTAAAAATTGTACGGGTCGAAATGATTTATTGTTCTTTTATGCCAAAAATAGGATCTTAAGATCATGTTCCATGAAGATATTTTGTAAATTTCCTACTGTAAAAATATACAAAACTTATTTTTTTATTAGCAATATGCATTGCTTAGAACCTTATTTGGACCATTTCAAAAGCCAATTTTCCTCAATATTTAATTCGTTTTGCACCCACAGATTCCAGATTGCTAAATAGTTGCATCTCAGCCAAATATTCTTTCAGAAATCTATGCATCTCGAAATTATGGGTATGAGATTTTAAAGTAGAAAGGTTTTTCCAACACAATACCATGGCAATTAGCAGTTAACCTTTTAATATATATATATATTAAAAATGTAAGTAATTTGGTATATTTCTGCTTTTTTTTTTTTTTTTTTAATAAATGAATAAATTATATATATATATATATATATATATATATATATATACATTAACATGTACATTTAAACATTTCTAAATATAAAATGGCCAACTATATTAAAATATATGGTGTATGAGAGTTTCAAAAATATATTTAATTAAACTTCACTGTTTACAGCATATATTTAAAATATATTTTGGTCACAAAAATAGGGATGTTTTCCTCAACTATACATTCAACCTCCAAGCAAACATTGTACAATTATTTAGAAAAATAATAATATCAGGCAAGGCTTATAACCTCACTTGAAGTTGCAAATCAGAGCATAATGTCCCCAGCACTTCCAGCTGTGTTGTAATGTTTTTTTGCTTTAACACTGGTTACTCTTTACCTCATATTTTGTTAAGCTGTGCAATGTGATGCAAGGGAATTGCTTTAATGTGGGATGATTTATGAGCAATTGCATTGCAGACTATTTTTCGGTTGTCAGTCACCATGAATTTATGAAACTATAAAGTCATGTGAAAGCTGTCTGCCAATTTGACTTTTTTGCACTAACCACAACTTTGAAGAGAAAGGTTTAGGGTCCTAGAGGAAAGTATTACTGCTTGAATGTTGCCCAAGAGACAAACTCAATTGTTGACATAAACTAGAAGTTTATAAATACATAAAAAGATTTTTTTTTGCATATTTGAGTTCACAATGAAAAAGCCTTGCAGACTTTATAAAAATTCTTACATACAGAAAATGTAAGAAATTTCAGTATGGTTTTTGAATTGTGTTGAACAAAACTGCATATTTAATTTCAATTATTTATCAATATAAATTTAAGCCTTTTCCTCACACAAACTGTAACGGCGGGCGGTCCCGCTGAGGCGGAACAAACGAGAGATCACGGTGACACGGAGCTTCACAAGAAGTTCTTTT
>JAUMHQ010000002.1:233970-248581 GCA_032361165.1 Enteromius paludinosus | reverse complement strand
ACCAACTACTGCTGAGCGCTGGCAGCGTGTCTGTGATCACGCAATTCTGTTCCGCTCTTTCTGACGGCTGAGCACTGTACTAGAGGTCTGCGCGGGATCGTTTTTTTAGTCCCGCTCTGATGCGCGCACAGACTGTGCAAATAAAACGTATGCACAAAAACACCGGGCCATGCGCTCAGCATGTAACAGTCGTGAGCACTGACTGTACCGGTGCTCAATAAGAATGAGTAAATCACGAAAAAACATCGGAACACTATATTGTTAGACCGCCTGCTCCCTTTCAAATTACACCAGAGTTACAGACCGCTTCCGTGTTTTATTTGGAAATGTATTCCCGCGCCGCAAGAAGTCTGGTCGAGCCCCGCGGTAAAGCCGCAGGAATGCAGACCTCTACACTGAACGTCATTCAGTGACAAATGCTAATGTATCAAATTATATATATATTCAAATGTATATCGAAATATCGGAAATGTGTTTAAAAATCATAACACCGTTATTGAACAAAATTCTATCGCGATATATATTGATATCGAATTACTGTCCAGCACTAATCTGAAAGCTGATTAAATAAGCTTTCAATATTTGGCTTTAAAGTTGTTCAAATGAAGCTCTTAGCAATGCATATCACCAATCAAAAATTTAGCCTTCATATATTTACGGTAGGAAACTGATTTTGGCATTTAAAAAAAAATTATAATTTTGACACATTTTTTAGGCTATTTCTATAAAAACACCCTAGCGACTGATTTCGTGCTTTAAGGGTCACGCATACTGTATATATCATTTTTTTAAAGACAAGTTTGAGAAAGACATTATGAGTGAACTTGAAATATTTGGTGAATTTATTAAAATATAAAATAATTATTCAGTAAAATTCAGCCAGAACATCTTATGTTCTATAATTAAAAATGTCAATAACAATAATAATAAAAAAATCTGTTTTACATCAAATATATAAAATACATTTTAAAATTTGGGGTCAGTAAGATTTTTTGGTAACAAAGTGTCCTATTTTAAGGTTACACCTATTAATTGCTTATTAGTGCTAATTAAGCACATATTAATGCCTTATTCTATATCCCTAATCCTACCCAATACCTAAACTTTAAAATTACCTACTAACTATTAATAATCAGCGAATGAATAATCTATTGAAGGAAAAGTCGTATTTAATAGTTAAGATGTGTAATGAAGTATTGTGTGACAATCAATTAAGTGGAGTAACTACAAGTGCTTTGCACCACAAGAATGAATTACATTTTAAAATATATTCAACTCTATCCATCTAGCTATATGAATCTGTCTATCCATCTATATTGACTTAATGCAAGTATATCCTGACTTATCAGTTCCAATAAAAGGCATATATAGAAGCTCTAGTGACAGCTGCAGGTTCTGCATGACTAGATACTCACAGTCCTCACTTCTGGTCTGCTGAGGGAACATGTAGTTGGTGAGCACGGTCTTGTGCGTCACCGGATCCTCTTCTTTCTGCAGGGGAATGAGGGGCTTCGACTGCAGGAAGACAAAAAAAATCAAACAGGATCAGTGATTTGCAAAATTCGAGTATGACATTTCCCATCTCACACACACAGCATGAAGGCTCTGCCGGTCTGGAGCGCTCTCATCACGGATTCAGGCCATGCGGCTCAGGCTTTAAACTCGTCTCAGCTTTAATCAAATGCAGCTTTATAAAACCACACATTACAATCAATATAGAACAGCGTGCCACCTTCATCTCGCAGTGCAATCTTCATCAGCTGTCGATATTCCAGCGGAGGATTTTGGCAGTCCCTTACCATATGGCTCACGCTGATTAGATGCGCTACCAGTGCTTTATTATTTCGTAGCACCGCTGTTCTCATGCATTCAGCTGAATTTGCTTCAGTTCCTGCTTCCTTGAGAGCAAATATCACAGCAATGCAGACTTAACCGCAATCTGGCCCAGCGCTCATGAGCATTAAAGCCATACAGGTTTGTAATTAAAAGAGAATGAGGGGATTTTTAGGGTACTGAACTATTCCTTTAATTAATATGCTATCTTCAGATAAACCTCAGAGGTGTGTGGGAGTGGAAGTGATTGTTGTATTCAATAGGCATTAGTCATAGGCTTGATGGCCACTTGCGACAATCACTCAGGCTTTCAATTACAGATCACCCACACACACACACTTGGAGAACATCAAATCACTCTGAGCCCTCTGAAAGACAAGCTTTCCAAGTGTATTTCTGGGAAGTGTGTGTGATTGAGATTATTGTGATGCTGTGAACTGTGAAACGCTCTAATGTGATCAAATCTTTATTTATACACATGGCTAAAATATAACTGACCGCTGTCCCAGGCAACCAATTTCTTTCACAGCTCCTAGTTTAAAGTTCTACAGCTATTTTTTTTCTCAGATTTGGATTTTTTTTTCTTCTTTTCCAGTTGTTTTTGAATACTATAATAGCATTTATTAAACATCATTTAATATAATACAAAATATATCAGCTGAAAAAAATATAATTTTTGTAAGCAATCAAAGGTCTCCACTATACAACTCATTATATTAAAAGATAAATATTTTTTTAATATTCATCCAAGCTCCGATATTAATGGTATTTATGCTATAATTATAGCAAATATTGTTTTATTTTATTTTTTAATTAAAAGATAGGGGCATTGATATATTAATGAATTATAATTCATTTTGATTCCAAAGCATTTCAGTTAGATCTCATTACACTTTTTAATGTTTTTTTTTTTAAATGAGATCTAGATTAGATTTTTTAAATAACATTTTACTTATTTAATTAATTAGTTTATTATTTTAAAAAAATAATATTATAATTGAAATAACAATGCATTCATGTAATAATTCATTCCAAGTAATTTTGCTGTTTATATTATATTATGGTCAGACTTTGTTTTAAGATCCAATGCAGAATAAGACCGTTTATAAACAGCCAGTATTATGTTATGCTTGGTTATCAGCAACTAGTTAATACTGAGAATTGTTACCTTTATTATATTATAATTATAGAAGATTCCACAATTTTGTTACATTTTACCAATTTCAAACGACTTGTTCACACATTTAAATAAAGATTTTACATTTCCAGCTTCTTGATGAGCGTGGGAACGCTGTTCTTCACAACAACACATCCATTTATTTTTGCTTGTGTATTTACTTATTTAGAAAGTAGCCAAGTAGTTGTGTAATAAGCCAGATCATTTCTATTCAGGTGGTCATTAGCGCAAAAACAAACGAGTAGAGTAGAGAGTAAAATATAAAAATTAAATAAAACCCCTGCTTGCATGCAGTCCTGATGATTCTGCTGCTGTTTATGTCCCACTAATGACTGTATATTATGCCTTGTGTGTCTGAACTTTGCCCACCTGGTTTTCAGACAGCCACATTGCGGTCATCTGGTTGAGTTTGGTGAAGCTGTACGGGAGGTTCCTCAGCCTGCACAGAAAGAGGACGGAGTAGAAACCTGATTACTGTACGTCGCAATAGAAATAAGTGAGGATGATAGTACGCTGAAATAAAATGAAAGGGACACGATCCAATAAAAGAACAGTAACTTGAGAGCGAGTCCGGTATAATGTGCATCAAGGCTGATAAATACAGCGCAGAGAGCTGTTGAATCACAGCCAAATGTGTCTAAGTGGTTCTCTGAGAAAAATGTCAAACTAATGGGCCAGGTTGGAAAGGTTTTTCATTGAAAGATTTGGTACATGAAGAGCCTCAACTGTTGCTTTTTTGGTTTGACATTTATAATTATTTAAAAATCTTATCCTTGGGTCAAAACAATGTGCTAATTTGATTTAATATTATGTGACCCTGGACCGCAAAACCAGTCATAAGGGTCAGTGTTATGAAACTTAGATGATCTATACATCACCAACTATTTAAAAATGTGGTATCTGACAGTGCAAGAAAATCAAAAAATTGAGCAAATCACCTTTAGAGTTGTCCAAATGAAGCACTTAGCAGTGCTAAGCAAGGTTTTGATAAATTTAGTATAGGAAATGTACAAAACATCTTGATGGAACATGAGCTTTACTTAATATTCGAACGATTTTTGGAATAAAAGAGAAATTTATAACTTTGATCAATACAGTGTATGGCTGCAGGTTGTGTACGTGTGTATTATCTGATGTTAGGGACTTACTTGTTGTCGCTGAGATTGATGACCTTGAGTTTCTGCATGTCGCCCATCTCCTCCGGCAGAGTCTCCAGCTTGTTTGAGTGCAGGAAGAGGACGGTGACGTTCTTCAAACTGCCCATCTGTCAGATACACACACGAAGGGTCAACAGAGACACACAGCCTCTTTGATCAGACTGCAGGATCGATTCGGTCAACACTGAACCATTTTGAGTCTTCGGTCAACAGCTGTTTTTTTTTTCCAGCTGGTTCATTTTAATGGAACAATTCAGCTTCCAGAAAGATCTGTGAAGCATTTCACATGCTTTTTAATAGCAAAATAATGCTTCTCCATTAAATATGTTGTGTCATTATGATTCCAATTAATTAAATTAAAACTCTGTTCCCGTAGATGGACTAAGCTTTTACGGGTTTGGAATGACACGGGGGTAAGTGATTAATGACAAAATGTTCATTTTGAAGTGGAGTAAGCCTTTAAGAACAAACCGTTTCATGAACTATACAAAAACAAACCAGCAAGCTACTGCATGAATATGTTAAGAGCTATTCAAATCCCATCCAGCACTCTTTATTAAGGGAGATAAACAGTACTGGACGTATTTGACCCGACTGACCTCTGCGGGCATCTGTGTGAGCAGGTTGTGGTCTGCAGCAAACGTACGCAGGGTCACACACTGGCCGATGGTGGACGGCAGTGCCTCGATCTCATTGAAGCTGCAGTCGAGCTCATCCAGAGTTGTGAGTCTACAGAAAAAAGACATGCATGTGAAATGCGAAGCTGCGAACAATTATTCAATCTCAACAGCTCCTACTGCTGCCACGTGTGAAAGTGTTACATAAGAAATCGTGTCGTCTTTAAAACACAACTCTACATGCCTCTGTTCAGACAGTTCAGCAATCCACGTCCTTGATTCTTTGTTTATTAACAGTCTGACGCCAAACGTGTATTTCTAGTATGACTAACATGCAGGTGTGCTGAATTAATCATAAAACCAATGAAAAGACCGAGGCTGAATAAGCTGTTTTTTAATCTGATTTTCATTTCTAGGAAACAAGCGGTTGCGCAACTGTTTATTAAGTTTTGTAAACACTGCAAAGAGTAACTAACAAAAAGTGTTGGATGGCATAAAAACCAGCTCTCTCGATCTCAATCCTGGTCCTGAAGTAGCCCTGAAAACTTGTTTAGGCTGTTTATTTATACACCATGCCAGCATCAAGGCTATTTTTAAGGGAGATCTCTGAATAAATTATACAAGGTAAACAATTTAACAAGAGGCTAAGATTCAATTAAACCAGATGACTGTGTCCACTAGATCGCTTATTCTTTCCTACACCAAAATAAATCTTTTTTATGCCAAAATGTGGCATTAAAGAAATCTGTGTGAGAGAGAGAGAGAACAGGAGACACTGATCACTGCTAAACTGAAAATAACACCTACATCCAACTGATTATGACTTAATGACGTTAATCAATCATGTTATGCGACAGATTAGTAATTATGGTGGTTTTTCCACTTGTCTAAAATAAATTTAATACCAGTTTCAGAGTCTAAATGATACAAAAAGCTCATGTAAATTTAAACGTTTATTATCAATTAAAACTTCCCCGTTACAGAAAACAAAAAAACATGAAAAGCAAAAACACAACCCAAAAAAAAAAAAAAAAAAAAATTAAACAAACAGAATACTAATACAGAAAAAAATAAACAAATGAAAAAGAGAAATCAATAATTTTTTTTCATTTACTCATCACACAGTCATTATACAGTCGAAAAACGTGATGGGAAGACATCGGTACTAATGAAAAATGAATCATGCTTAATCAGTGTGCTTTTACAATCCAGGCCAGGATTAAAACAGAATCCTCTCAATCACATATTCATAATCCCTATTGGCATATTTTCTTAACCCCGGACTGGGAAACCTAATCTGACATAAGGGATAACCGGCATGTTTGGAAACAAGCTCAAAGTTAGAGGTGGCGAGAATGAGGTACAGCGGTTGGCTTCTTTTCTTGATGGATAACAGTCTGTTTCTTTCTTTCTCTCTCACACACACACACACACACACACACACAAAGCAAAGCAAGCCCTCTCGTCGAGCCCATATGGACATGTACTTCCCTAATTCACAAACCCGTTACAAAGCCTTCTGTCTGTATCACAAAGCGTCTGACGAGTTTGTTCGCAGCTTTCACGATCAAACTAATGATTGCTCTGGTTCTCATGTAAAGTTATTTAATATATCATCACATGAGCACACGCCTTATTTCAGTGGGATTCACTGAAATGCATCAAGAGTTTTGAGAGGCAATTTGTGACACTCACACAGTCTTATTTGACTGTGGTTTTACCTATCATGCAGCTCATTTCAATCATTTCTGCAGATTTCCAACCACAATCAGCAGAGAAAACATAAAAAGGGCGCATTAGTGTGAACATACTCATGGGCTAAGGAGAACTAGGTCACAGTTTAAGCGCAGTTCATGAGGTTTCGGTTTAAAGTGGTGCTCACTTACCCTCCTATCGTGTCAGGCAGGTACATGAGCTGGTTATCATCCACCTTCAGAGTGGTCAGTTTTTTTAGTGAGCCTGTGGTAGACGAGAGAGAGAGAGAGAGAGAGAGAGAGAGAGAGAGAGAGAGAGAGAGAGAGAGAGAGAGAGAGAGAGAGAGATAGAGAGAGAGAGAGAGAGAGAGAGAGAGAGAGAGAGAGAGAGAGAGAGAGAGAGAGAGAGAGAGAGAGAGAGAGAGAGTGAGAGAGAGAGTGAGAGAGAGTGAGAGAGAGAGAGAGATTGCAGATCAATCTGCAATTTATACATGCAGACAGAAACTGGCTGTTCCATATCCACTTCAATCTAGACAGTGAGACCATCAATCCTGCCCATCTTGAAGAATTTATTAGAAATTGATTCACGGACTAAACACTTTTCCCAGATAGGGTACAAAACTTCCCTTATACTTTTCCTCTCTAAAAATACGGTCAATGAAAGAGGAAATATCTCCTGTCAAGCTTAGGGTGCTCAAAGTATTGTGTATAAGTTTCAACTGAATTAGTTTCTATTTTATTATATATTATAAGTTTTCTGTATCATTACATCTTTTATTTATATATTTCTGTACTTAATTACATCATTTTGATTTAAAACTCACATTAGTATGGTAACAGGGTTGACAATCTAACTAAATGTTGGTTTGAAGTCAGAGGTAGACAGACTGTGATAAATTAAAGAAGTGTTTTATTAAGTTAAATGACTATGCAGCTCTAAATTACAGGGTTGAAATGTTGAGCTTAACAAAAGTAGTCAGCATTGCAATGAATGATATTTCTGATTTCCTGAAACATAGGAAAGATCCAAATGTGGTTACTTCTTGGGCGCCACGCTTTTTTTGTAGCACATATTCAAATGCATTTATTTAGGTGAAAATATGCAGTAACAGGGTTGAAAACAAAATTATAATGCTTTTGCTCATTAAAATTATTCCTTAAAAACTGACAAATTGCATACAATATCAAAATTATGAGGTTTAATCATTTAATTATTCAATACACAGTTAAGAAGGTCTAAACCAAAGAAGAAACAGGTGGGATGCACCATAACGAAGGAATAGTTCAAACTAAATTGTATAATTGTATATATCTCATTTCATTCCAGACCAGTTTGGGTTTCTTTTTTATGTTGAACATAAGATGATTATTTGAAAAATGCTGACAATCCAGCAGTTAACGGTCCCCCATGGAACGCTACAGCATTTCTTTCCCTACTATGGAGGTCAATTGGGATCTATAATAGTTCAGGTGTTCAAAATATCATTTTGTGTGCGTGTAATTTTGGGGTGAACGATTCCATTAAAGATGGTGGTCAGGTTACAGACGCTTTGTATTTAAAACTAGCTACTTCTCATGCCAAGTTTGGGCTGTGGTAAATAATGGCTAAATATAACTGCAAAATGTCATAGGACATTGGATTCATGGAAAGCTTTTGCAATGAAAAGCAAAAACTCTGCTGCTTTTTGTTGAAGTGGAGCACCTCTGTGGCCCCTTCTCTGTACTCTAAAGTGGATTTCATTAAGTGTTGAGCTCTGAGGTATTATTTCACAGCGAGCCTCAAGGGCGGTGTGACTTGGCCACTTCCAACACGCCTGCTCATTAGAGGCTGTCCGACTGGGTCATTCATTAGGTAATGAGATTGTATTACTGCTCTACCCATAATCCTCCTATTCGTTTTACACATCTAACCTGTTGATTTGTTACAAAGGAGATTAGAGTTGAGGCTTTTAAGAGGACACGCATGACAAAGCAGACAAAGACATCTGATCGCTTTTAATGAATACTAATCATTAAGCTCATCTCTGCATGTTGGTGTGCGTCTTACCTATAGACCCTGGCAGCTGCGTCAAAGCATTGTTGGACAGCAGAAGATCCTGCATGTTCTCACAACCAGATATCTGCTCGTCAACCATCTCCAAATTGTTTTTGGACACGTCCAGGTAGAAGAGCTGCTTCAGCGCCCCGATCATCTGCACACACATGACTCTCTTCATTACTCACAAACAAATGACTCATTCTCATCACTTTCTGAGAGGAGCTTGCGTAACTGAGCAAAAGTGAGAGACGGGCTCCAATCAGTTTGGCAAAACTTCATCAGTTTCAAATCACAATTTCAGTGTGGGTGAAGACAGAGCCATATACTTGTTGGTAGGGCTTGTAGAGGCTAGATGGTTCCTATGAAGAGCATTGGGGAAGCGGAAACTGGTGAAATGAAGAGATGTGATAGATGAGTGAAGCTGAGCGTGAACTGACTAAATCCATTTCTCATGCTTGAGGGCAGATCGTGTCCTCCTGTTCTTAAACACACTTCTCTAACTCCTTTCCAAGAACAGACTGAGAGCACTCGGAAATCCATTTAGACTAGTAATGAGATCGTCAACAACAAATGTCATGTTACCACAACTTTTCCATCCAGATAAGAGTACCAGGGGATAGGGCTCAGATTACCAGCACAGGTCCAGCTCGAAACCAGTGCTTTTAGGCCATTTAACTGATGACAAGACGTAAAAGAGCTTATTCATGAATTACATGCAGTCAGTTTTCATTTGATGTTCACTTTAAAGGGAAAATCCAGCCAAAAAGTTTAATTTGCTGTAAATTTACATAGGTTCGTTGCACACTGAGTATTTTGTATTCTTAAAATGCTTGCTATAGATGCAAAAATGCTTGTGATGGACACAATGATAGGTGGTATTTATTTTTTAGCGTGCAACAATTTAGAACTGTGCAATGGCCTTTACCCACCCGAGCTGAAACAGTGTTTCATGGTGAATCTAAAATGCAAGTCAATAAGTACCAGCACAAATTTCTTTACAAAGTACTGGCTCATATACAACTGCCTTTAGAAAATCTCACGCAATATTTTCTTTTAATCTTGCCTATGTATTAGTCATATTAAAGGGAAATTCATGAGCCCAGATCTGCTTTGTTTACAGCGGTAACTAAGGAAACACTGTATCACTGCTGTTCATAAGCACCACCTGCTGGCAGAGACTAAATCTGGTACGTCTGGTATGTTTCACAAAACTCACATTTCAAATGTATACAGTAATTTAGATTAAAAACTGCTCATTCTGCATGCACGCTGCATCTTTGTTTGGATGATTATAAAAACAGTGGTTGACTTATTTTAAACGGAACTAAGAAAAATTTTATTTAGTTATAATAAAACAATTTCACAAATAAAAGTGCAGCAATAGCCTACTAAAAGCACACAATTTTGTCTTCCACTAAGTCTTCCACTTAAAATCAATTGGGTTAAAAACTAGGACTCAACACTGGACTTCAGAAGACTTCAGTATATCATCAGGAGACACGGGTATTCATTTTGTGCTGCCAAATGTATTTTTTTGACTCAAGTGCTAGTAGCCATCGACTTACATTTGATGAATTACTAAGTAAAACTCTTCTTTACTGTTCTACTGAAGATAAAAGTCACCTAAGGGTGAGTAAATAAACTATGGAGCATGAGTGCACTGTAGTGCACAGGACAGGAATCTTGAACTTCAGATGCACTGGGGTGACGACCAATTACAAGCCATCTTCCTAAACCGCAATCAGCGCCCGTGTGTGACTTTGTGATAAACCCGCTGTTGATTAATCACCACAAGCGAGAGCCGCTCTCCTGGGCGGGCATAAGAGGCTTAATCAAAAGCACTAATAGCGGGACAGAAATTGAATTCTGCACAAAGAGAGAAGCATATGTTGTCCAAGGACATGCCATCAGTAAGCTGGTCTCTGTGGTCGGACAGGGAAGCAGGTCAGGGTGGTGCCCTGATATCCGGGCCATTTGGAGGTCAGTTTTGGGAGACGTGTTCAAAAGGATGTCCTGAAAAGTCCTAATCCGAATCCTGCCAGCGAGGCCCACAATTACTGTCAGTCTGCTCTCAGTGGCAAGCTAATGCCTTAATTATGACCTATTTAAAAGGAGATGGCAGTCAAAGAAGAACTTCAGGGATCCTGAAGAAATGTTTAGGAAGTAGGCTTTCAGCTGGTATGGATGTCTGCTGGTCTTAACGCCATTATTTAATTTACCTGAAACAAACAGCAGCTATACAGTAGAAAAATCTTATTTCTCACTCCCGAAACATCAGCAGAAAAATCTTTAATAATTAGTGCTGTCAAATGATTAATCGCATCCAAAATAAAAGTTTTTCTTTAAAATATATATGCGTTTATGCTGTGTTTGTTTATTATGTTTATATTAAAACACACGTACAGTATGTATTTACATGTAAATGCATTTATACATTTATTTTCTTATATTTAATATTATATCTAAATATATTTAATATATAAACATAACATATTTTCATTAAATATATACATGCATGTGTTTGTATTTAAATATTCTTAATTATACACAGCACATACAAACATATTATGCAAAGAAAAACTTATTTTGGATGCGATTAATCGCGATTAATCATTTGACAGCACTATTAATAATACCATTTAGCCTCATAAATGCAGATATTCCACGTTAAATTTGAATTAAACAACAGACGTTAGAAAAATTATACATTAACCGAGAAATAATTTATTGTTATAAGATTAGTGTAGAAATTAGATACATTTTGCATTTGAAAGCTTTTTTCATTTAGAAATGTGTTTTACCAAATACTAAATCACGAAATCAGGAAACATGAGCAGAACATGCTTAATTTATAATGCCATTTATTAGGGGTGTCTGCAACTAAATGATTTTATGGTGATTTTACTGTAAAAAAAAATGAGCTGGATTTTAAAATGTATGTATAAAAAGTTGAGTGGTTAGCTCAGTTTAACCTTTAACACATAAAAGAAACTATTTGTTTGAACTCAAATCAATTTGAATGAAATTAATGGAACAATTTTTATAAGAATGGTTTAATTTATTTCCATTTATAAAGTAATTCTATTGATTTAAATTGTATAAACATTATCCTCATCTAGAGGCTTCACATAAATCATTTAAATAACATAAGTCTTAACATAGATAAGTTTTTAACAAACTATTTATACAGATAGTGAACTCCGTTTAGCATTTAACATAATTATGAATGCAACATTTGCACACAGTTTAGAAACTATAGTAAAGTTGCACATTAAACATGAGCAGACATCTATGATGGAATACTTTTTACAAATAACCCCCCCCCCAAATGTTTTTCTTTACCCATTATAAGTAACAAACTAAAGGTTTGTAGCAAATTTAACTTTTTTAAGAAAACAAAAGCCCTAAAAATGAGTGCAAGACTCACCCCTGGTAAAAACGTCAGCTTATTTCCATCCATCCACAGCTCTCTGATTCCTGTAAGCTGCTCCAACACTTCAGGCTGGAGAGAAAGAAGGCAAAATTAAATTTCACATCCTCAGTGAGAGGAAATCCGCTGCTACTCCAGTGAATAGCATTAGAGGAGAAAAATGCATATTAGGTGCAGTCTAACAGAGCAACGCTCAATGAGGGCATCTGCATTCACTGCTGATACATCTGACACCTGGCTGCACTGAGAGCTGGAAGGTAAACGCAGGCTGCAGTAATGCATTCAAAAGCTGAAAGACAGACAGGTGCTACTCACCACTTCAGTGAACTCATTGCTTCCCAGATCCAAGCGCTCCAGCTGTGTGAGCTTATGCATGCTCCTGCAGACACACACACACAGTATTTCTAACATTAACCACAGATTAAAGCTGTGCACTAAAATGTATCAGAGCATTTATTGTTCCTTTGTTTTTTTCTGTTTTTTTTTTTCAAAACATCAGACAGGCTGGTCACAACCACTCTTGTGCACTTTGCTCCCAGAGGCAAATAAACAGCACACAAAGACATTTATCGAACAAGTAGTTACTGTTAATCCACTTTTTATTCGCAGATTTAGAGCAATGTTAGACGTCAATCTCCGGTTTCCCGTAAAACCAGAGCAAGTATGTAAACTGAATATCTAAAAACTAACAATATGACACAGGGAACAATTTTTACCATTAACTAGTTGCTTATTTGCATGCCTGTTATTAACATATTGACTGTTTATTAGTACTTATAAAGCAGATATTCTGCATGACCGTATTATACTACCCAAAATCTAAACATAACTACCTTCCTAACTATTCAAGAAAATTAGGAGGTTATTGAGGCAAATGGTTTGTTAACAGCAAACACTGAACTTTACAAATGTGTCCAAAATCCAAAATCAAGTTTATACCTAGAGGTCAAGCTATGTAGTTTATTCAGCAGCAGCATTAAGTCAATGCATTTGACCTCTAATTTCTTACTTCTAAATCAATCAAAACTGACCTGAGCTTTTTAGCCACTTATATTTACATAGATTTGAGAGAGAGACAGGGAAATGGGAACAGGATTTAGAAATGACATTAGCTGAAGCAATTTCTGCAGCATTTTGCATGATATGGTGATAAAATCACAAATGCTTCAGGAAAATGTCATCCAGTCACACAGAATATGCCAGCCATGCAGAAATGAAGTCTCTGGAAACTAAAATTAATTATAAAAATTAATTAAATAATAAATAAATGAACAAAACAAACACACACACACTTACAATTAAGTTTATTGGACTACTATTGCAAGTATTTGTTTGTTAACCTAATATATTTTGCCAAAGGTGACCACTAAAAGACCACATCAACCAGAGATTAACTGTCACCTTGAAACGCTTCACAAATCGTGAAGGCTTTATTCACAGAACGCTGAAAATCCTAATAACACATTCTCCTGTTTCAATCTGCGTCAAACCCTGAGCTAACAGCAGCTAGTCAGGTCGGTGTGCTTCAGGGCAGGGTGTGCTTTAAACGGCTGCTAACGTGGACCTGGACACGGATCAACAGCCTGCGGGTGTACTGCATCCGTGGAAAAGCTTGAAGAGGAAATCAAAGTCGAAATGACATATGGCTCGCACAAACGGTTATAAACCACATGCTTTTTTGTTACAATGAATTTTGTATTGAAAGACGAGTGGGTTGCTGGCTTGTTTGAGGATTGTAAGAGGGATTCATTCATCCGGGTTGTGAGAAGCAGCATGTCAGCCAGCCAGCCAGCCAAAAAAACTCACTGACCCCCAGAGTGCTGAGCAATCCACAGCTCATTAGAAACACAGACACACACACATCGTGAGAACCAGCCATACAATGAGCATCTGAGAGGACTGCTGAAACGTTCACCAAACACATCTTGAGTGTTTGCTGCTAAAAAGCTCTGATCATAGAAGCCAGTGCCATTTGTGGTTCCGGTTCTGTCTGACAACTGAACATGCTGGAGATTGTTTTTGGATGAGTGAGGAGAATTATTCTTGAACAACATGTGCTGATGAAGGGCCTGTTTGACTATTTATTTATTTATTTTTTTAGAGGTTTTCTGACCCTGAGACTCAGCTATTTTCTGCAGTTCTCCAGCTGTAGTCCTTGAAGAGTCTTTAGCCACTCAAACTCTACTCCTCTCCGTTAAGGGATTTTGGACTTTGTTTTCCCTCCTATATATATTTCTGTGAAACAAGAAACCATGGCTAATTTCATGTCCATAATCACCCTGGAGTGCTCAAAATTGTGAATATGAAGGGGCATAAACTTCAGTGATATTGTACTCTAGGGGTGCTAATAATTGTGCTCAACATGTATTTCTCCCTATTTTCAATTGTTTTACTTCAATGATAGGTTAGAATTGTGTACATTTTTTGAATGAACGATCAAAAGGATAAACAACACAGATTTATTTTCACAGCCACCTTTGCTCAGATTTACCAAAGGGTGCCAATATTAGTGGAGGGCACTGTATATAGACACACACACACAGTGGTGGGCCGTTA
The DNA here is from genome assembly GCA_032361165.1 of Enteromius paludinosus. Lineage (NCBI taxonomy): Eukaryota > Metazoa > Chordata > Actinopteri > Cypriniformes > Cyprinidae > Enteromius > Enteromius paludinosus. The sequence goes on along the minus strand of JAUMHQ010000002.1, from coordinate 234,079 downwards.
TCGGCGTTAACGCGAGACTCTTATCGTGCGATAAAAAAAAATATCGCCGTTAATCTCTTCCCAAAGTTGGGTTGGAGTCTATACTACAAGCTATGGTGACTTTCACCTT
>JAUMHQ010000002.1:163116-195589 GCA_032361165.1 Enteromius paludinosus | reverse complement strand
CTGGCATGTGTTGGAAACAAATTAAATTGTTTGCAGGGAGCTCAGGCACTCAGAACCTGAATTATACACTTTCAAATTTCAGTTTACAACAAAAAAATTAAAATGCGCCTCTTTTTTTTTGTCTTTATTATAACATAGACAATATATACAATAATTTTAATCAATTTCAACACTGTTTTATGCAATTTCAAAAGGTTTCCTTTAAAATGATACCAATCTTTTGTATATTCACCTCTGCATGTGGGGATGGGAAGCTTTTTAAATTGGTAGGCAAAATGCAGGCGGAATTCCCCTAAATAGCACTAGAGTGTAAGAGGTTAATGATCAACTTTCAATATGTTTAAATAGACATATAAACTACATAATAGCATTTAAACAACAATCATATCCTGTTTTGTTTACAATATTATAGCTATGCTGCCTATTTGGCATCATGTTTGAATATCTTGAGACCTGTGCTGTTAACCCATTGTTACAGTATAGGTCGTGAAAAGTATATGCTTCATTTTAATTAAAAAACAGTTTGTATGTCTCACTAATGAGCTTTGGCTTTGCAGCAATAAGAGATGTTTCTGCAGCCAGGTGGACGGCTGTGATTTTTGTCATCACAGGCACAGCCGAGGTCATTTAAATAACAGGTAACGCATAACAAAGGCAAAGCTGGTACACAGCAGATAGACTGAATAACCAAAAGCTAGTCAGACACGCCGGGCTATTTGTGCTGACAGGCTGTTTATTATTCCGCGACCTGTATTAATACTAACCGCGGTCACATTGAGAATCATCAAGGAAAATGGTAACAATTTTAAAACTCTGATTACTGAGCTGTCAAGGCCGGACCACGGCGGGATGGAGAACTGGAGACGGATATCAACGCGATGAGAATTTCAATAATAAAGCGGCGTTCGGAGACATTGGTTAGGCTGTCAAGGAGGTGCTTTTTCTTTCTCGTTTCCTTCCTCCATCTACCCCCCTCTCTTTGTCCATCTATCCCGATGATCCTGCGCTTTTTTTTTTGTCTGTTAATATTACAGGCGCAAGGTCAGGTCTGTTTGTAAGCACGCTCCTGCTGGAGTTTGATATTGATTTTAATCAAAGCTGCGCGGCTCGTCACCTCTGCCTGCTTCAGAACGTCCTGTGTCAGGCTTCGTATTTCACGCTTGGAAAGTTTTTTTAATTGATTGCAATTAAAACCAGCGGGATGGTGTGCTGTTGTGTCCTGAGCCCTCGTGACCTGTCAAGGTGGAGGAGAGAGAGAAAGCACACCATTGTTTTTAAATAGAACATCGCTTCATTTTAATTGTGCTTTTAAAATTGTATATTTGACACGATTGTAGTATTTCTGCAACTATATGGTATACTGTACAAATTGGTAAGCTTGGTGAGACTTTTTGCAAAAACTAAATCTTCCTTATTCTAAACTTTTTACTGGTTGTATATAACAAATAAAATCAATAGCAATCAGTTCACACACATAAAATGTTTTTATTACAGACAGTTGGTGAAAATAATGTGGCAGGTATAGCTGGGCTTTGTGTCAGAGAACTTCCTCAATGGGTACTTTACATAGACGTATAGCGACTAAAAGAGATTGGATTGGATTGTTTTTTTTTTTAACTCCCACCCTAAGGGTTCTTTTATTTTGTCACCAGCACTCTGCGATCAATGCGGCCGACGTCAGTAGGTCTGCTGCTCCGATGAGAAATAGAACCAGACACCAGATATGGAGTGAGCACAAGAGAGAGAGAGAGAGAGAGAGAGAGAGGGAGAACGAGGAAAAGCACTCACTACCATTTCCATTATCTCAGTCTACTCAATGATTCCATTCCCTTGATAACGGATGCTGCCAATTCCCAAGGGACATCCAGGCAAATGAAGGATCCCCAGTGCTTCACCAGATCTTCCATAATGTTAATAATTACATGACTAGTGCGCCTGGCTGGAACCATCCTCTCTGCATTCCATCCAGCTGCCTATACCATTTATATGAGTCATATAGTATTTAAATAAAAACAGTTCACTTTTTTTGCAATGTAAATAAATGCTAAGAACTCATTAAACTCGACATTTAAAGGGCAAGGGGGAAAACTTTTTTTTTTTAATTATGTTAAAGGTTTTGTTCATCCAAAAATGAAAATTCTGTCATTGATTACTCACAAATAATTCCAACCCCAAAAGACCTTTGTTCATCTTCCGAACACAAATTAAGATATGTTTTGAGAGATCAGAGTCATAGACAGCAATACAACTGAAATGAAGATAGGAGAATACGTATTTGCGCAAAGAAAACAAAAATAACATCATTTCACCATTCTTCTACTTACGTCTTCCGCCGGACCGCATATGCAAGCTTAACGCATTTGACGTAATCAGCCTAGTTTACATCCGGGGGCAGCTGATTTATGTTAAAAACAGCATTGATGAAAGTTGTAATTCTAAGTATATTTTTAATGTAAAAAAAGAAGCTAATAATAATAGCAATACACAGAATTATTTTTGATGTAATATTTTTGTGTTTTAAAAATGTTAATTTTATGTTAGTTGTAGTTCTAATTCACCATATACATATTTATTTACTTTAAAATACAGTATATTTTGCATTTTACTACTACTATTACTTCTAATATCAAAACAAAATGACTGTGCACTGCTTTCAATAACAATACCGAAATGAAACACCTCAGAGACAAATCCATCTCTTGCTGACGTCACTGGTCTTGCTCTGTCTCAAACTCTGTGTCTTGCTATAATGATATCCAGTGGAGTCTCAGCAGTCGTGTGTCCTCTGGCTGTGGGGGATTTGAAACGCTTCACATTTATTGATCAGAAACGTCCCCTCTGTCCACAGGTCTAGACTACAGTCATTTTATTTCCCCTTGGGGGTGTAAAGGAAATATCAATTCGAGGTCTGAAAAGGGTTTAAAGCCACCTTTGCAAATAGTATGTAGGTACATGGTTTTGTTGCTCCTATATTGATCCGGTGACCCTGAAAAGTATTGGGAAACATCGAGTAGAGTAATCTGATTGCGTTCTATAAAATAATACTTGAATGCTGGAAATGCAGTAAGTTATGTAAATGTGGAAACATGTAGGAGAACCAGCTTATTGACTGCTTACTTTCTAAAGTTCCTTTCGCATACTTTTTCTCTCTATGAAAGAAAAGCGGATTGTAAAGGAAATGCCAAGCGATCACCTCCTCTTCATATTCTCCTCAGAGGACAGCTAGCCTCTGCTCTCTTCCTTTCGCCCAGCTCAGGACATCACAAACACCATGAGCAGCGGCAACGTGATCCTACGCATTATTTTTTAAAAATACATACCAGAGAGGAGAGCGCACAAGGAAGTCATTTACTCTGAGAGTCTGAGCCGGGACTCACTCATGTCTGCTGGACCCCTCGAGTGATTTGCTTTCTCCAATTTCTCTCTCTCTCTCTCTTTCACTCTCATTCTTTCTCTCGCTCTGTCTCCATTTCGTTTGATTCTTGCCATGTGTGAGCTCTGACACCTTCCTACATGAGAACAGCTGGAGAAAAACTGAAGCCTCCCTTTTCAGATGCTGTGATTTACAGCCACAAGCGCTGTAGAAATTGCAAAACGGCATTCGCTCAACATGTCATGTAGTTTACGGAAGACTTGACGAAATTCGAATGGAGGTGCCGATGATTGTCTAGCAGGTTTAATCTTGTCATCTTTCCGTGGATATGTAGTTGAGATTATATAGTTTAGCAGTTTTAGTGGTGCTCTCTGTGGCAAACATTGCATTCTTTCACTCGTACTTACAGTAGGTATTTGAGCAAAACTCCAGCCATAAGAAATTAAACTTCAATCCTGCAATGTTTGTGATATGAGACTATACCCCAAACCACACCACTTGTCAAACAGAAATGTATGATTTTTTTGCTTGCCGGAAGATGAAACTCACAAAAGTCTTATTTAAGGAGGGACAGGTGCTTAGAAATGAATCAGACATTTGTAGGTGAACTAAACTCTTTTGACTTTTGCCAGTACACAACCACCAATGATAGCAACCACCCAAACACCTTTACAATGGCATTGCAGCATTCTGAAAAAAACACCCATAGGATATTTGCAATGTTCTGGAAACCTCCCACAACAATCTAGCATTGTGGCAGTGAGTTTTGAAAAGGCAAGGCTCCCAGTGGGATTCATGTCAACCAGCACAGGAGGCTAACAAGCACTCTAAAGGCCTCAGCCTTTAGCATTAGACACTAGTGTGCTCTGAGGTCAGATAAGTGAGCTTTACCTCCACAGCACTTAGTAGCTAGCCTGTTGAACTCACCTCACGAAACCTAATCACATTTTATCTGATACTATGCCATCCTGAATGGGATCAGAACCAATGTCAACCAGCATAGGAGGCAGGTACATAAACAAGTACAAGTTTAGTACTTTAAAGACTGCAGCTTCTAGTGTGCCTCTAGAGGTCAGGGGTGCATTTCCCGAACCACCATTGTACCATGCATTGTTTTGGAAATGAACTAGCTACGCACGACTGTTTCCCGAACACGGTCGCATCTCCGTCGTTTGAACCACGTTAGTTCAACAACATGGGGCCATTGTTATTAACGTCACACGCATGTTGTGAAGATATACCTTCTGCTATTAAACTGATTAGAGATCTTCAAGATGCTGCTGTATTGAACATGACACAAATTGACTAATTAATTTTTTATTTATTTTTTGTTCACTGTCATTTTGCTTTATTTGATCCTTTAATCATTGCGGGTTCCCTCTTACATCATACTCCGAGGTTCCCTTAGCCTTTTTTGCGCATGCACACTTTTCAAAAACAGCGTTCAGAAAGGACGTGCAAAAATACATAATTAAATCTCTTTTTATATTTAGATATAATGGAAGATAAATATAGTAATGAATGTTAGTTTGCTTCTTGTGACCATGAGCATATTTATTAAAGCCCATATATCTTACTAACAAGAAACTATGCTTCTAACTACAGGTCCAATGCTGTAGTTCAAACCACGTACGTTTGTGACGTTGACTTCGAATGTTTGTTTGAACTATGCTTTTTGGGAAACACCGAATCATTGAACTATGCTGGTAACGACGGAACTTGCGACCATAGTAGGCTAACAATGCCTTTGGGAAACGCTCCCCAGGTTTGTAAGGTTTACCCGCACAGCCCTTAGGAGCTGGCCTCTGTTACATCTTACTTTTAGCTAGATCTTTACACCCACTTAACTGGTCCTACTCCACTTCAAGAAGGAATTGAGCCTGCGTCAACAAGCATGAAAGGTGGGTGTGCTAACAAGCACTCTACAAGGACTAGCCACTACCATGGGGGTCTCCAACCCTGATTCCTGAGAGCTACTGTTCTGCTGATTTTAGCTCCAACCTCAATCAAATACACCTGAACCAGCCACTCAAGGTCTGCAGTTTGGTTGCCCTCCAGAAGAAAGGTTAAAGACCACTGCACTAGCTTAATTTGCTAAATCTAGTTATTTAATATTGCATGGAACTTTTTTAAGCAGATAGGTAGCAAGAGGGCAGGAAACATGTTTCGGAAATGTCACTGGATTTGATTTTGTGACACCCACAAGAAGACCACAGCTCATGCATATTAGCTGCTAGGCCACAACATAAACAAGCTGTTGTGTAAGGGGATTCAAATTTGGAATGAAAGTCCTTCTGCTCATTTGCATTTTTAATTAGCATTAAGCAAAACAAATAGAAAGAAATGTCTTATTCAATAATTACCCTCATCCTTTCGGGACTGATGAGAGCAGATCGGCTTAAAACTGCTTCGCTGCCATCCTTTGTTCCCCCAGGACAGTAATTGTCTGTGTTGTCCTTAGGGACAGCGTTTATCTAAGCTCTTAAAATTCAGTCATTGTCTGATTCTCAGTTCCACTGAAAAATGAGCTGGCATCCTAAACTGACGTTGTGCCGATGGACGTTCCACCTCAATTTATCTTTAAGAGAAGGAACAGTGAGAGAAGAGTCAGGTTTCCGGTGCGTCTGGCTGAAGGGCTGCATCTAGCTTAATGGCCATGCTTAAGCTGAAAATGTGAAAGAAATCCATTACAGCAAGGTTTAGGAACAGTTAGACGTGTGGCATTACCGATGACAGTTTGAAGAGTCCCTTCAGTCTCATTTGAGAGGGTTCAAAGACTAGAGCCAGGCGTTTCTCTAAAGCTCTTGATGATAAAGACAAGAGTTTAGAGTGCTCATTAAACCTGTAACAAGAACCAATTAAATGACAAAATTAAATAGATGATCCCATTTTTCTTTCTTGTTATTTTCACAGTGTTCATTTGAGAAGCCTGACCAAGTTTAGGCAAGGATATTTATTTTTCTGACCAGATTAAGGCAATGTTCATGAAACTTGCTGGAGAAAACATATATTTTCAGCTATAATTAATTTATTAATTGCTTCTAATAAAGGGCTAATATACTTGTAACATGCATGCTAATAAGCAACAAGTTAGATACCCTAAAATAAAGTGTTACCAATTTTGTCACTTCCAAATTTATAATGTATAAAATACATTTAGTTTACCTGTTTAACATTTATTTCAATGCTAGTAAAACATTATAGTTGTACATCTAATAACTGTAATTACTAATTAATGTAGCATTACTAAACATTACATGGTCCTGAAAAGGTGGTAACTCAAATATGAATAAACAGGATAAAATATCAATCAGTAGAGATGTGAATATACGGTAACTGATCGGGACAAAGTAAGATCGTCAGTGACAGAGATGCCTTTACAGACACAGAAACATCTATGTTGTGGATAGATTGATAACTCATAGAATATGAATATGTATATACAGTATGTGTGTGTGTAATCTATATATAAATAGAGTATTTTTGTATATATACTGTAGGTATATATGGACTGTATGTATGTAGCCTAAATGTGCGTGTGTGTGTGTGTTCAGTTTACTGAATGCAATTTCAATTATTCATATAAATATTTACAGGTGAAAGAATTTTATTTATGTCTGAATGTATTTTGCCTGAAAATGCAAGATAAAAATGCATTTTTCTAAGTTTTTGTCCAAAATGTTGTATTTCTGATGCAACCTGTCCGCATTCAAGTGATGATAAAACATGAACACATTGATTGTCTTAAAGTGTACCTAAAGAAAACAAGAGGATAATGCAAATCTAGATAGAACTTGTCTCCTCACCTCCTTTCTGTGTGGTTTGCATGTATGTGTGTGTGTGTGTGTGTTTGTGTGTGTGCGTGACTGATACTGGCTCTCTTGGGAGTCTCCATGCTGAACTTAAGCAATTTCAAACATTAATTACTTAAGTGCTGCTCCCTAAGGGCTGGAGTCTCACTCCACTATTTGTTTTCGTTTCCAATGCTTTCTCTCTCTCTCTCTCTCTCTCTCTCTCTCTCTCTCTCTGTGTATGTGTATGTGTGTTTATGTCACTCTCCTTCACTATTTCTGATGTTTGGTGCCACCATGACTTGTGGTATACCCACAATCCCTTGCTTTCATTTAAATAAGCACTGTTATTAGTAATTAAAAGTATTTACTATAATTTTCTAGTCAGTGTTGATGTGAGGAAAACATGTTAACATTTTACCAAAAAAGGGGGAAATGTTTAAGACATTATTGGAATGCAATTACTAATAGTAGGCAAGTTGGTAAACTCCTTTCCACCCCACCCCATAAAAAAGAGTCAGTTAAAAGGGGGAGTACGCCTGAAAAATTACCATACTGACATCCTTTGCTGACTCTCAGGTCATTCTGAATCTGTATAGTATGACATACTTCCTCTTTAGTATACAAAATCAGATGTATAAATTGTTCAGACTACATTTCTAAACTTACAGCTTGACAGTACTTATATACATGCACTTTCATTATGCATATAAGCACTCAGGGAAATATATGAGATGTAAAAACAGAGTGAGATGAAGCACTGTTATCGCGTTATGTACAACTTGACATTCTCCCCACTGAAAGAACTTTCTCTTTGTGAATGTGTAATAGCTTTGGTCATCGCTCAATTTTTACATGTTCTAATTGTATTTAGGTAATCATGCTGAGCATTACGAAATTAGACACATTATAACAAGGGTTTCAATAATATTAGGAGCCATAAAAGCAGCGTATTAAAATAATACAAAAAATATGACATTTCCCATGACTGAACATGAAGAGTTACGGGAAATAATCTTGCATTTGTTAAATTAATAACCAAAAATCAGGTTATGCTGACAAGCCAGTGGGCAGGGATAGTTGAACACTGATGGATTTGACCATTTCAGTCATGTGGTTAGGGGGGATTGGCAATCAATCAATTATTTCAATGCATTCAATTAATCTTTCCTTATGAAAATATATGTTCTGTACTGCAGGAAACCACATCATGTGATATCTGAGACTTCTCTGACAGCAGAGGACAAACCTCTAAAGGATTAGGAAGACAATGCATTTGAGGAGACAATTTATAGGTTGCCATGAGCATTTTGGTTGTGTCCATCATATCTGTCCAAAATGTCTTCTATTTAGAGATCTGGAATCGCAGCAGAAATAGTTGTGAATGGGTTTCTTTGAGGATATATATGAGGTCAGAAATGTGCTTGTGGAGAGAGAGGGGCTTTCTCTGATGTCCTTTGTCTGAAAGTACCAGATCCTCTGGCGATGTGTCCGGACATTAGTGCCGTGACCCCCCTCATCCTCTCTCGATCCTGTTGCTACGCGTCATTAAACTTGAGAGGCTGCCTGCGAACTCTGCAGCAAATCTGAACGTGCATGGAGGGTGTGATGTAGATGGTCGTTATGACGGCTGTTTGTGTGTGTGCTAGGTATCTGAGCGTGTGTTGAAGCAGAGAGTAACATTAGCACGATTACTATACATGAGCTGGAGACTTGTTGAAGTATGAAAAGGCGAAATTGCAACAATCAACATACTGTAGCGACTGTAGGGAGAACGCTTTTCAATTAAAACGGTCAATCATCTTTACGATTCAGCTACATATTAGCATGGGTCAGTTAGCCCCTGCTGGTAGACGTTAGTACTATCCGACAGCAAAAATAGTCTTTTCCAAAACAATATAAAACCTCTTAAACTCTCTTAAACAAAGTTACATTCAAATTGTGCCTTGAATTTTTAACCCTTTGTGTGCACCAATAACACCATACGTGGTACCATTTGAAAGCTAAGAATCTCTATTTACAGTAAAATAGTTCATTACTGTCACCTGTCGTCATTTTATTGCAACCTTGATGAACTACAGTAATAGATAAATATAAAAAAAAATGCTTACAGACCCCAAACTACAGTAGTGTTTATATACAGTTTATATACATTTTTTTCAGGTCTGTAGTTAGCCTTAAACAGATATAAAACGCTTATTTTATGCATAGAAGGTACATTTAATGGGTCAGTTTTATTGAGCAGATGTTGGTAACAATAAGAAAGAAGGGTTCTGGAAAATCCCTGCAAAAGGTATTACAAAAATATGAACTCTCAAGAAAGAAAGACACAACTTTCAAGACAGACATACAGTACATTTCAGATAGATAATTAATACAGTAATTAAGATTTTTCATATTTTCATAGTCTCAAACTGATTACAACTACTTCAGCATTAGTTTTTGCAACCCGGCAACAAAATTAAATTAACTGATTTTCAAATCCTTTCTTTTTTTAGCTCTGAAATGTTAGCACACTACCCTTAAGTCATTACCCATTTATCTCTCTATCCCAAGTGTCTCTCTATCTCTTTCTGTGAACCTCAACATGACCAGCGCCTCCTTTCACCGCTCTCATGTTTGTTTCAGTTATTACTGTGCCTCCACCTCCAGAGCTTCCAGATCCAGCAAACTCTGACCTGTTCAATGGATCTATTTCCTCTTCTGAGTGGCCACCTCCCCTCCCAAACCATCTTATCGCTTCCCCTCTCCTCCTCCTGAGAAGGAAAATCCATGCTGTCAAATAAAACACAGCCAACACTATCAATAATCGATTCCAAAGCAGTGTAAAAAGTGTCTCGCCCTGCAGACATGATAGGATCTGCCGTGTAAATGAGTCGGTGTGGGAGAAGGTGTTAGAAAGAGTTGGTGTTGCATTGCAATCAGCTTTTCAGTCTGTGATACAAGGGTAACATATCTGTGTTGTGCTGTTTACAAAGGAAAACATGGACGTTTTTTACAATTTAAACAGGAGCACCATGAGATCCCTTTGGGGAAAATAACACATCAGTCATTCTGGCAGTTGTCATTTGATATGAAGAGGAAAGCACCATTTGCTTATTTAGATTAAGACATCCTACTGCCCAAATAGAGCACAACCAACTACAGTATACCGCAACATAAAGTCATCCTAATGTAATGACCCTTTCAGTTTAAGCCTTGATTTCGATTTTGTGCCTACATGATTAAGATATCCCTCCTACTGTGCGGTCCGCAGATGCTGGACGCCTGCCTCGGATCAACAGCATCAGCCGTTAGGACAGCTCCACACGCCAACCAGTAAACAAGTCTGACACGCGTGTCCGTCAACCAGATAGGGGACGACAGCCCCTTCAAATCGAGACCGAGCTGGCTTGTGAAAAATGCTGTGGAGTTAAGCAATCTACTTTGTACATCAGCAGTTCTTTTACAGCGCATTTGCATTAGAGTTGGCATGAATTAAAAGTGGGGAGTTGATAATAGGTACAGGGTTAAACCAAAGAGGTTATTATACCTGGAGAATACCATCCATTACCATTCCCATTCATCATGATGACAGCAGCTTTGGACCTACCGGAAGTGCGCGACCTGCTTGCTGCCATCTTTACTCACAGGCAAATCACTCACAGGTGAATTACGGCGTGAAAAGGCAGTCATCGAAGAAATACTGAAGTCCATTTCTTGCTTTTAAGGGCTCTCCAAATAAAATCGATCGTTGGCAAAACATCTACTAAAATGTGATAAAATATTTGCGATTTACACAGGTACCTTAGAATGGCTATTAATGAACCCTTTTTAGAGAGTGTAATTATTTGTTTCTACAGTTATTAACATTGTAAATGCAGAGTTCCAAAGGTGTAAAAGTAATGATGCTTTTCTCTTCAAATATTTTTGCGGCATGTATCTGCAATGACTAGTTAGCTTATATGCTAACCCGCCAAACCCTCACCCTTTTGGTTAAACTACATTCCAATGTTGTCATAAGTGGTTAATGTGGTAAACATGCTTAGATACTAATTCAACCAGCAGATAGATAAATAAAACCTAATACAGTTTGTGCCTCTGCTGGTTGAAATATGCAGTAGTGAATGTGCTTTATCTAGCCGCCCCCTTCACATGACTAAACCCCTGCTGATAAAAAACAAAATGCCAAAATGTGAAATCAATTAAACAACCTTTGGAACATTTCTAATTAAATGTGCCAGAGATTTTCCTTCATCCGTACAAGGTGGACCGTCCTTGAGAGTTTACGAAAGCTACTAAAGCTCTTCACAGCTAACAATAAACAAATGGAAATGTTCAGCTTCTTATAAAAATTAAAAAGTATCCCTTGTGTCCATATTGTTTTGTTCAATTCTACACATTTTGTGACCTGGCATAACATCCAACCAGAAATGTCACTTCTTGGCATTGTTGTAAAATGCATTATATCGGTGTAATCACAAGAACCCAGATTGCGCGAAAGTGGTAGCCTTTCCACCAGATGCATGGTTTTAATGTCTCATGGCTCGCTCTATTGCAAAAGGTCATCAGGCCCTTCAGCTGAATTCATTTCTGGAAAAGGTCTCGGTTAGGGCCAAACACGGTGGAGGAAATCCAAGGGATAAGGTTAGCACAAAGGCAGCCAAAAGTGGAATGACATATCCACAGCGTTATTCCTTCAGAAGTAGAACCATATTTGGAATGGGAAAATAATGGAGCTTTGCTTATGAGGACATGAACCCAACCTGTGTTAGAGATCAAGTTTAATGCAGCTTAGCAAGATTTGTCCTGTAAATATGTGCTACTCTATTTTAAGCCGTTTACTTAAAGCAAGCATTATAAAGTTCTGGCTATAGACACTTCAGATTACTGTAAACAGTTTGATTAAAGGTCACAATATGTCAATTAAATAAGTGAAGGAATCTGAATAAAATTACAGTGTGCATGAAAAATTCACTAAGTTGTTGAGTAGGACTACATTATGGGCCAAGTTATTTCCTGGGGCATCTCCATTGACATCTCCTGTAAATGGGGCACATACTTTGGGTCCTTTGGCATATGAAATATTGGATGTCGAAGCACATACAATACTAGCTGTTCACTAGGGCCATCAGGGGTGTCAAGAGATCTTGACCCAGCCCTGTGAAGCAAGTAGTTAGATCAGGGGATTCCAGTCATGGTGGGTCACCTTCTTACAGAATCTACAACCTGCTTCAACACATCCGCCTGGGCGTATTTAGAGCTTTATCCGAAATAGCATACTGTCAGAATGTCTTTTAAAAAAGTATGATCTCTATACAGTCAGCCAAAAATGACCCAAAATCGTACCCTGAGGTTTAAAACAGCTTGCCACTGGGACAGTAACCTTATTTACCTTATTTAAGTATAAGTATACATATATCCACTTGCAGGCGCCAATGTGTGATTTTTAGCAGTTATCCTTTTGAGGGTACTGCCAGGGTTTTCTGACAGTGTACTATTCACAAATTTTCTTACTTGGCCTAATAGGCAGGGCAGCAGAAAAGGTGGGAGAACATGACCCTTTGTTGACTTTGGATGTCCTAGACAGTTGCTTACTGTGGCCCTGCTCACGGGATAGAAAAGGGTGTATCAGATGCATACTTCAGTGGTTATTTAGCTGGTTCAGTGTGTTTATTTAAGGCTGGAAGTAAACTCTACAAGAAGACTGAACTCTTGTGGGATAGATTTAAGACAGGTCATCGTTTCACAGCTTTCAGAGGTACAGATTTTATTGTTTAAGGCGCTGGGCATTCTTTTATCCCACTTCTGTCCACTGCTGCATCAAACTACACCGGGATCAAGGATCAGAGTTATCAGATCAAGCCTCTGTGTAGAAGAAATGTTCAATATCAAACAGCAAGAAAAAGCCCAAAGATAAGGTGAGGTGCACTGCATCACGATCAGCTTCGCCGGAGAGAGCTGATGAAATTGTTCCGACTTGCATTAAGACTGGCAACTGATTTTTTGGAGGGAAAAGCAACATTTGGTTTTGGTGCCCTTGATCGGCTTACTACCTGACAGGCTACTTAGTCTGAGATGTACAACTCGCCCACTCAACTGTAAAATAGGGGGTGAAAGCAGAGTCGACTGACGCGCAGTTTAAACTATCACACTTCAGGGACGGTAATTAAAATCACATTATCACAAACAAAACATCTGGAATCCGACCGCCTATGAGCGCTAAGAGCCTGGATTCGGGATCGGAATCATTTCAAAGTCAAAGCTTACATTGTTGAAAGAAGCTGCCACTAATAACACACTACCCTTAATGTTGACAGTTGGAGGTTTTCATCCTTTGAAGACAATGTTAAAGGTGTAGGTGAAAAGTTTCTTTTGCAATTGGAAACAGGGTAAGCTTCACATATCCTGTCTGTTGTTTTGTGCATTGGTGTAAGTCTACCTTCAAAGCTACTGTAAAACAAGACAGCTGCATGAAAGGGGATTTTATTCTGTTTTGTACACAAATGGAGTAGTTTTATGCCATTAAGTTCAAAGGAAAGCAAGCCCAGAGAAGAGAGTGCCATCAATCAGTCTAATGCATCTGGGAGAAAATGTGTATCCAGACAATGCACAAGATGCTAAATTTGATCTGAAATGGTTGTCTTAGACGTTCGCTTTCTCGCAAGGTCTGGCGTGCGTTTCATCAGCCTCGCTTTTAAGTTTGTCGTAAGGACTGAGTGCTCTGTTCTATTCAGGAGTAATTCTTATTCTCAGAAACCTTGCATATGTTGTTTCGTCTTAATTCGTTCCAGCTGCATGCATGCTGCTGTTTATATCGGCAAATATTCTGTGCATCCCATTGCATAATTCAGGGTTAATGTGTCGATTGCCATGTCACGCATGCCAGGTGCGGCTTGCCAATTTCCAATTCAACTCAGGCAGTCGTTGTGGAATATTCTGCATTATCTCTGCACTGCACAATATACCGATACATTTTAACAAGCAAGCACATTATTTTGGTTAAACGAATGAACGATCTAAAGGCTATCGCCGCACAGCGGAATAGTTTAGTCCAGATGGGTTGCTTGTGGATTCCTCTGGCACGGGGGGATGAATGGACGGCTGCCTGGTTCCTGCCAAACACGGCTCTGCCATTGCTTCCATGGCTCTACTTTCCAGAATGTTCTCTGTGACATTACTTCCTAATGAGCATGTCAATTAGACTTAGGCGAAAGCTCCAGATGGCTGTTGTATGGTCAAGACTGTGTGTTGATACAATGGCAGTCCAGATGCATGGGCTCATGGAGCAAAGTACAGGAGATGAGAGATGCCACGACTGTAAGTTGTTTTGGTCCCAGTGGATAAATTTCTTGTGTGAAGCGTACCATCGTCACTATCTGCTGAGATATATACATTTAGTCATTTGCAGAGTTGGGAATTGAGAACAGGTTATCAGGTTCTTGAACATCTGCGTTCAAATAAATGTTTTAATTGAATTGTACTTGAAAGTAATGAAAGAGAAAGACTGGCTGCCTTGAGATAATGCAGAGGCAATGAATAGATGTCTTTCTATTGCATTGATCTATCTGGTCCCATAGTGAGCAGTAGTGTCTGATTGACTTGCAGATTAATAAATGACTCTTAGTCTAATATATCTGAAGCAAATCAGTCTTATCCAAATTAATCAATCAGAACAGATGCTCATTTAGTTGACCCTGACCCTGCCTTAACTTTTGGTTATATCCAATCCAATTTACACTCACATATCTGGTATTTCCGCCTTAAGTACTAAAAGAATTGTTTATTGGAATGTACTGAAAATGGAATCGTTAAACTGAATCGTTAATTTATTTCCCTTAAGGAGTAATTAGACATATAGCTGATGTGTTTAACCAAATAAATGCTTAATATTTATCAAAGGGACAGTCCCTCAGGAGTGACCTTAGGTTAAGCATCTTGATCAAGGACATCATGGCTGTCCACTGATTGATCTTCCTGGAGTTTTAATCTTCTACCTTTCAATAACAAGGCTAGATATTTAGCTTCTACATGTGCAGATGGCATGTGGTCACTGTTAATTTCAGAAATTCGAGATTTTTTATTTTTTTTCTGATGATAATGACTTTGGGGAGTGTTAATAAGTGTTATAGTCAGGTTGTCTTGGTAATTACGTGGTGGTTGATGCTAATGCACTATTGTGCTGTTAAGTTGGCTAATTATCTAAGCAGAGCTCAAATAGCCATCAGTGCAAACGCATGAGCAGGTTTCATCTGGCTTGTGATTTGATTTGCCTCTCTGACAGAGCGTGAAGACAGTGCTCAAGGAAAAGTCATTTTGTTGTATGCCGCTTACTTTAATTTGACAATGTATTTTTTACTCCTTTTCTACAATGATATCTGAAATGACCCCAGATTAAACTGGAGAACATGGCCTCCGGTTGCCAGAAATAATATATTAGAAGACATCTGGGCTCAGTGTGTGTTGTTGTGGTTTTGATATAATTTCCCATAGCATTTTGTGAAACCGAAGAAGATAGCTGAACCAAAACATACATATAAATGGAGAATATCTTGTTTTAATGGATAAAGAAATGAATGCCATTACTTGGAATGTTATAATGACCTCATGTAACACAATTTCAGGGACACAGGAAGATAAATATAGCATATTTTGTGTTGTTGGTTTTTTTTTTTTGACAAAGTAGGGTCAATAATGTAAAGGCACCCAAAAAAGAAAAATAAAAGTTGAATGACATGAAAATATATATTTCTTAATAAAAAGATGGGACAGGACAAATTAACAATACACCATTTTATATGAGTGCTATTCAGTTTTAGAAGCATATTTCAGTATTAGCCTCTCTTAGACCTTTATGGCATATGAAAACACCATCTAGCCTAGATATATTTTACAAACTGCTATGCTGTGACACCATATTCATAACTTTGAGGTTTTTAGTGCTTGTTGTGTCCTTGTGAACAATGCTAATTTAGTAACTTGCTTTAATTATGTGTTTGTTTGGAAGAGAAACAAGACAATTTTAGTGTATAAAAGCCAATATATTTCTTAACTAGATTGTCTTTGCCATATTATGAGACTTTCTTATTCTGCTTGCTAGAATAATGGGGATTCGGTTTGCTGGCATTAGCATGAAATATCAGTGCCCTCTCTCTCTTTTCATACTGCTCACGCAATCTTGACATTTTTAAAGCAATTGCGTTCACTCTCTCTTTCTGTTTCACATTGCTTTTCAAGAACACCCCATGTATTCCACACTCGAATTGGTTGAATGGCCCTCAATCGAGTAATTTATTTATTTCCCCCCTAACTTTTAACTTAATTAGTTTGGTCAAACAGTTTCCTTCCGAAGGCCTTTTTTTCCGCAGTTAATCCCCTGCAGTTATTGTTCCAGACTGCTAGTCCCGACTGAAGTTTGTGGGCTGTTCACGTCTCATATTAATACAAGTCCCCCATGTCTTTAATCCACTGCTTCCCATGCTCCTTTGTTGAATACATTTATTTAATGTCTACCATTGGGCTAGGGCTGGGAAAGAGCGGTCTAGCCACAGCGGCGCTTTGGTTGTTTTGTAAATCTAGAAAGCGCAGCCCAGTGTGGCCGTAAACAGTTTCTCGTGCTCCCCCGTCACGTGCTACAGTACCTTCCGTCGCAGGTCATCTCCCCTCACCTCATCTTTCCTCCCTCCCCACTATTAACTTACAATGACTTGCAGAATATCAGCGCTGTAAACCTGAAATTACTTTCCTTGTCTCTGGTCCCAAGTGGTCCTTTATGCCGAAGGATCCATCTCACTCCCATTTAAAGGAGGGTTCCCTTTCATCCATGCCTGGGATGTGTAATGATAATATGAAACCGGATTTAGCTTCGGTCTCTCTGAGTGCTGTCTTGGCAGCGCTTGCCTCCCTTACTGTTTTTATTGATGATGCTCTCTTTGTATCACGGGTCTCATATCACCCATGGGCTGTCCTCTAATATGCCTGAGTGTAAACCAAGCCTCATGTGAGAGTAAAGGTCATAACTCAAAGGGTTATTTAATAATGCAACAAAGGGACATGCATTTACCAAGGCACAGCTATAAGAAACTTTACTGGGCCGCATTCCGGGTTATTTCTTTGATGGCAATGTGCATGTTCTTTGAAAGAAATTGCTTAATATAATATAGCACAGTACAGGTGTGTGTGTCTCTGTGTGTGTGTGTGTGTGTGTGTGTATATATATATATATATATATATATATATATACTGTATGTGTGTGTGTGTGTGTGTGTGTGTGTGTGTGACTGTATAATGTTAATATTTAATGTAAAATATCACAGTACAGGTAGAATTATTATTAAGTGCTTGAACTTTTAGTCCACATGTCAAAATATGTGTACTTAAAGTATGATAAAATATTAAAACAATGAAAATAATTACTTTAAAATAAGTATTTTAATCAGACATTATTATAAAGTGCACTGATCCATAAGTGGGTTAATAAACATTCACAATAGTGAATCTATCATGTTCCATTTTAAATATTACATTACCTGCATGGCATGCACTATACACGTACATGTAAAAATCTGTATAATCTTAATATTTGCAACACACTCTTTTTTACAAGCATTTACGTGCTTAATGCACATTCTCAGTCTTATCATAAATTCCTTGAGGCACATTATTGGAACAAAAATGCTGCATAATTTTGATAAAAATAATTTCCTCCTCTTATTGCATCACTTTTTGGATGATGTTGTGAATCTCTCATGCTTTTCAACCCCTTTCCTCCAACCATCTGGCTCCATTCTGGCCATCCCGCCCTACATTTGTCCCATTTCATGCCTTGATTTCCCTGTTAAAATGGGTTGCAAACAGCATTTCATGTTGACTTTAAACCAAAAACCATCTTATAAACAATCAGGCTATTTCGAGGCAAGTTTCATTCATGCAAAGCTGTGTACCGTTGCAGCACATTGAACTGATTTGTACGAATTAGAAAATGACTCATGTGCCAATAGCAGAAAATCATTTAGCTTTTTTGACAGGCAGACATCTTCAGCTCACAGGATCTTAATTTGGTGTACACAGTAAAGGCCATTATTGCGTCTGCTCCAATATAATCTTCCATTTAACAAAAGAAACTTTGCAAGTGGAGACCTTTCTGTGAGACTTGTCAGAATGATGAATGGTGCGCGACATGATCTGAAAAAGATCAAGGGCTTCGTTTGTCTGAAAGGCAGGGATGCAAAAGGCAGGGGCTTGCTGTCTAATCCTTGAAAAGCCGCCATGAAATCTGGATCTCGATTGGCTTTGCCTGCCTTTATTCTAAATGCACAGGGGAAAGTTGATGGTTCCACCTTTATAATCCACTCACAGATCACGCAGGCGAGAATTTCCCTTTTCACTCATCAAATATCATTTTTAAAAGCGACAGCTGAGAATTCTTTCTTTGGGGGGGCATAATTAGACTCTACATTAGTTGTTATATAGGAAAATGACTTATTTGGCTGCTTAATGAGTTGTATGCTAATCTTCCGCAGTGCATTATAGAATACCGCTGAGTAAATAGAACAGGGACAGATTAATCTCAAATTGATTAAAATGTCATTTAAATTCCTCATCATTTAGGCTTACATCTGAGCCAAGTTCAATCAACTCCGTGTGAGAGATGTGTGGTTAAAACTTAATGTTGTAGATAGATCTACCTGTGTTGAAATTGATGTCATAGTTTGCCCAAAGTCCCTCAGGATGTCGGTGAAAGAGTAATTAAGGACTGAATTACAAATCCCTCACAAAATTAAAGAATCTTCTTCTCCATCTGTAATGGTTTTTTGTTTAGTTTTTTTTTGTTTGGTATAAAATATGATCTGTCACTGATAGTTTCTATTGTTATTAAACAGATATTAAATTCAGATGTGTTAAAGAGTGGGAAAGCATGCTTTTCGCTAAAAAGACCACTGCCACAATTACTACTTCGAATCGATTTATTATTCATAGCATTGTTTTCAATTACCCCACAACATTATTTTATTTATTTATTTATTTAATTTTTCAGAATGAACCAACCTGGAGGTGACCTGCCCATATATACAATCGTATGCACCAAACAGACTAGCCTTAGCAAGTTTGTGCATCTTGTTTGCATTTTGTCAAAATAGCTCTTTAAATCGAGTTAGCAACATGAATGCAACATAAACCTCTCAACTTTAAATTTTAACTTAAGCTGATAGGTAAAAGACACTAGCAACCATTGCACAAATGTAAGTAGGTCTCACTTTTTAAAAAGAAGAGCCATAATAATAATAATAAAATAAATCGAATCAATTGATCACGGATAAAATCAAGACCCAACCTCCTTTGCACTCTTTGAAAGCTCTGTTACACTAGGAAATGTGTCACATTACTTAAGTAAATTGCTCGCTCCATGCTGAAGGCATGCATGGCGATAATGTGCATTTCAGCACAATGTCCTCATGAGAGAGCACAGAAAAAAAGCACATAAACATCATATTTCCTTTGTTGAATCTTTGAACGATTATTTCCTCACCATTTGGCATCGATCAAAGTCACACCAGGACTCAAAACGCTAACATTTCTTTCCAGACTGAACTCAATGTGCAAATGTTACAAGTCACAACAGGCAAAGATACAGTGAAAGTCAGGGTGAGGGACCTGTGCTCACCTGTCTCTCTCTCTCCCTCTATTCCCTGAGCTCACACCTTTGGAACAATCCAGAATCCACATGACAGGAGCATTCGATCCATGTTTGAGTTCAGCGAGCACACATTACATCCCGGAGCCTTGATAAAAACAGAACTTTGAGTCTTATAAAGCAGAAAGTAGGTTTCTTTACTTTCAACATACCTCAGTTTTAGTTTGTATCACATCGATCAGTTTCATGCCAAGAGGTTTCTTTTTTTGGAATCCACTCGTTATATCATATAACTTACTTCCACTAAAAGTAATGCAAAAAAAAAATGATCATTTAATCAGATTTTAGCTCTGTAAGACTGAATATGTGTAGTTGTTGCCTTAAAGAGCTATTTGCACTTGATCTGACTCTTATTATGACTTCCTGTGAATAAATGTAAAGTAAAAGCAATATTTTGTTACTCAAATAAAATGTATTTAATTGTTTTAATATTTTGAAATATTTTAAGTTACCTGAAGAAAAAAAATATATATATATGTATATATATAAAGATTTACAGTGTGGTTATCATAAAAGACCACAAAAAATAAACAGCTAATCAAGTAAAAACACCCAGTTTGCTATGCAGCTCTGCACTCACAGCAATTGCAATTCCCTTTATAAAGAAATGTTTATAGTTATGCAATACAGCCAAGCAGAATCATCGGCTCTAAGCCAAGATATGAAGCAAAATGCATGCATTCCCTCTTCCTCTCTCTGTAGCTGTAAACCATGTTCGGATGGATCGATACTCTCTCTGATAGAGCAGCTAATGCACTGTGAGCTGATTTTGCTCAACATGACAGCATGCTCTGCCCGTGTGTGGTGTTTATTACTGACCAAACAGGAAGAACGAGGGGAAAAGGGTTATTCAGATATTCTTGGCTTTCTGTCAGTAATGGCTGAAATGTTAGACAATCAGGGTAAACAAATATAACAGAGCTGTTCGGTTATTATAATATTTACATACCTTGTAATCAATGTCATTTCCGCATGGTTGGTAATTGCATCGAAAAAGCATTATTCTGAACTGAGTTATTCTGTGCATCGAACATGCCGATGAATGGTATATAAGTGATACCAAATTTGTGCCTTTTGGATTCCTCTTAAAGAGGAATCCTCAATCCTCACCTCAAACCATCAAAATGCTAATATCCTTTCGGTTTGAAATGCTAGGAGCTTTCACTCCTACTAATTTTCCTATTCTGCAAAAAGACCTTTCTGAGTAACATGAGAGGGCGAGAGAGATCAATAACTCACCGAAGCTCATTATTTATCAGCCTTACAGACTGAAGGCGGCCGAGGAGAGGTGGTGTAAGGATTAGCTAGCATGGCTATCCCTGCCAAATGTAGTCAATAGATGCACAAAAGCGGCCCCAGAAATAAACTCCATTATCCCTCCCTATTAGCATGCTATTAGCAATTATAGATTTTGCTGAGTTGCATCCCTCTGAGTTGAATGCAAACATGCCAGGTGCCTTGTCTAAGTTCAGTCATAATTTACGTGGCAGAACGTGATCACAGAAGTGGCCTGAAACTCCCAAAAGTCAACAGAGCTTTTTGACCAAAATATCAATATTAATGATCTCTCACTTATTTACTGATGCATGTCGTCATTTCGTATTTTGGTCATCCTGTTCCATTCCATGATATGATCTTTAATGAGTCGGAGACTACACAACCGGCTTGACTTTGAGAGCAATGACAATAAGAATTGGCGGATCAATAACCTAATTCTAAGTTTTTTAGACAGGCCTTCTCCAATATGTGTGAAATGTAATTGTCAATTGCACTCTGGTGAGCCGGAGCTCAGCTGGAGTGGGCATACTAAGTCAAACACCTGTCACTTGGGAAGGCTTTGTGCTCAAAAGGAGAGAGGTTATTATGCAGCATGACTGAGTCTAAGGGACGGGCGGACTGTGAGACATGATCTGGGTCTCTTTTTTTCTCAAAGGAAGAACTGTCAGTGTCTATTGAATCAACTTGTGCTAGTGACTGAATTTAAGGTTCCTTTGAACCGAAATGGCCTTTACTTTCAGAATATGCCTACACTGTGGCAAGACTGCTTAATAATTTCTAGCATGCTTTAGACCCATTGTTCGTGAGAGCAACAGTTTCATTGACGGCAAACCCTGTAGTTTACTGTACTGTACTGTCCAACACAGCAAAGAGGTTGCTGATGAACGTCTTTGTGATGTTGAGTCAGGAGTTGCCCATCAAGGTGAAAAGACTCACTGCAGTTGCACTCAGTGATGCAAGAGAGTTGTCTGTCTCTGTCAGCACAAATCGATGGACTCAGAGCGAAAAGTGCACACACACACCGATTTCCAGGTTGGTGGTGTAATTGTGTTGAATTAGGAGGATGTTGTTTGTGATTTCGGGTCTGTGCGAAAATGAAATCTGAAATGAAACTCCAAAAGGCACATATCGAAGAAGACGCTGTTCTATAACTGTCCGCGAGACCATACAGAGTGGCTTGAAAAACTATTTGTATTTTTTTCACATCAGCAAACTTTGCCTCTGTTCTGAATGGTGACCACGGCTCATGTGATCCTCACTTGACTCTACACTAGGCGTAATGTTGCATGGACTGTTGGGTATCACCGTGAAGTCTCCATCAGTTCACAAAGAGTGCATTGTGGGTGCATCAACCGAAAAACTGGTGGGCACCCTTTTGAATCACAAATTGCCAATTTGGACACCCAGGGGTCTTTGTAACCCATTGGAAACACACAAATAGCCTTTATTAGTGTGTGTCCGTGAGGTCATGAAGACTACTGCGTTTCCCAGTTGCCATATTATGGCCATAAGATTGTAAGTTCACATCATTTAGGTCATGGTGCTTATCTGAGGTATCATTTGACCAACTATATTAATGGCTTTTCTGAACTTCATTAAGTTTTTATCAAAGCTAGACGCACATAGCCAGACAACAGGAGGCCTGGGAACGTTGGATGCTTTGAATAGCCAAGGCCTGCCCATGAAGCCATCTGACTGACAGGTAAAGCAAACAATCAGGTTTAATTTTTTGCCCACAATAACAGACCAGTGCCACCAGACCAGAGGAAATATTTAACCAATCAGAGGATGACTTTGAAACCCCTGAAGTGTTTCCAATTTTGTATGCTGTATGCATTAGATGTTCAGTCAATGGTTCATGGGTGTCAAGTCCATACTACAAGACTTTTGTTCCCTCAAAAAGACATCCTTATTATATTGGATATGCTCACCTTATCTTTATATCATGAAGCTCAAACTTTTTCGAAGTGCAGGAAAGTAACCAACCACCACAGTGGAATATTCTCCCACATGTGTAATTTAGGTATCTGGCAAGGAAAGACGACGTGAACGTGGACTGGCTTTAATTGATTGTATGGCTAATGAGCACTGAGAGGAGAAGGAAGCTGGGAATAGAATCCTAATGACTCTGTCAGAGTGGTGATGAGAGGAGCACCTCACCAGGGCCCTGCCTTACAGCTCACACAAGGCCCCTGGGCAAATGTCCAATGGTTTCAGCTAGCTGCAGGACACCAGCCTCTGGGGTGTGAACATGAAGGTGTGAAAGGAGAGAGTTCACCAAACAGATTCTGGTACAGTCTAGTACCGATGACACCAGAGTGTCCACACAGTCATCTAATATTCTTGTATTTAGTGACAGTGATTTTCCCATGAGCACAGCTGTAGAAAGAGTGGCATGACAGGTGATGTTCCCGATCAATCTCTGTCATAGATTTGTGCAAAATTATCTGTACCCTTAGAGAAATTGCAAAAATAGGAAGAGGCAATGTTGCATGACATACCCTCATCCTTAAAAACTTCCAAAAACCTATGCAAGGTCAAAGAAAATACAATCCAGACTGCACTAAATATGGGTAAGCTTGCAGTAAACATGACTTGGTGCTAACCAAAATTTTGCGTCATAAGTGGATGTCCAGTGCGAATTTTGAGTCCTGATTCAAAACCATTTTAGCAGATAATTTATTTGAAGCTACTTTAATACATGTTTTAAATGGTTAGTTCACCAAAAAAATGAAAATGACTCACTCTCAAGTCATCCTAGGTGCAAATGAGGTGTAATGTCATGGCTCTTCCAAGCTTGTGACATGTAAATAGTGGTCAACATTTTGAAGCCCTAAAAAGTGTGTTTATCCACCATAAAAAGTGCTCAATAAAAAGCTCTGATACTCTTGAACAATATTCACTGCCAGTATAAAGCTTGAAAGAGCCAGGACATTGTTTGATATAACTCTGACTGCATTTGTCTGAAAGATGAGTCAAATACACCTAGAATTGCTTTAGGGTGAGCAAATAATGGGGTAATTTTTGGGTTAACTGTGACTTTAAGGGGAACGTTCCTCTTATGTGAACTAATGTTAAGTTAACTATGGACACAATGGTAATAAAACCATGCAGGGTTTGATCTGTCAACATTTAGGTTCCCACCTCATATATTTTTATCTTTCTTTGCAAATTGTACTTACATTAATATTTCAGTCATTGGCAGTTTCTGGCCTCTTTAGTTCTCTGAACAAAAAAAAAGAGAACTACACTGCCTCAGAACTGAGTAAGTGGTGAGGTTTCATGGTTGACATCTGCCAGGCCCACGGACATAAATGATCAGAGAAGGACAGAGCCACTGTGGTATTTTGGTTTGAAGGACTCTTGGAGGCAAATAATTATTTTGCGAGTGGCCAGAAAACACCCTGGCTTTAGGGCTAACCTCCTGTCAGTTTCTTGATGCTCTCTTCTACTTCTTTTGTTTCTCTATTTCTTTCTCCTGGCATTCTCTTTAAAGCTCTTTTCAGAGATCCTTAAATTGTGACTTTTCCACATTTCTTTCTCGGTATCTCACATCAGAATAGCATTACTAACAGTTGGCTTTGGTTTTGGTAGTTTGTCTAAGGAACAGATGTTGCTTTTGCACAGAGGTGGCAGAGGCAGACCCCTGTACCACCACAGGGCAACACGCCCGCCAATTGCCAGCTGGAACCTTTGAACCTGAACTATCTGAATGGCTGATTCTGTCAAACATCTGTTTCCCTCCCAAGCACTGTTATTTTTATTTATAGACATTGTTACATTGACAAATTAACCTTTTCCGCCTGTGGCCATTTGTGATATGATTTAGCATAAATATCATCCAATCAGAACAACGAGCTGCCAAGGAGAGGTGGAGCAATAGAAGACATTCTACTTTTTCACTGGACAGCCGGTTGGCTGACAATGAGCTGTGATCCATGGAGCTTCCCAAAGTCTTTGGAGATTGAAAATGCTGCCTTCGTCTGTAATTCTAAAAGGAGAAATGGAGAAACAAAATGTCCTAGGCCATTAGCCTGGGCTCTGCATGACAGATGTCCTCTTTAGCCCAGTAAACCGATAGAAAAAGGATAATTACATCACAAGTCACAGATCACTGAGTCACTGTCAAGAGACCCCGTATTGCTCCTTCTTGGCGAAGACTTTCTAAAGACTGATGCATTTTGGGCCCACAGACATTAGCAAGAGTAATGTCTGCAGAACTTAATCATTCCCAAAAATGAGATGGGAGTTTATGACTTCATTCGATGATATCAAAATTCTTTTTATAGCCAGTAGACTTGGTAGCCACCAAGGTACATTTTCGTTGATTAGGTCCAGCTGCTTCCAAAGTTTTATGTCTAAATGCCTAATGTCAAAATCCCTAATAAAACTGTTGTTATTGCTTCTCGGAATCCTTAATTCACCGCTTAAAATATCTTCGAAGTACTGAGAGCTGGTATCTTAACACTTGCTCTTTTGTTTATCCATTGGTTTAATGATGTAAACAACGCTATCCTTATCCAGTACTTCACAAATACACACAGTAAAGTAAATACACACACACACAAACCTCTTACAGAGGGTAAAAGCATCCTGTGTGCATTCCGCTATAGGGTGTCTGCTTATTTAGTCTCCCCGTAATGTTCCAGTTGGTTCAGTGTGGTTAGCACACAGGGTGGCCAGGGTAAGGACCAGGCCCAAAGCAGGAAGTGTCTATTCATGGGTGCTGCATTTTAAGGTCCTTGTGTGTCCTGTTTATAGCTAAACCAGTCCCTCTTCAAAAGCTCATTTAGAATATGAACTACATATTTATTGCAAAGTGGGATTGTGGGTAAAAACCAGCAGCGTGCTGTTTGCCCTGGGAATATTTACTTGCATTTGCACAAGGGCTGATACATGTCATGCAGATGAGTAATGGCAGAGAAAAACAGTGTAAAATCACACCTAACAATCTGTATTACAGCCTATAAACCAATTCTGTTGATGGCCTGCGTATTCACACTGGATAATATAGTCATAAAGCGCTTCTCGAATGGCATTGACAGATGAATATTCATTGCATAGGTCCATCTGCACTGTTTTATCATAAAACTGTTAAAGGTGCCATATGCATGATAAACTCTTTATGCCACGTGCTTTAAAATACAGCTGTGCTAACTTGGCATGGGGAACACAATGGGCTCGTAATTAGATTGCAAAAAGAGAATGGCCCTACATAAACAAACACTGCATTGCATACGTGCTCTACATAGATCAGTGATAAATAAGTGTCCGACTTAAGAAAAAAGGAAAATATTTAAAAATTATAGTTTAAATCAGAAATGCCACTTGGAAATGTACTATTTGTGTTCATGTTGGTTTTGTATGTTGGTACAGTTGGTAAGGAATGTAGAATTTGGTCATGCAAAATATGATTTTAATATACATGCTAATAAGCAACTAATAGTGGCACTATGTGTGTTGTAACGTAGCGCTAAAGCACTGATCCAGTATTGATCATTGGTCTGTTTTTAAAATAACACCAGCACAGCAGCCAGCAGATCACAGCCCCCAGGCTTTGAAAGGATTGACACTGCATTTTGCATGCGATTAGAGGTGATGTGACGGGTTGAAATGTCAGGGCTATTGGCTGTATGTGTGCATGGCTGGGTGCCATGTGCGCTGTTGCATGGGTGCTAATCTGAGAGATCTCTGATAGGACTGGATTGATGGAGGGAATTAGTGTCAGGAGGGGTCTTGGATGCAAGACTTTAATTACAGGATGTGACCTCAGAGTTTGTGTATGTGTGTGTGTCAGTAATCAGAAGACTGGAGCCTTTGTGGAAAATTGATTGAGATTTTATTTTTTGATGTTCAGTCACATTTAAGGTTGAATATTGAATATTCATGATATATGCAAATTTTGGTGGAAATACAAAATTAGGAATCATCTGGAGTATCACAATGATATTAATGCAAGCTTTGTATTTGGCCATTAGCATACTTCAAGCTTTGCAGTCCTTTCTCGAGAAGGGACTATGGTTGAGAGATGCTTTAACGCAGCGTCTGAGTTGAACTTTATTAGTAAAAAAGGACATTAAGGTTGGTAAGTTCAAATGCAATTATTAAACCATTATTTATTTTTAATTGTTGCATGGTTCTCATGTATCAGTAGTGATATTGTGGTCCAAAAACTGATTTGCCAGTGTAATGTGTGTTAGTGCAGATATAAACATTTCACTGCATGCATGTAATGGTGAGATACAGTATGCTTTATGTCTGCATTGATATGCTACTGAAGGTTTTCAGAGTTCACTGGCAGCGCTATTTGTATTCAACATGTAGACCAATCTCCATATCCTTCAGGCTGCATTGATTCATATTGAAGAATGCCTTGGCAAGTTGAGAGATTTAAAAAAAAAAAAAAACAGATAGTAAAAAGTCTTTCCGATTTCCGTCCATCTGTCAGTCAAAGGTGTAGTGGGTTTTTTTTTCTGGCTGGTACTGTTTTGTGATACTTCATACCTTCTTTGCGAGTATTCAGTTCAGGCTTTCCAATTTAAATGCAAATTTTACAGGACATCACAAGAAACCTGAGATGGGTGCAAAAAATCATTCAGCACCAACGATGAATTATATATTTTAATTAACCAGTGAGGGAAATGCGTCTATTCAGCAGCAATGGCCATAAATAAGAGATGAATAAATAAATAAGACAGAAGATAAAGGGGTCTCAAAATGGGTCTCATTGAGCAGCCTTATTATAAAATCTGCACTGCCATGGGATGTCATTAAGAAAAGGACCCTGAGCTGTCAGATATCAAATGTATTGTTCTCTAGTTTGATGGGCTAAATGCTACTTATAGCCGCCAGAAAGAGGAGGATTTTTGAAGAACTGACAGAGAGATACAATTTTAATTTCACTCCTGTCAGTCCTTTTTTTTTGTCTCGAGTACTAGAATAAATATGAAGTGTCAGTCAACAGGCTTAAGTATTTCTCTGCTTTTCTCAAGAATCTCAACAGAATAGAGGAAAGCTTTGGTTTTATAAGTGATAATTGAAAATAAAATTAAAATTGCACTTCAAAATACTGAAAGTAACTTTAAATTTGGATAATATACTTACGAATTAACTGAACGTAAAAGATGTATCAACTGTACCGTCTGAAGATATTATACTGTGCAACAATGTTTGAGTAATATCCAGATATATGCTTGGTTTCAGAGCATTTATATTCATCTCTATGTAAAAGGTGACCTCATGCAATGTTTATGATGGAGTTTTGATGAACGACACACAGAGACAAACAAATGCAAAGGCGTTATTCAGCGAGAATGTACAATATTGACTTTAGTCTGTGACATTAATCAAACAAAGAAAATAGTTTGCTCTCTCTTCTTCACACTTTTGAACCTTGTGTTTAGTGAGTGACGAATGCTGGGTAAATACAGCGTGTTGATAAAAGACACCGTAAGTATGCAGACCCATGAATCAGAACGTAATAAGTAGCTGACAAAAGCTAAATATCCACAATATTAAATACCCACATCAATAAAATGATTGTGCAAATATTACATGCACATCACTCCCACTTACGTCTTCGACGCCAGCCAAGACAAGGACGTTCTTTGCCAGCAAAAACAATCAAGAACTTCTGCTGCGAGTGTGTGCTAGGTTCTCCACAATTAGCGAGATGGTTATGATGTTAAATATATAAAATAAAGTTTTTATGCATTTCCTTTAACATGTTAACCATCCTGAAAAACGGGGAGTGTAATAATTCTTGAATGAATAAATACTGTTATATATATATCACTTACTGTTGAACAAGTGAATATAAAAAATAAAATAAAATAACGAATGCTTGTATTCTATCCGTGGCCTTATGTGTGCATTCATCCAGAAGAAAGTTTCTTATTCTCCATTTATGAATATTCTCTGACTCTCTCTGATGAATGCCTTTCTTTGTGTTTATTTTAACTGTGGGCTCTTTTTAATGTTTTACATTCTGGTGTGCTTAGAGAGACAAATTGATTTCCTGATGCTACAATGTGTTGCTTTTGGTCTGGATTTCAAATGTTTCACTCTGAAGTCTTCCCATAGGAAAGGAAATCCACTAAAGGGATCCTTTTAATTTCTCAATTATTTCTCCTTAATGTAAATGTACTCAGATATTCCTAGTTTCAGATTTACCAGTAATCTCACAAATATCGCCACTACAGTTTTAGAAGTGATCTTAGTGGTAAGAGTAGGATATTCTAGGATATGAAAGTCTAATTACCTAATTATGATTTTTTTGTTTATTTTTTTTTCAAAACCAAACTTCAGCTACACATTCTGTACCTAACAGCAAGCAAGGAGTTTCTGAAAATGGTCATTTTTGCAATTCTGTTCTGTGCCACTTGTGGTGCAGAAATTACACACAGCAAATTTAAACGAAACGGAACTCTATTAAAGTAACTGTAAGCATTCTCAGCAAACTTCCAATGTTTTGCTTACTCCAACCGCATGCCCTCTGTCCAAAACTTTGCCCTCCAAAGGCAAAGTAAGCTCGATGTCTCTCAAAAACACTCAAAATGATTGACAGGCCTAAAATATTTCCGATGAAAAAAGTGTAGGCTGTTTTGCTGTTCACAGTCTAGGGCTGTCACAGAAATAGTTCAATTGATTGATCAAGACATATGTATTTCAATGACATACATGTAAGGAAGTGGGGATATCTAGGCTGTTGTTTGAGTGGCCAGTAACATTGGCTCCACAAGTGAGTTTGGAAAGAAAGCCTTGAAATAAGAGTGTCACATAAGAAATGCATAGGGTTTACAATTAGAGGTACTCCAGGAACCAGGTTAGGAAACATTGTCCCAAGGTATGAAATAGCAATGGTTGATCAAAGAAGTTTTGTTTTGAGAGGGTGAGAAATAGAGAAAAAGGGAGAAGGCCAAACGGAGAGAGACTGTGAAGGACTTTATGATGGTCAATCCTGGATCCAAACAGTCTGGCATTGTCTTTCCTTCTTCCTATTTCTTATCTAGGTCTTTCTATCCCGCAGCATGTTGGGCAGAGAGAATATCAGTCCCTGAGGACATTGATTTCACCGATGAAATGCTATAAAGTAGGGAAGAGAGAGAGAGAGAGAGACGAATAGAGAGAAGTGGGGCGGGGAATCAGGAGGCAGAGACACTGAAAGAAAGAAAACAAGCAAGTGAGAGAGAGAGAGAGAGAGAGAGAGAGAGAGCAAGAGAGAGGGAGAGGGAGAGGGAGAGGGAGGGAGGAAACGGTCCTCATGCTGTCTTGGCATCGGTGCCACCCAGTTTCTCTCGGGCAGGCCAGAAGCCTCACGTTCTACCTCTGTGTGTGTCTCCGCAGATGGCCAACATTGTGACGTCCTTCTGCTGTGTGGTGCTTGCAGCCGTGGTGGTGGTTTATGCCCAAAGGCGTAGCCAGCAAGGTAAGTCTACATTTTGAATACTTCCTCCATCTGTTGCGGGTCTCCTTTATATGTGTTTGTACAGGAGTAAGTCGATTCCCTAATGAGATCAGTTAGATCTTTTGTAGATTACAGATCAGTTTGTTCTTTTCTTGGTTATGTGTCCTGTCTTCTTTCATTTTACTTGTCATTTTCTTTGCGTCCTTCCTTCAATCTGTCTGTCGGAGTGGAACAGAGAAGTCACATTGTGAGCGGAGGGTCACTATCACCTGACTGTGGGGAGGGGTGTGTGAATGTGAATGCTGTTTAATGCATGGCCTGGCTGCCCGGAGACACAGAGACTAGCCTGTCACTGGGTCAAAAACTAGAGCTCCAGAACAAAGCAATCCTCGGAGTGCGTATGAATGTGTCTAAGTTTGGACCAGACATGTTATCTTGCTGGCTGTGATGGGTTTTCTCATGCTTGGGTGAATAAGCAGCTATGTTGTTTCTGCATTCCAATTCAGTGTCATTTTGTGAGACAGCGGGGTGGAAGTGCTATCGAGACATCCTTGTTTCATCAGAAGCTACTACTTTAAGGCTATTGTCATTTTCCGAGTTATTATTCAAGCTGGGTACAGCAGCACATTACGCTGTTCAGTAGCCAGGTGCAACTCAAGTTTCCATCAACAAGTAATTTGTCTATCTATGGTGAAGGCAAAACTCTACACAATCACTGACAATCAGAACATATTTTATGCCGCTTGCACACTGGGGAGTGTGTTTGATGGAAATGAATGCATACAATACATTTTAAGGGTTTGGATAGAGTGAGACAGTTTCAAATGAGGTAGGAACAGCTAATTGGATGAACTGATGACATCATAGTTCATTGGAGGAAAAAGTGCTTGGTAGCATGGCAAAAGGTTAGTAGACTTTAGTGTTTAGTCCTTGAGAATGGGATGAGATGTAGTGCTTGAAGACCTGGTCTCGTAACGGAAAGCTTGTACCACTATTGTGACTCATTGTGATCCATACCAGGAATGCCCAGTCCTGCTCTTGGACAGCCAACATCCTGCAGAGTTCATCTCAAACTCTAATTAAACCCATCTGAACCAGCTAATCAAGGTCTTCCAGGTAGGTGTGTTGGAGCAGGTTGAAGCTAAACTCTGCAGGATGTTGGCCCTCTGAGAGCAGGACTTGGCTCTGTGTTTTTCCAGGGGGACTAATTTGTACAATATATTGTACTTGAAGTCACTTTCAATAGAACAGTCAGCTAAATGACTACTTACTAAAGAAGGATTGCCGACCCTACGCCAGCCAAAACTGCAAACGTGTCTTTAGTTGGGAACACTGTTTAAGAGTGATAAAGCTCTGATGTCTCATGCCGTTGTCGTCCCCACCACACCCCTGCGGTGACCCATGTTTTGTTGAAGTGAGGCTCTCACTAAAGCTGATTACATCGCTTTAATGCCTAGTCACTGGCATACGTTTCTCTGGCAGGATTGTTTAATACGATGATGTCATGGTGGCATGACATCACGAGGTCATCCATCAGCAGTGCTGCTTATCTGCTTCCACGTGTGTTCCGATTAGTCAGCTGATCGTGTTTAATCTAGACAGCAGTCATCACAAGCGCAAATCATGCAATGCCAGTTAAGCCTTTTGGATACTCACACACTTAAAAGTGGCCTCAGTGAACGCTAGTATATAGATCAATGGAAATGCAGATGAGCAAACAAATACTAGGCAAAAACAGAAACATGATGCAGATGACATATCATGCGCGCGCGAGGGTCTGAAATGAGCTCGCGGGCTCCTATTTCTTTCATGTAGATCTGTTTTCCTCTCGCGAAAATGATTTACCACCATCAGTGGTGCGCTCGCTTATTAATGGCCAGTGTTGGGCAAGCTACTTAGAAAATGTAGTGAGCTAAGCTATCAGTTACTCTACACTGAATGTAGCTTAACTA
>JAUMHQ010000002.1:135897-151090 GCA_032361165.1 Enteromius paludinosus | reverse complement strand
AATGGTATACTAAAAATCCATATGAAAAAACTTACTTCTCACTGTTCTCAGGTCAAATATTTATATGCGATTAATTTTGATTAATTCATTACAAAGCCTCTAATTAATTAGATGATTTTTTTTAATCGAGTCCCAGCCCTAGTATAAAACAAAGATGGCCAGTACAAAGCTTCATGAGCCTTATTGCTTTTGTACTCATTTGTATGTCGCTTTGGATAAAAAAAATAAATGACTGAATGTAAATGTAGCCACATCAGTAAAACAGATTCAGAGTGTGTTAATCAAAAAAGGAACATTCTGGTCTCATTTTAGCAGTGTAATATAATTTGAAGGATTATATTATTTAAACATTAATTACACACCGTAATTGCCGTATTATTAATAGTTATACATCTGTAATCTCCAGGCTGAGATCACATTCTACAAACCGTGCTTTCATCCAGACCCCTCGCTCTCTTTTCTCTCAAGAGGTTCAAGACAAGCTCTGCCCGGTTCAAACAACAACAGCACTGTTTCCTGCGCAGTGCTTGTACAGCGGGATGCTGCACCATGACTGGGTTCCTTTTTTTTCCAGGCCAGGCTTCACTGGAGGAGCCGGCGAGGCATGACACTGATGCAGTGCAAGGCAAACAGTGGAACTGGCCGCAAGACCACTATGACGGGCCCTCAGCTGTAGACTACTCAAGGGCTACATTGTTTGTCGGCTTGAAATTGGCACAATCGAGCGAAGGGTAATGTATTACGTAACATTTAGGTAAAGGCTTTTGGTGGGTTGAACCCCAATTTGGAGCCTGATGCGTAAATTTGTACTAGCACTGAAAGACTTTGACAGGAAGCGAACACATGGAATCTCGCCAAAAAGGCAATGAGAGTGAACAGAAATTGGAGAGAACAAATTGATCCCCAGAGCAAATTCTCTATGTCATAGTGACATCATTGAAGGAAAGATTCTCAGAGAACATGTGCAGTTTAGCTCCATGATGCTCATATCTACAATGTAGATAACTGTGGTAGACCAAAACACGATTAATGACCATTTCATGTGTTTTCTTGATAGTCAAGAGAATTGTCCTTCCTGAGGTTTCCCACCATTTTCGAATAATATTAAAAATGAGTTACGACAGTTTGTTTATTGAACAAGTCATTGTGGTTTAAAACCATCTGCTTATTGTTGCACATCCATCGTAATAATGGATATGATGTTATTTTGATGTAGATTTAATCTGCATGTGAAATAGTGTGAGAAATGACCCACACAGTAGGCGAAACACAAGTTAAACGTCTTAATTTGTAGACAGAAGGTAAAATAATGCCTGAAAAACTTCCTGCTTCTGTCAAAATGCTGGCATGTGCATCTGATGGGCACTTTACTATTGGAACTTAAGTATGCAGGATAGTGGCCTTCAAGGTGCAAGGTTGGCAACTGAGATTTCTTTCCCCACCTTGTTCCTGGAGCCCCCAAAACTAAACACTGAACATGTCAATTTGTCTGTCACACCCATTTCAGTCTCTACTAATGACCTGAATCAGGCATGTTTGCTTAAGAAGACATGCAAAATGTGTAGTGCTCCACAACCAAGATTGGGAACTATTCTGCTGGAGTTGGGCTGTCCAATCCTATACCCTACAGAGGTTATGTCAAATCTTAAGATGAACCAGCTACAACTTGACATGTTGGCCCTCCAAGCCTGAAATACTTTACTAATGAATTATAGAAGCAGAACTTACCCAATACAATCACAACCGTTTTCAGCAAGCTCATCATAGTGTCCCGGTTCCGCCGCTGACCCGAGCTGTGCCGGGACATCCTCATGGTGCGCTGACGTACGTACATAAATATGTGGGCATACAGAACGACCATCACCACGAAGGTGACCAGGTTGAAGATCGCCCAGAAGCCCAAGTAGGAGTTGCTGTAGAGGGGAGCCATGTTGGAGCAAGTATCTATAGCACAGATGCAGTTCCAGCCAACGCTAGGAATGGCACCCATGATGATAGACATGGTCCAGATGATGACAATAACTACAACTACTCGTCGATTGCTCATGCGAGTATGGAGCTGCATGCGAAACACTGTTATGTGGCGCTCAATGGCTATAGCTAGCAAGTTGGCAACTGAGGCTGTAAGGCTTGTATCGATGAGACCTTGACGAAGCAACCACGTGCTGACCGTTAGTCTTCTCGTATTGGGTCCCGTGTTAAACATCAAGTAGAAATAGGCAAGTCCCGCAAAGAAGTCCGCGGCAGCAAGGTTAGCCATTAGATAGTAGATTGGAAAGTGAAATCGACGGTTGATGTAGATAGCCACCATCACGAGCAAGTTTGCTAGCATAATAAAAATACAAACTGTAATCCCAAGTCCCATTACAAGCTTGCTTACAGCATTCCATTCTGTGGCCAGATACTTCTGACTACGATTGTAAAAAAAGGCTATGGTTTCATTGTAGTAGCATTGTCCGTCATCCATCCTGAAAGGTTGTGTTTCTGAAAAAGAAAAAAAAAAGTGTTTCAATATTACATCAATCTAATGAAAGTTACACAGGGCTTAAAGTTTTGCATAATTTATGAATTGTAATTAGATATTGATGATATACAAACTAGACTTGTCAACCACATGCATGCAATAGCCAATAATTGTTATTTTGAAATAAAATGTTGATGTATGTTCTGTGACCAAACACAAGATCATTGATAAAACATATGCGTATTATTATGGTAAATGCAGTAACCGGGTAATAACTAGGTAATACATCTGAATCTACCCCAAAACCTAATCGTTATTCTATATCATTCAGCACTTTTTTGGGTAAGTACACTGGTAAGTACAGCTAAGTGTACATACTGTGTAACCACAATGTCTTTATTGTGAACAACAAGAAAAATTCTCATTTAGCTTCAAAGTATGTCCAGAACCCATTGGGATGTTTCACAGGCATAACATATTGACTTTATAGCAAGCAATTTCCATCTCATTTTGTTTTATTTGCATGTTACCTCATAATTTTGACAAGGAAAGGCACACAAAAAGTGACAACTTTCATAAACAAGCGCAATAGTTATTGTAAGAATAGCTTTCTGACTCTCAAAACTAACTATTAAACACTTCAATGAATTGGCAGAATCTTCCTCCCCAAACACGCAGCACAGGAAATAGGCCTTATTTGGATATTCCAAGATAATTTAACCCTTAGCATGTGTATGAAAGTAATCAACAGGGTTTTCATTGTTGTTTCTTTCTTTTTTTTAAGAATCATTGTGACAAGATTTGTCCACAGTGTCAATCAATATCCATTTTTCAAAATCCCATTCATGTTCTAACAAAGTCATTTTGAAAATGTTGTCATCATTTAACAAATCAGAAATTTTGAATAATGAAGTGACTGCTCTTTTTCCAGCAATTAAAATGACTTCAATCTTAATAAGTCATGCAAATGCACCATTAAATATCAGTATCACTAAAGTATCATAACTATACATTTAGTTTGAATGTCTGGCTACACTAAAATGAAAGAATAAATATACATATAGAGTTGAATAATTTTTAGTGCAACAGCTTCTTTAGTGCCATTACTAAAACTTCAATTCACATTTTTTTTTTCCTGCACACATTCTGCTATCTCAGGCTCAGCATGCTATCAGTTGTTTAGAATTCAAATGCCAAGCGAGAGTGGATGACCTTTCCACAGTTATTGTGTACTTCTAAACCTATCATCGCCACACATTGGTCCATAGTGCTGGGATACAGACAGACAGATCCTGTCATTGTGTGTCAATGTGTTTTATGATATAGCCCCAGGCCTCTGATCTCTCTGAACTAAATGCAACGAACAAGAGCTTTCTGTGCACAAATGTATGTGAACTTCCTCTCTTAGTGCTCAAAGCCAGTTTCAGCATTATTGTAGCACCCATCCTCAATGGATAAAGACGGTGGAAAGGAAATTCCAGAAAGTCCTTGGCTGGGTGCACTTGATAACATTGTATCTCCACAGAGTCTCCTGCTAAAACCACATTGCAAGACCGTTACTCAAGGAAACATTCAGTGATAATAAAAACTTTTGTTTAGAAAGTATATAATTATATTGCACTTTTCATTTCATTTGCCAATTGAATTTTCCAAATTAGCTTTCTTCTAAACACCTCATGAAATAATGCATTTTGTATTATTATTATTATTTATTTATTGCTTGTATTGGCCATCCATACAGTGCATTTATATACAGGGGCGGATTTAGTGAATTTGGGGCCTCGGGCAAATATAGAAATGGGGCCCTATATTTGCACATACAGTATTTACTGTTATTTGCTGCTGCACAATGGTGCCACAAAGTTATGTCCAGTGTTTCTACATTTTTTATGTCCATATTATTATGGGATTCTTTAATTGACATTCATTCATTTAGCGCACACTTTTATTCTTTCATCCTGCATGTTTCATGAAATAAGATAAGAGGTATAAAATTATTACTACTTATATATTTATTAACACAACCCTGTTTAGGCTACATTTTCGCTTCTCTGTGTGCACATACTGTATTTTGATTCAGCTAAATTCTCATTAAATCTGTTTTCACTAATACTGTTTCTGTTGTCATAAAACGGGATGAATATGAAATAGTGACAAAAATTCAGATTTATAATCGAATCATCATCTGATGAAATCAAACAGGCTACACCTGAAAAATTAAGGCCCATTTACACCTGTGCGTTTTCGTGTTCAAACTGCGTTTTAGAATCAAATCGATCCTTGTTTACACTGGCATTAAACCTTCCCCAGAGTTTCCAACCTAAAACAGGGTCTGCAGCATTTTCAAAAGTGTCCGTTTTCGAGGGTCGAAAACGTCAGATTAGTGTAAACGATAGGCGTAACCATAGCAAAAGTTATGCATTTTAAAGCGAACACGCACTAGTTTAAACAGGGCCTCAGATAAGCAGCATATCTTTTAGCTGTTCGCTGAACGAAGCAGACGCAGGAGCGCGAGTATCAGATGAATAATATTTTCATTTGCAACAAGCAGGATACACAAGAATCACTTTCAACTCGGAAACGCAGATGGTCGTCGTGGTAATTAACACAGTAAACAATATAAAGTAGGCTTCACTTTCAGAAATAAAGGTGCAAAAGCTGTCACTGGGGTGGTACCTTTGTAAAAGAGACATGTTTGTACCTAAATGGTCCATTTTGGTACCTTGAAGGTACATATTTGTACTTACATTGTAAACATTTGAACCTAAAAGGTACAAACATGTACCTTTTAAAAAGATACTGCCCCAGTGACAGCTTGTGTACCTTTATTTCTGAGAGTGTACTATTAATATGCAATATAAATACTGTGCAGGCAAACTTTCTCAGCAGCACCAGCCTCAATCCATTTCAGTATTGGTCCCCTGCCTGTCTGAGAATACAATGCAGGCATTGTTCTGCACCCATCCTGTCAAAAAAGCAATGAAACTGGATTGCTACAAAGAATAAATTGTTCACATTGGTGCATAGGCAATACTCCAGTGTGATTCACAGCAGAATGATGTTAATTTATGCCCATAATTACAGTAGGTAGGCATCTGCAAGCTTTTAACAGTCCAGGAAGATCTCAGGTAAAGTAGTGGTGGTTTCATGTTTAGAGACCTTTGAGGGTCATTCTGCATTAAGGACACATTACAAAAAATAAGGAGCCATAGGCTACATTGACCGAAAATACTTAATTAATTACCAAAATGCACTTGTTAGAAACCAAAAATCATATTCTACAGAATATCACCCTGTTAGACACTCTTTCGAGAGAAAGTTCATTCTGAACATTACAACCTTGCTTGGTCCCTGAGGCTAAAATCTGTTGGAAAACAAGTGTCATAGAGCCTGTCTTGGCATGTCCTCCTGCCATGGACTTGGACCTGGTTGCACATGTGCTAATGGTATCATTTACCTGTGTCTAGCATCCTGTGTCCATACTCGCCTCTAAATATTTGAGCACACTCTAAGACATCCTCTGACAGCATTCAAAGAGCATTTGTTGACAGTCGATGAAAACAGAAACCGAAAGAAAGTTACAATAATTGATTTAAAATGTATTAAGGTATCACAATGATTACACACTGCCTCAGGAAGAGACTACAAAATTACAGATAAGACTGTATATTTAACAATGTATATTTGAGTTGGTTCTTTGGAAGCCTCATCAGTTCCAAAACAAAAGTTGGCTACAGAAAATTGATGTCTTTAAACCACAGATGTGTCCATGGACTGCTGAGACACGGTTTTGAAGTTTTCTCCCTCCCTCAAAAAAAAAACAAACAAAAAAAACTCCTACTAGCCTATAAGGGGTCAAAATAGAACTTTTATAAAATATAAAAGTGAATAAATGAATTGTAATTGCATTGAATTATTTATAAATTTCAATTGTAGCCCTGGACAGAAACTAGCCTATATGATTTTATTAATACAGTGTGATTGATTTTATGGTCTCATGCATTCATGCAATATTTTCTCAATTAAATAGGCTGTAGCATTTTTATTGCAAAAGGTGGCCAAATTAAAAAACAAATAAATTAAGTGGCTATTTGAATTAAAGCTTTGGTCAATATTAAACAAAGATTGGATCATCCTGTAAATAAAGCAACAGCAATTACCTGCCTATATTCAGCCTCTATATAACATGCATGTTCATGTTTAGATTTTACGTTTTTTTGAGAAACTGGGGTGGTGCCCCCCTGAGAGCTGTTGCCCTTATGCAGACTGCGTACTCTGCGTGTAGGAAGTGGCGGTTTTCTATTTTTGGCTAGAGGTGTTAATTCATCACTTGATGTTAGGTGGCCTTGAATCTTCCTCTAAATTACAAGAAATGGCAAATGGGAAAACATAACCTAGCTGTTTTCTAAACGAAACTTGCTAAATGGACATTTCATTTGTAGAACACTAACAACATTGTTCAGAATTAAGCATAGAATGGAAAATGTACCACTATACGGTCTAGCAGCAGAGACAACTGTAGCTGAGTTGTAGAGTAGTTCTTTAGCGAAAAGCCCCTAATGTACTTCAGGGTAAATTGATGGACAAACTGGCGTGGCAGCGTTTCAAATAAGTCTGTTTTGGGAGTTTGGAGGTTTCCAGAAAAAGTTCACTCTGGCTGGTAAACACCTTCAGACTACCGCTGGTGTGTGGTTATTATGTAATAGGTAGGTGTGGCTCTGGGGCTCCACCTACTTTCTCTGCTTCATTACTTCTGTTCAGTCTGTTGACCAGTCGGACCGAGTGAAAACATGAACACCCTGGAGTGTTAATTTAGTGGAGATGTAATTATTAAGATGAAAGCATGAAGCACATATAGACATATATTTCTCTATACAATTTTCACAGAAGCATGTACAGTATCAGGATGTCAGGAAAAAGTATACTGCTTTTAAAGCAAGTTCTTTCACTTGGAGCTTCTCCCATGTGCCAACCAGAGTTGTCCAACCTTGGTCCTGGACAACAAAAGTTTCACAAAGTTTAGCCTTAACTCTAATTAAACTCGTCTGAACCAGGTAATCAAGTTCTTCAGACTCACTAGAAGCTCCCAGGAAGGTGTGTTGGAGCAGGAAGTACTCTGCGAGGAAGGTGGCCATTCAGGAGCAGGACTGGAAACCCCTGGACTACAGCAATATCAAAGTTAAATCTGTTGGCAGCTCTTGGTGGCAGCACTCTACTACACAATTGAGGGCATGAAGTTGGTTAGTCTGGTGGCATATTGTGCCACAAAAACAAAGCCCAGCAGGGCTCCAGTCCTAAGAAGGCAGCTGCCCCTCTTGAAGTTAAAAAAAACATACAAATAGAGCACGGCTGGCATGCCACAAAACTGTACAATTCCACATATGCAAGGAAGAGCTATGAAAGTGCTGCACACCTGTTTCTTCTTAACTCTTCATTGTTATCCATTGCCATGCTGGCACAATCAAAGCCACCATTTTCATCATATATTTTGCATTAAGGTGAAACACCATTTACTTAATTTCTGGTGCTACAGTACTTCAACCATTCAGATCGGAGTACATTCAGTTAAAAAAAAAAAAAACGCGTCCTGAACTGACCTACACAGAGTTAACGATCACACTTTTTTGTCCTTGTCAAGCGTTGAACTGTGTGAGATACCACACCACTCAAGCATAAAATCCTGCAGTTCTCAAGAAAGTTAAGATGAAATCTACATTTGGCTCTTCATGGTTCAATCATTGTAAAATCTGCACACAGGAATTGTTTTATGCCATTCATGTGATTGAAACCCCACCTAGAAATATCCTTAGCAGTGCATGGTGGCACTATCTTCCTAAATATGTCATGGTAGAGAGAGTGTTTGCACCCAGACTGGATGCACCTGGTGCTTTCATATTCCTTGGAATCTATACAGTCTTACAAAACAATCGCCAGACCTAATGATTTGGACAAGATGGCTGCTCAAATCATTATGAAACTCAGTGTTTAACAGTTGGCAAACTCAGCTAGATGAAGCAAACAGGATAAAAAATGATTTAACATGTTCTTTCCATTACTCAGGGGTCTAGGCTTCCTGCTCATTTCTCCAGATTATTTTACTGTACACAGTCTGTAGATACAAGGGGTTTCCAAATGGCAGCCCCCTGACATAAATTTGCTCTGTTTTTGCTCAGAGTGGGTCACAGGGGTTCAATTGTAAGGTTATACATTTGCGGTATTCAGAACTAAGTGCTAAGTATCAATCTATCTCCATTAAAACAATAATTCATCCAGAAACGTTCACCAACATTCGAAACCCAAATGACTTTTTATCTTACTTACAACAGAAAAGAAGAAAATATATATGCATATATATTGGAATGGCGAGACTACTCTTAAAATATCTTCATGAAATTGCGATGGATGTTTATATTTTTAGTAAATGATAACCATGGAATGGATATAGGGTCTTTCAAGTCAAACATCAGCATGAAGGTGTCCTAAAAGTAGTATGTAAAATTTGTATGTAAGTTGTATAAAGCCATAAAATGGTTTGCATGAAGAAAAAAGACCAAGTATGCATTAGGAGAGTGGGAATGGTTGCAAAAAAGGGCAATCATATTTCTTCATTCAGGAATATGTTATTATATTTATATTGCACATGCACATAAGTCCCTCAATCTTCCTGGAAGAAATGAGTCACGTCATCATTCCTAAATAGATAAATAAATAATTTAAAATAATAAAGCATTTTTGCCACTTTCTAAGCTGTTTCCATAAATAATCATAAAGTCATATCACTTTAATGTTTTTTAATAGGCATAACTAGCATGTGTCAAAGATATTGTGTCAAGTTTTATCACAGCTGTCACAATTTGTTGCTCCATCCCAGCATGTAGTCTATTACCACAACATTGACGTGAAAGCTTGTCATAACACTACAAAATGGTAATTTTATAGTTTAATAAAGAACCACTTTCAATAATTCAATAATCTCTTTTTAAAGTAACTGAAATAACTCTAATTTGGACCTATTTTGCTTTTCTCTCACTCTCACACATACATCACTTGCATGCACACACACTCTCTCTGTTCCATAAAAGTGTAGATTACTGTAATTAGAATTTTAAAAAATGTTAGATAGTCAAACTTAGAGACTGGTTTGTTTGAGTTTTCTTCTATCGTTAAAAGTTTATAGCTGACACATACTCCAATAACTTAATGATTCACCAAAGCAGCTGCATTTGTTATTATAATCTAGGTACTTTTAGCTCACATGGTGTGGTTCTTTTATCTGATTCACCCATATATTTCAAAATTGTTTACTCAGTTTACAGTCTTAAGGATATTACAAATAGGCGAACACTTATACTAACTAAACTATCTTATACTACACCCCTAAACAACACGAAATGAGAGATTTCCTGTGTTATTCATCGCTCTACCAAACACCCAACTTTCGTTTGTGACTCATAACATTTAGGCATATATTCTTGTCTATGAAGAGGCTTTGAGGGGTTAACCAAATAGTTTTTATATTAACAGGCACTAGAGGCTGGATGCACATCAATAAGAAAACGAATGTGATCTCTTATGACGAACTTGATTTGTTATTTTAGAATGATGGCAGATGATTTGAATAGAGTGTTCACTGACATCAATGTAAGAACACTTGAGGAAGAAGCCAAACGGTGATTTCATGCACTCCTCTGAACTATTAAACCCACGTTTGCCTCTTTTCCATGAAGCCTGTTGTGCTCACAGTTGTGTCACAGTTGTGTTTGGGTGTGTTCTGAAATGGATATGGGCTGTACACTGCACAAGTTTGAACTTTTTAAAACATGTATGTTGTAACTTAAAATCTATATGCCAAGTCAGACATTAGGCACGCATTTTAATGTACACCAATAACATGCAGCATTTTGATTTTGATGTTTATCTTGTTGATGTTGATGAGAATCTTATGACATCTGTAAAAACAGGTCATATAAATATATATTGGTTTGTACATACTGTGTGTGCGTGTGTGTGTGTGTGTGTGGTGTGATTGATACCCACAGCAGTCATTTTATTTTTGTTTTAAATACAATCATTTACATAAAAAAATAAACATGCCTTTTTCCCTCATAATTCTCTACCACAATATGGATTTTTTTAAATTACTATAATAACTACATAATCACAACAGCATTTTATTTGTTTATTTATTGTTTGTTTTTTGTGTTTATTAGAAAATGGTTACAATTACTGTAGCATAGTAAAGATTTAAAATAAAATTTATTCTTGGATATATTGCAGTAAAGAGAACATTCTAATTGTTATTGCTATTATTATTGTTAGTATTATTATAATTATTATTTATTAATTGATTTTTTTGAATGTTAAACATCAGAATACACTGTAATGAAAGCAAAACAAAAAAATCGCTGAGCTTTTTATTCTTCTCATTTTGGGTCGTATGCGTGCAGTACACAAAAATATTTCCGTGTGATACA
Source organism: Enteromius paludinosus (assembly GCA_032361165.1). Classification (NCBI taxonomy): domain Eukaryota; kingdom Metazoa; phylum Chordata; class Actinopteri; order Cypriniformes; family Cyprinidae; genus Enteromius; species Enteromius paludinosus. Next base: position 140,152 of record JAUMHQ010000002.1, on the reverse strand, counting down.
CCCTGCTACAAGCAAGCAAGTCATCACAATGAGCCTTACAAGAGCCTACCACAATTCACACTGTGAGTTTGTCTTTGATACTAAGCAGACTAGGCGCCGTAAAATCCAGCAAGGACATAAAACAATCTAAAGATAACAGCTTGACACCCACACCACAACAAATCATTATCCTACGAAGATAATACGCAGTTTAGAAATCAATAAACTTCATACTGCAACTGAACTAAACTGTTTTGACGTCTACATCTCCTCATGTATTCAAAGCAACAAACCACACACCTCAAAAGATCACATACATCAAAATAGTGTGTCTTACTGTATTTATACCGCTGACCGGGTGGCCATTAAAATAGCACACAATAGAGCATCACCATGCACTGGATTGAGTCACGGGACCTCCCATCCATACCCACTCCACCTATTTATTTAGAGAGCGCAACTACAGCAAATTGAAGGCCACTGAACACATTTTGGAGTTTGATATCTCCCTTCAGCAGCTCTGACACATGCAGGAAGGGCAGGAACCAGCTCTGCTACACCAGTCCTGACCTGTGAGGTGATGGGAGCCAGGGGTGTTTTCTGTAAAGAGGAGGCTTTCCTGTCTCTGTCTCGGGTGCAGCCGACCAGCCAATGGATATAATAAAACCTTGGCACTAAATTTGTTAAGTCTACCTATTGAAAAAAATTCAAAAAAGGGAAAAAAAAGCACAATGGATGCTAAATAAATTGACTGCATCTATACTTTTGTGACACATGTATTGTACTCTGTACATGTTAGGTGAGAACCGCCTTGAATGTTTTTGGCAAACCAATGATATCCTTGAAAAGTTTTCAAATACAATTCATTGCATAACAGAAAGATTTGGTTTTATTTTGGTCAGTAAATTCTCACACATTTCATGAGTTTGCTGTCATTTTCCTGTCATTTCCTCTCAGAATATAGAAATAATAAGATAAATGGTGTGGAAATAAAAGAATAAACTGTATATATATATATATATATATATTTATTCCATAATAATAATAATAATAATAATAAATTGATTATCTATATGTTTAACATAAATGTTATTCATATAAAACAAGTATAATATCATATAAAAACTTGTAATTTCATGTACATCTAAATGTTAAACAAATTAATATACTGTATATTAGGTGGGACCTCTAGTGTGACGTCTAGAAAACAAACAAATGCAACATTATAATAACACTAGTATAAACATTTTATTTGCTATATGCAAAAATTATATGCAATAAGATAAAATAAATAAAACAATAAAATATATTTATATAATATTCTAAATATAATGATCAAATTATAATGAAATTGAAGTTCGTATAAATATTATACAAATCAATTATATGAAAAACAAATAATAATAATAATAATAATAATAATAATGTATACATAATATTACATGCACAATAATCACACCTAATAATTAAAAGAAGAAGACAAAATCAGTATAAAAAGACATTTTAATATAAAGTATCTCATTTGTTTAACTTAACTGAATTACATGGCATTTACTTGATTTCTGTAATATTGTGTATTAATAATAATACAGTCATCAGGCAGCTGTGGTTTCATTTAGAATCTTACTACAGCTACATAACAGCATGACCACATCATGACTCAGTCTATTGAAATGAAAATAAATTTGCCCTTGAGATGATTTTCAGGTTCATCCTCCACTGTAAACTCAGACCACTACTCTTTACACACTACTTACAGCTAAATCAGCCACATTTCAGAACTGAAACTTAAGTAAGACGACTGCTGTGCATTGACCTGAGTCTGTTCAGGTTTGGAATACATTATTCCAAGGCGTGTTTTTTGGGGAGTTGGCCAGAAGGGCCAGGAATGTTTGACTGCTATCAATCTGGATTTACAACACACCAGAACGGGTTGTTACAGCAGTACCTTCACACAGCATGCTATGAAACAATTCCCCTTTTGTTAGGTACAAGTTATCATCTTCTTGTGAGAGTTTAGTCTATGTGGAAGCGTGGGGGAGGTGTTAGTGTAAATTGGAGCAAACACTGAAGTTTGACACCTTTCTGGAACAGGGTGGCACCTATGCATCCACCCGAAATGAAAACCTTGAAAGAGTCTGATTTATATCCTCTAATTTATGCATCACTAAACTCATAAGGGGGAGACTACATTAATTAGAGGCTAGAAATGAATTATGATGCCTTTTTTTCTGTTCCTTCTGCCGGACACTGCCACGCGTTACTGTCTCCGAGATCAGAAAATTGCATGATCTGCTGAGCTTAGCTACATATTTATGTGGGTTACCCCACAACAAAAGTTTAACTATACGGAGAACCATGCATTAAAATGCTAAATCTTATTTACTGTTTATATATATTTAACGTTGACATTAGATACTTACTTGCAGTAGTGGCAGTGAAATCCAACAAAGTTATTCCAAACTCACTCGTAACTCCTCAAAAAAGTAAGTAAAAAGCTCCAAAAACACAGGGTTGCCTGGTTAGGACAGAGGGCTCGGTTGTAGTTTAGCGCTGTTTAGTCCACGGCCGTTTGGAAAATTCATTTTATTTCCTCGCAGTTGCGCGCATGTGAGCTGGAATAATTCACCTCTGTCCCGTTACTCAGAGAACAACTGCAGCACTGAGACTCCGCGGCAATACTCTCACAGAGAGAGAAAGACGGAGAGATGTGTGTGTGAGTGACGTCACGCACTCACACACGCACGCAGAGGCGCAAATGCAAACACTCTGCAGGCGCGCTGTGGTGTGTACTATAACTGAAAACACATTGTCAGCTCTCTGAGAAAAGTGAATAAGCAGCGATTGAATGACCTCAAAATGCATGTGATTTCTCAGAAAAGACATTCATATATTATACTAATTGTAGGTAGCCTAGTTTATGCTATTACAACTATAAAATAGAACCATACAACGTTTTGTTAATTTAGTATTTAAATAAGAATTATAAGAAAAAAATAAAATTATATTTTATTAACATGTTATGCTATGTATGCTTTAGAGGGCACCAGGACTTAAAAAATTACTTAACTGTGGGATTTTATGTTTTAATCACAATGTTGTTGTTTTTTATACCAAACTTTTATATAAAGATGATTCTAAAAATACACAAATAAATAAATGAATACAAATATGACAGAAATAACATACTGATTTGATATACCATTTTATAAAATGGCCATAAACAGGCTTTTTCCAATCTGTATACTGATTTTACACATTGATATATATCTAATTTGCACGTTAATGCATTTTTTTGAAAAAAAAAAAAGAAAAAAAAAAAAGAAAAAGAAAAAAAGAAGATGTGATAATAAGAGAAAATTATTAGCAAAATAAGAATCATAATAATAGGCTATCTAATATTTCACATTAATATTAAAAGAGATAATTTCTTTCCATTGGTCTCCTTTCAATTCTGGTGTCCTCTACAGTGGACACATATGGCGTTGATGTCCAGTTTTATAACATGAAGTCACATTTTGATTTTAAACTCCATAACACACACACACACACACACACTATAAGTACTTTACACAATCTGACATGCACTTAAAATTGAACTGGAAATTAGGTGCTGGGCGTCCGGCAAGAGAAGAACTGGCCCTAAACTAAGTCTGGCTTCTCCAAAGGTTTTTTTTTCCCCCCATTCTCTCATGGATGCGGTTTTGGTTCCTTGCTGCTGTTGCCTCTGGCTTGCTTAGTTGGGGACACCTGATTTCTAGTGAGTATGGTCATTTTGATTACAGAGACCGTCTCTGCATTTCATAAATAAATAGTTTACCATCCCTCTATTATCCTATTTGATAATCAGTGCTTTGCTCCAATCTGTATTGTTAAAAGCGCTATATAAATAAAAGTGATAATAGTGATTAACATTTTCATGAGATGTTGATATATGACAAACAATTTTATATCTCTGAAAAGTCCTAAATTTATTCACATATTAAATTATGGCACTGTATGTCATTATTTTCATGTATTTTTGAAAATTTTGAAAATTTTCATGTATTCTTGTATTTAACATATGTCTTTACCTATTCTCCACCTTTCACTTTGTCTTTGTTTAACAGACACTGAATAACCTTAAACCATAAGCAGACCTGTAAATGTTCTTGCACTTTCCAAACAAACATACTTTTGTATAATGAGAACACTTACCATGATATGACATATCTCTCTCTCTCTCTCTCTCTCTCTCTCTCTCTCTCTCTCTCTCTCTCTCACTCTCACTCATGTA
>JAUMHQ010000002.1:122715-135797 GCA_032361165.1 Enteromius paludinosus | reverse complement strand
TATATATATTTAAATAATAATATATTTTTTATTAATAATATTTTTATTTATTTTATTTTATTTAGCATTTATATTATGACAGAGCGAACAATGTATATGGGTCAGTCATACAATGCACATAAGGGTCATGTTTAAGTCCAAATTGACTAAACTTTTAATTATAAAATACATTAAAATGCAATTTATTAAGACAATTTAAGTTTTTACTATGATGATATTTTCTTTTTTTCTTTTCATTTCTTTTTGCATTACTTGCATGCCTAAGTGCTGCAAACAACCCGATTTAATGGCAGATTATACTATAAATATATTATTTATAAATATTTATTTCGAATGTATTCCAATGTTGTGTGTTTACATTATTATTGTAACATTTAATTATTTATTTTTTACTTACTTTGTTTAAAAAATAATAGAAACAATTATATATATTATACAATATGATGTATTGTGATTAAATGATGGGTTTGCTGGAATCATTAAATCATCAGAGATAGAGGGGTAGAGTTGAGAATGCATCCAATATGTGGCTGTGCATATTTTTATACATATTAATGTATATTCCCTTAAGAACAATTCATCATGATTTATCACAATTTGTTTATTTATTTTACACACACACACACACACACACACACACACATATATATATATATATATATATATATATACAAAGTAAATAAATAAAGCATCACTTTACAGTTATACTACTTGATAGCAACTTTTTAGCTGTGTATTATAGCATGGTTGTGTCCTGCTACTTTCCCTCTTTTGAACTGAATGAGGGTGTTTTCTGGATCCTATTTGTCACACGACAGACAGGATTTCCAGATTCTGGATTTCTCATGAGAGTTCTTTCACGACACATTCCCAATTCAAGCATGCATACCTTTGTATTGAGTCACACAATCCATGTCAGATCAAAGGAACATGATTCAGTCTCTTGGTTTTGATACGCCTCATCTCCAAGTTACAGATAAGATGATTAGCTCCATTAAGATGGTTCTTTGGTTTAAAACAAATCTTTTTTTGTTCTCTTTAACAGCCTCTATAACACTTCATCTTTGTTATATTGTATTCTTAATGCCAAGCTGAAGAAGAATGTTAAAAGCCTTTGCATGGGAACTGGTATGTTTTACTTAAAATCACAAGCTCTTAACACTTGGACATGTGTTATACAGATGGTTCAACACAAAGCACACTCCTTAAAAAAAGGTTTATAAGAAAGAAAAAAAAAAAAAAGAGTGAGAAGAAATAGAGCCCCATAAGGGAGCTAAATGCCCTTTTTGTGGCAATCAATCCGAACAAGTTAAATTTCCTGACAGGAGGCTAGCCAAAACACTAGCTGCGTCATATTTTGCTCTGGTCTCTGGTTAAGTCTGTCACTTTCAAGCTGTAACAGCTCGTAGCGTTTCATTGCTGTGTGTAGCCCCACCCTGGTGTAAATCTATGTGGTTATCCTTGTGTGCAGTTAAGCTAACATGCTTGCAAACTAACATCTTGTCTTCCAAAGCCAGACCTCTGACTGTCAGCCTAAAGTCTGGTTCATCAACTCTCCAGTGATAAAATGAAATAAAATAAAATGGACAATTGTCAAACCAGACTCTTTGAAAAACATGCATGTTTCTTGACACTTTAAAAGTGAAATATCCAGAATATCCTGCTAAAAACCAATATGGCTATTTATTATGGGGTTGTACATATCAAAGCTCTTTATAAAAATTAAATGTCTGGTGAGTGATGCTGGTAAACATTACATTTACATTAAATTTAGTCATTTAGCCGTCTCTTTTGGATGGCTTGATAAAGTGATATTCACCTGCAAAACACAAGCTTCTATAGAGGGCACATACATCTGAATTAATGAATTAAAGCAAAGAGGTTCAGAGTCAGTAGTGGTTTTGTGGGCAAACATCAATGTCTTAAATTTTATGTGAGCAGCAATTGGTAGCCAGTGCAAACTGATAAACAGAGGTGTGGCGTGCATTCTTTTCGGCTCATTAAAAATTAATTTTGCTGCTGCTGGTTTAATTGCAAAGGTTAACTGACTGGAGGACCAGCCAAGAGAGCACTGCAATAGTCCATGAGCTTGAACACTGAGTTGTGAAGCATGCTCTGAAAGAAAGGGCCTGTTCTTTTTGATGCTGATTAAAGCAAGTTTGCAGGACTGGGCAGTTTTAGCAATGTGGTCTGAGAAAGTCAGCTGATCATCAGTCAAAACGTTCTAGCTGTTTTTTCTGAATGACAGAGCCTACTGATGCCATGTAGACAGAGAAAAGAAGTGGTCCAAGAACTGAGCCCTGAGGCACCCCAGTAGTTGTGACTTGGACACCTCACCTCTCCAAGATATCTTGAAGGACCTATTTGAGAGGTAAGAATCAAAGAACTGAAGTGCAGTTCCTTTTGCAAATAGTGTTGACAGGAGGATCTGATGTGGTTAACTGTGTCACTCATGCTAGCATGCATCCAGTAAGTGGCTGTGCATATTTGTATTACGTTGGTTCAAACATGTATTGCGAACGTTTCAAATGTCTGCTGAGTGTCACTAAAAGGTTAATGTTCTATCGTGTTGAAAAATAAGAAAACCAAACCCAACCCTAAACCTACCCGTTAATGAATTTGCTTATGCAACTGTACTATTATAACATACATTTTATGTAGTTTCATGGAACTTGCATTGGTTCACTTCACCTCTGAACTGCAATGCCATTTCAGCTAACAAAAATGTATATTGCATTAGGAACTCCACACATATGTATGGAATAGGTGATGCTTACATCAGTTTTCAAATCTCGCAGTTGTTCAATTTTTTTGAATTCATAACATAATTTTGTGTAATTAATTGTGAATGCTATTTTTGTTTTGTCTTGTTATTTTGAAAATGCAGGTAGATGTATTTCAACTGAGCTGTTGAAGACAAATCCTAAACTCTTGTTTTTGCTGCTGCTAGTATTAATTTCAGCTTGGAGCTGCAGTGAATTACATATATTTGTGGAGAAAAAAATGTTTGTACAAACACGTTTTTCCAATGAACATTTGAGATTGAGATTGTATTGTGTTTAGTTCCAGTAATGTGCAACAAATTTTACCCTGGAAAATGTTTCAAATTATGTCATATTAACATGTGCCAAACTGATTAAGCTAGCTAAATAACTGGATGTGACTGTACTAGCCAGAGGCTCACTGATGCAGTAGACCTCCCATTGACCTGCCAACAGGATGGACAGCTTAGGCTTGTCTCTTGGGATGACGCCCCTCCTTAGCCCACCATGATACACATGGCTTCCACACGCTAAGTTGACATACAGCTTCTCTGGGCCCTGGGAGACATTTACATGCAGAGTTTGCATGTTGTACAGCACAAATCTATTCTCTTCGACTAGTCTTTACATAGCGACTTTGTATAGTTTGTACTGTCTCGGTTGGTTTGGCTGCTTATCAAAGTTGTACAATTGGTCTATTACTCCTCTTTAGTATAATGAATGCTATTACGTTGCAGGGAGTATAGCTCAGTTATATATTTGATACATAAATAACAGAGACAAGGGGAGCTTGATGGGTAGAACATGTTATTGGTTGTTTGGAGAAGAGCCAGAGATCTCAACTAGGAGGCCTGTTCAGTAAAACTCTGACAGTGTGGGTTGGAGGGAAAAAGAGGCTTTCATGTCCTGGGTGGCCTGTTTAGCTTGCATTGAAGTGCAAGAAGAGGATGACCGTTTACTTCCACAGTCCATCAGGGAAATTATTGTCTGAAAAGCTTGCACAACCATACACAGCTGGATAACTACCATTGTTTTCCAAGAGAGAGTCATGCATACCCGTTCAGATCATCCGTGTTGAGTTTATTCACCAAGATATCAATGTTCTGTCATCGTTTATGTACCACACTCAAATCAGTCCAAACCCAAATGACCTTCTTTCTTCATTCTTCGAAGACTATTCTAGTTGCTCAGAATTTAAGCCTCTATTCAACTGAAAATCTTCTTTGCTGAAGTTCATAAACCAACCAGGGTAGCAATGACATCCATATAGTATTTCTTTATTCTGTAAATATTAAACTGCCCAACAAATCTGGATGACTATTTTATGGCGTGGTAATTCATATAAATTCGTATAAAAATAGGTTTTCAGTGTAAAATATGACTTATCAGAGCATCAATGGCAAGGAAAGCCTCTTATACTTGAGAACATCTAAATAGGCACTTCTTGGAGGTTACAGTATATACAAAAAAAATATTGTTATCTTCACATATATCAGGTGACCTGTAAAGGTGGGAAAAATATGTTTGCAATTTTTAGTTGGTTTCTGCAAAACCACTTTAAAGTGCCCCTATTATGCCTTTTCAAATATGATCTTTCATGAAGTGTGTCATGTAGCTGTGTGTAGCTGTGCATGACAGTGCACGATAAATGACGATAAAAAGTTATTGTCAATCAAAAAAAAAAGCACACATTCGCCTAAACGAGTCGTCAGCAAATTGAATCTTATTCTGTTATGGCCACACGTCACAAAGAAACATATTTGCATAATGTCCGCCCACGTTCTTCATCGCGAACAACTTGCCCGCCCACAAACAGTACAATTTCCACGTGGATTACATCATGTCAAGAAGTTGCTGTATCCTGCGCTGTCATTCAATTATGGCAATGGGCGTTTCGTTTTTCCAACAGACCAATCATAAAGGACTGCGCCATCTGACCAATCACAGCAGTGAGGGCTCACGGAAAGCAGGGGTTTAGACACGAGTCGTTTGCGAATCATTTAGAAATGGGATGAAATTAAATCTCTTTTAGGAGAAAACAAAAAAGAGTTTTTTGACCTTTCGTACATGTAAACCTGTTTTAAGAGACTCATAAAGCAATATTAGCAACATTTTAAATGGCATAATAGGGGCACTTTATGTAAACAGTTTTTGCATAATTGACAAGCTTCCATTGGACTTATTTTCAAGTTGCAATTTGCTCAATTCAGTTCTGAAAAGGGAGCTTACATAAAAATAAATAAATAAATAAAATAAAAATGCCTGCATTGACATAGATCTGTGTTGACCTTTGGCATGTTTTTAGGGTGAACAAGTGCTGCATACTGTAAATCTTACCACAGATCACACCTCAAGTACATCCTAAATGCAAAATTAACAGTCAGTGTTGACGTTATAATGCATTAGTCAATCTTGAAACAAGCCCAAGGGGTGTTAACCCACATGCTAGGCACATTAAAGAGCGCGAAACCGGTTCAGTGTCTGTATTAGTTTAGAGTCTCTTCAGGAAGGGGGAAGGCAAGCATACAACAAACCACCTGTTGTGATGTAATGCAGAAGTTGGCCGCAGTCTTACTCTGAACTATAAAATTATAGGACATGCAAAAGGGAAATGAACCAATGAAGGGTGGAGGTCTCAACGGAGACCAATGTCATGTCCAACCAACTTTTGCAATCCATGTAAAGCACTCAAGATTTTTTTCCTCGCCTTCCTCTCGCTTTCCACCACTGTGTGTCAGAAATACGCTTTGTTTTCCTGTGTGTGTTGTTCTAAAACCTGAGAAAGGTCACTCCCATCCATCAGTCTAATAAAGACCCAGCATGAAGATCAGGTTCAGACTTTGATAAATGGTGACTTAAGTGTGGTGCTTGATGATTACGAGGCTGACGGTGTTATAATCGCACATCTCTATGAACAAGATGTAAGGTTGATGTTATCTTTGGAAAGTCAGCTCCCTTGCATTCCTGCATATTCTTAAGATGAGAAATACCTTGCATTCTCCAGCAGGATCAGTGGGACGCTCTCCCCCTCGCTGAGATGTCCTTTCTTAACCCCTTGCGTCCAACCAGTTGATGTGGCGTGAAACCCATGGATGTTGATCTTTGATGATGACCCATAGCATTCGGACTGGCTTTGCTGTTCAGCACCAATATATATAATCTTTAATTCATTTCAGTTATCAAATCAGATGTTTCTCCTAAAATTAATCCAGGAGAAATGCATGCATTACACCACAAGAAACATGATGATATGTGCAAATGCAGGCCAGAATTTGTAATAAACAAGTCAAGGCATGGAGGAAATTATGCTATTGAATGTTTTAGGATTGAATGTTTACGGCTGCCAAGCAATACCAAAACTTTCACATTAATATTGAATTAAACTAATATGCAGTCACCAGTGTGCTTTTGTGTATAAGAGCTATTTCACAACAGTAACACCTAACTTAACTAATCCAGTGAAAAGTCACTTTATAACATTAATTTTACATAATATTCATTTATCCAGTGTTATATAAGTTCAGATTTATCATTGTTACATATAATCTTGATGATGAATAATATTTTGGTTTTAGACAATAAAGGTGAATTGTACATCGCCAGATAATCATTCATTTATTCCATCATTAATTCGTTGTAACATTATTTCTTGGTTTGTTTGTTTTTATTTGTTTATTTGTTTTTATATTGATTTTTTATAGATTTATAGATTTTTTTTGTTTATTCTTTGTTTGTAACATTGTATGTATCTGCAGTCCCAATTTAATGCATCCTTGTGGAATAACAGTATTAATTAATAAAAAAACAACAAAAAAACTAATAAGCAGCACAAAAAATAGTAAACAGCATAAATGTTCAGCAAAAGAACTGTTGAAAAATGTTAGCTTTGCATTACAGAAATAAACTATGTTATAAATATTAAAAAATTAGATATAAAGTAAATGTCTTTGTGAGCAGAAGAGGCTTTTTAAAGACATATATTGTAATTTCTTTTTAATAGATCTATGGTTATTTAATATTTAACCCATTTTAATAATGACATTTCAAATAAAATTACTTGCCATTATATTCATACTGTGATTTTGATCTTTAAAAAAAAAAAAAATCATCAATGTTGTGATATTGTTAAAATCTCTTTCATCTTTTTGTTTTATAGAAGAAAATTATAAGATATAACTTTTAAGATATATATGTTCTTTCTTTCTTATAATTGTTCTTTGTTTCTTTGTAACATCCTCCATTTCCTCGGTTTGTTCTGATCTTCCTTTGGCTTTTGTTGTGCCTCTCTTTTTCTCTTCAGGGTTCGTCTGTTTCTTTCTCTCCCCTACTGCACTTGCTTGTTTTCTCAGTCTCTGTGTTTGGCCCGTCTCAGTCCCCTCCGCCTCCCTGAACACCCACTGAATGGTTTATTTGATTTATTGTGGAGTTGCAGAGGGAATCAGGTTAACTGCTTTGAAGTCAGCAGTGACTGCGGGACCCTTGGCTCCCAAACGCTCCTCCAGCATTAGCCAGACGGACTCAGCTTGCAGGAGAGAAAGGAAAGCCTTGTTGTGCTGCTAAGCACTGAAAAGCAAACTCAAGTTTTTCATAAATGGGGATCTTGGCAGTCTGAGGTTTCGTAAAATGTGGGGCAATTCAGTGATGTGGACATCACACGGTTTGGAACACATCAAACATTACGTTTGGAGTCTATTCCTAGCTTTTCAGAAGGGAACATTGTGAGCAAAAACAACTTTCTCCTACCAGGGGACCAATTTTTTTAACCACAGCTTACAGTAGTTATTAATGTGTCTTATTAAAAACTAATAATAAAAAATAACAGTATTTATAATGTATTTATATGTTTATATATTTGCATTTATTTAACAAAACACAGCAATATGTACCTATATCAATGTTATTAACAATAGTAGCAGGGTTCATATATTAAACCTGTTTTTTAGTGTCAGATTTTTTTTCTTGCATTTTGTAATTCTTAGTATTATTTCATTCTGTGATGGGGAAAACCAAACTGTGAAATGTAAAAATCTGAATCTTGAGAAGAAAAGTTCATAATTGCTTTTTCAAATGGCTTTTACAGTTATGACTAAAACAAAATAAACTCTGATACTGTGAGGGGGGAAAATTCAGAACTGCAAGATGCAAAATCAGAATTTGAAGTGGAAAAACAGTGATCACTGTACTTGAAATTGGTTTTATTGGTTTGGGTTTTTTTCCCCCATGACAGAAGCAACAATTATCACACACACATACACAAAAATAAATAAATAAATAAATAAAAAACAGCTTTCATAACCACAAAACTTTGGTTTGGTTCTTCTAAGTTTACATAAGGCTGAGCAGGATTTGACTGAGTGTCCATTAACTGCGTTAGCATTTGTTCCTGTTGATTGTTGACATTGTCAGTGGGCAGTATGAAGGACTCTTTCAACACTCCAGCTATCGTTTGGACATCAAAGCTTTGCTCTTAGCACCCAGCTGCTAATAAGCCATCAGTGAGAGTGCAGACATCAGAACATCTGCTGGGCTGCTGGAGTGTCAGCTTTTACAGGATGACTGACTGCAAAAGCTGACCTCCGCATCAACCTTCTCAGTACAGCATTTTCTGTTTCACTTTCTCTAAACTAAGTCCAGTTTCCCATTCTTTTACTCTTCTTATCATTTTACTTCAGATTACATAGATAAGCAGTCATGTAGGCAAGGAGTCATCTCCATCGTGCACCTCACTCTTCAAAATAAAATTCCAGTTAAAAACAAAAGCAAAACAAACAAACAAAAAGGTTCTGGTAACACATTAATTTAGGAAGCAGTTCTTCTTTTAGTTTTTAGTTTTAGTTGCTTATTAGCATGCATATTACTCACATACAGTAGGGACTGTTAGTATTCAAACTCATATTAATATTAAAGCGTAATCTGCACGATCATATTGAAGATCCCTTAATCCACCACAGACCTAATCTTGAAAACTACTCTACTAACTTTGAATATCTCCTCTTCATAACCATGACCCATTATAAGATTTCTAACAGTGTTAGATTTGTTATCTGTTGGTATTTGATAGAATCCATGATGCCATGTGTCTAAACAAGATGTCAAGGACCTCCAGCAGAAATATAGAACAACAACATCAAAAACACAGCGGTATACTTCACTGTACACATGGAGTACTTTTTATCCCTGTGTTCAGAAAACACATGTTTGCTGCTAAAAAGCCTATTTTTTTTAGATTAATCTGATCATAGAAGCCAGTCCTATTTATTATTTTAGTCCTGTCTGACAAGTGAACATGCTGGAGAATTTTTCTTGAACCCTCCTGAACAATGTGTGCTGATGTAGGGGCTGTTTGACTATTATTTTAAAGGTTTTTTGACCTTGAGAATTCTTCAGCTGTGATCCTTGAAGAGTCTTTAGCCACTCAAACTCTACTCCTCGCCGTGTGTTAGGATAATAGAGACACACGTTCTCTTCCAGGCAGCTTCATAACATTGTATGTTAATTGGAAATTCTCTCTTTTCTTAAAGCCACTTCACTGGTGGAGCTCAATTATCTTTTGCTGCACATCATACATATGTTATTCGGTTTCTCTAGTATTTTTTTTTCTGGATAATTTCATGTCCATTATCACCATGAAGTGCTAAAATTGTGAATACGAAAGAGGATTTACTTCAGCAATATTTTGCTCATAAAGAATTCTAGGGGTGCCAATAATTGTGGTCAACAAGTATTGGAGAAAACATTTATTTCATCCCTATTTTCAACTGTTTTAATTCAATGGTAGGTTAGAATTATGTGAATTTTATTGAATGAAAGATCAGTAGGATAAACGATGCAGATTCATTTTGCTCAGATTTACCAAGGGTGCAAATATTATTGGAGGGCTCTGTATATTTATATATATAGGATACATTTTTGTGTAGCTTTGGAGATATGAGAGAAACTTTCTTAAACTTAAATGTGACCTGAGGATAGTATTAAGAAATCAGTCAGTCACACACTTTCATTGCTGGATGCATAATGTGGATCTGCTGCCTCCTTGTTTAAATTTACTTGTTTAAATTTACACTAGCTATAAACTAACTGCGCCACACCGCCCTGCCGGCAGCTATGCTAAATATTGACAGTTCATATTTAGACACCTCAGAAAGATCACAAGAAATCCCTAATTACAGCGAGACATAGATTGTAGGCAGGGTGGTGGAGGAGACAAATGAAGGGATACAGCGTCAAGTCTCTTATCCACTCGTTTGTGTGCAGTTCTCCAGCCTAACATCACAGTGGAAGGAAAACACAGCATATTATTCTAAACAGAAAATAACGAAGCAGAAGATGACACAAGATGCTTTTACTCGAGTTGGACTATTCTTGAACTTTGTACTGACAGTGAAAAAGCTTTTGGATGGGTTTATTACCCACTTAGTGGAGACAGTTTTCCTACTTCCATCTGCTCTAGTGTTTATTTTGTCCACTTGAGTAGTAATTATTTGTCCAGAATCTTTCCTGGCCAGTCTAGATGTTGCCATTGCCATTTTTTTCATTTCTTAATTGGGGTATTGCAGTTATTTAAGGAATCACATACATTGGGACTGAAAAGAGAAAACCACCAGAATATCTCTCTTGTTTCATGTGACCCGCCTCTGGCCGTCGCAGCCCTCGACGGAAGACCCCTAGGGGGCGGCAGGATCCATTACACCACTCAACCTCTCACCTTGGTTACCAGCTCTCTTCACCGTGAATCCATTCAGCTCCTGGTCACGCAATCACCCAACCACACTATCATCCTTGGTCACCCCTGGCTAACACTTCATGACCCACAAATTTTCTGTAGAAGTCAAGAAATCTCTCAATGGTCAGCCACCTGTCAACAGCACTGTCTCACCTACCCTTCGAGGCGGTTACCTACCACCACAAGCATCAACGACACACCTACAGAGGCCACCGTATTGGAAATTCTCCCCGAACCATACAGAGATCTCAGCCTGGCCTTCAGCAAGATCAAAGCTACTCAGCTTCCCATCCACCGTGAGACCGACTGTGCCATCGAGCTCCAGCCTGGTGCCACTCTCCCTAAAGGCTGGGTTTACCTCTTGTCTCAACCAGAGACTCTCAGTATGCAACAGTACATCAAGGAGCAGTTAGCCAAGGGCTTCATTTGTCCCTCAACTTCACCTGTTTCTTCTTCGTGAAAAAGAAGGATGGTTCTCTTCGGCCCTGTATCGATTACCGAGCTCTGAATGAAGTTACTATCAAGTTCCGCTACCTGCTCCCCTTGGTACCATCCGCTCTGGGGCAACTTCGCTCAGCCACCATCTTCACCAAACTGGATTTAAGGAGCGCCTACATCCTTGTGCGTATCAGAGCGGGTGATGAATGGAAGACCGCCTTCTCTACAACAACTGGTCACTATAAGTAACCTTTTGATGCCCTTTGGGTTATCCAATAGCCCTTCAGTCTTCCAAGCCCTTGTTAATGACATTTTCCGAGACTTGCTAAACCAGTATGTAATAGTGTACATAGATGACATACTCATTTACTCCAGGAACAGGCAGGAACACATCCAGCACGTACGCTCCATTTTACAGAGACTTATCAAGCATCAGCTTTATGCTAAGCTCACCAAAAATGCCAGTTCCATGTGTCCACCATCTTCTTTCTGGGTTACGTCATAAGCTCCGAGGGGGTAACCATGGAGGATGACAAGGTATCCGCAGTTCTGAAGTGGCCCCATGCGCAGTCAGTCAAGGAGTTGCAGCGGTTTCTCGGATTCGCCAACTTCTATAGAAGGTTAATCCGAGGATTCAGCCAGGTGGCAGTCCCTCTAACCTCCCTCACCAGAAAGGGGACCAACAAATTAGCTTGGAATCCAAATAGCGAGAAGGCCTTCCAGGACTTAAAGAAACGATTCACATCCGCTCCCATCCTTCGACATCCAGACCCCAGCAAACAGTTCATTGTGGAGGTGGACGCCTCCAACACGGCATCAGGGCTGTTCTGTCCCAATGACATGGAGATCCGGCCAAGCTATACCCCTGTGCCTATTACTCTAGAAAGCTCAACTCTGCCGAATGTAACTATGACGTGGGTGACAAAGAATTATTGGCCATGAAGGCAGCCTTGGAGGAGTGGAGGCACTGGTTAGAGGGGTCCCAGGTACCATTTATCATCTTCACTGACCATAAGAACTTGGAGTATCGGCCGCCAAGCGAGGTGGTCTTCTCTCGCTTTCACTTCCATGTGACCTACCGCCCGGGGTCTAAGAATGGTAAAGTGGATGCCCTTTCCCGCCAGCACGAACTCCCACACTCAGATAACCAGCCTTCTACCATCATTCCATCCTCGTTGATTGTGTCACCCGTTCAATGGGACATAATGGCAGAGATCTCAGATGCCCAACAAACGGATCCTACTCCTCCCGAGTGCCCTCCAGAACTGACATATGTACTCAAGGTTCTCCGTCGCCGCCTGCTCACCCTCATACACGAGAACCCGAGCACAGGGCACCCAGGCATACAAAGCTACCAAGGAGCTCGTTCTGAATAAATTCTGGAGGCCTCATATGAATCAACTCATCACCAGTTTTGTCAAGGAATGTGTCACTTGCATTAAAACCAAGTCCCAGCACCAACGCCCGGTAGGTCTCCTCCTGCCTTTGCCCATCCCAGAACGACCCTGGTCTCACCTGGCTGTGGACTTTATAACAGACCTGCCTTCCTCCAAACACAACACCACTATCCTGACCATAATAGACAGGTTCTCGAAGGCATGCTGATTTATACCACTTCCCAAGCTGCCCAACGCCTGGGAGACAGTCCAAACACTCCTCAACCAGGTCTTCCGCTATTACGGCTTACCAGAGTACATAGTTTTGGACCGGGGTCCACAATTCCCGTCCTGTGTCTGGAAGGCCTTTTGTTCTCTGTTAGGCATAAACGTCAGTCTGACCTCCGGCTACCATCCCCAGGCGAACGGACAGGTCAAAAGGCTCAATCAGGAGCTGACCAAGTTTCTGCGGGCATATTGTCACTTGAATCAGTCGGACTGGAGCGACAATCTTCTTTGGGCAGAGTACGCCCAGAACTCCCAGAAAAAAACATTGACTCAACTGACTCCCTTCCAGTGTGTGTTGGGTTTCCAGCCGCCATTTTTTCCTTGGTCAGGGGAGCCTACCACCAAGCGGTGGACGACTGGTTAAAGAGAAGTGAAACCACCTGGGACCCCGCCCACACCAACTTGCAGAGAGCAGTCATACGTGTTACTCGCCAGGCTAATTGGCACCGAAGGGAGGCACCTCAGTACCAGGTCGGCCAGTGTCATCCTGAGATC
>JAUMHQ010000002.1:30688-53243 GCA_032361165.1 Enteromius paludinosus | reverse complement strand
GTAGGAACCTAGTATTCCGGTGAAGGTTCCCGCTGCTGAGAACCGGAGAGGGCCACAGAGGCGCGGCTTGTGACAGAAGTGTACATAAAAACAGTCATGGAATTGTCTCTCTTTGAGTGGCCTTCTACTTAATATTGTAAAACAGTTACTATTGTGAAATAAAAACTAAAAAAACTTACACTTAATTTATTTCAGCTACTTGCCAATCCAACATATTGTTATACAAGTCATACAAGTTATAAATAATCAAGAAATGAAGACACTGAAGATTATTTAGAATTAAAATAATGATAAAAAATTATTTAAAAATGAATAAATAATCGTGAAAAATAATAAATACCATATAGACATATTAAAAACAAAAATACAATTGACAAAAATCAATAAAATCATTAAAACATTAAACTACAACTAAAGAAAATATATAAAAAATTGTGTAATTCAAATATTAAAAAACTATAACAGTACATAGGTTGCATTAGAATAGCACTTATGTGCAAATAAATATTTTATCTATAAATAAATATATATTTGTATGAATAAATATTTTAAAATCTACATGTTTTTAAACATGTCCAGATTTTTAAGTACACTACCAGTGCACATTCAATACTCCCCCCCCCCCCCTTTAGGATTAAAGGCATACTCTTAACAATCGGATGGATTCTGATGGTAGTCAATGTTTTTATTGTTCAGCAGCCGGAAGTAATCATTCTAAAATTGAGCACACTAAAGAATAATGCTGGTAACAGTTGACAGTATGCAAAAAAATAACACTACAGAAGTCAATGGATACCGGTAACTGTTGTGGTTACCCACATTCTTCAAAATATCTTCTTTTGTGTTTAACAGAAGAAAGAAAATGAGGATAACTAAATAATGACAGAGGTTACATTTTTGGGTGAAATGTCCTTTTAACACTGATGCTGGCCTACTTACTTGTGGACCACCTGCGAGGAACTTCCCACTGGGCAGCAGGTGATAAATAGTCTTATCATCCAGGTATTTAGCAGGGATGACCACCTTCACAACCTTCTCCATCAGATTG
Source organism: Enteromius paludinosus (assembly GCA_032361165.1). Classification (NCBI taxonomy): domain Eukaryota; kingdom Metazoa; phylum Chordata; class Actinopteri; order Cypriniformes; family Cyprinidae; genus Enteromius; species Enteromius paludinosus. The sequence goes on along the minus strand of JAUMHQ010000002.1, from coordinate 52,195 downwards.
TGACGTATATCTGCCAGCGTGATGTCAGGGCTGTGCTGAACTGAGATGACTAGAGTATGAACACGCAGTGGCTCCATAGCGCCCATGTTATCACGGTACTCCACGGTCACCTGCACTCGTTAATAATTAAAGATGTCAACATTATCTGCAGTGTTTGCCCTATTAGTTTACAGAGATAACTACGTGCAGGTTTAATTGTTGTTCACTTCCTTAAACAACCAAAGAAACCTTTCACCTGTGTTTTTGAATCTGGAAGAATCCATGGACAAACTCCGGTCTTTGAGAGCTCCTTCAGTTTGGCGTTGAGTTTGTGAGCTAGTAGGATGGTTAGTGGCATACACTCCTCTGTCTCATCAGTGGCGTAGCCAAACATCAAACCCTGTGGACAAATACTACAAATTATTCAACATCAGTTCTTTCAATTTGACACAACTATTCAAGATACATTCAAAGGTGCTTAACAAAAACTGATTTCTTTTATAATGATGTTGTTGTTATAAATAAAGCTGATTCTGATATATATATATATACTATATTTATTACTAATATGAAATATATTATTATAAATTTTTTTAGGGTCCATTTATGTGTTGGTGACTGTTTTATGCTGCTACTTAAATGCTTAATAGTACTTTATGTATTCCTGGCTTTAGATTGAATATGCATTGTTTGTTTTATAAAAAATTATATTTAAGAAATTAAATATAAAACGATATATATTAAAGAATAATTATATTGTTATTATTACTATATAAATATATATATTATATATTAAATGTTGATTTATTTTATAATCATATTATTATTATTATTACTATTATACCCTAATGATACTTTTGTGATTTTAAGAAAATTCTTACTTAAGTCTTGCTTTTTTTATTAAAAAAAATAATACCAGATTTATTTTATAATTATTATTATTATTTGTTTTTATTATTATTAATAAATAGGCCATACATACTTAATAATATTAAATATATGTTATTATTAATTATTGTAGGGTCCATATATTTGTTGTTGACTGTTTTATGCTACTTAAATGCTTAATGATACTTTTGTGATTTTAGAAAAATGCTTTTTTCATTGTTTACTAAAAAAATCATACCAGATTTCTTTTAGAATTATATTATTATTATTATTACTATTACAAATATTAATGATTACATCCCCTTATCTTGGGATTCAAATGTTGTAATGGATGCTTTTTCCGTGGCTAGTCACACAACACTTCTGTCATGACTGTAAGATTGCAAAACACATTTGTAACGTAAAATCAAAAGACAAGGCAACATATTTTTCATTAGATTGTTTTGACCTGATCTCCAGCACCAATGTCCTCCATATCTCGCCCCTCAAACACACAGTCGCTGATCTCAGAGCACTGCGGCTGCAGAGACACCAGCACATTACACGTCTTATAGTCAAAGCCTGGACAGATCACATGAGACCAGCACTTTGTCGTTAGACTCAATCAAACCTGGTAAAAGTCCTGTAAATACAGCGATATTGATACATACACTGCTTTTTAAGAAATGAATACTTTCATTATAAAGCAAGAAAGCATGAAATTTATATAAACTGACAGTAGAGACATTTAAGTCCTATTTCAAATAAATGTCCTTTCTTTTCAACTTTCTATTAACAACAAAAAGCCTAAAATAAACATGTATAAGTTTCCACAAAAACATGAAGCAGCACAACCGTTGTATAATATTAACATAATAATAAATGTTTTCTGAGCAGCACATTGGCATATTAGAATGATTTACTTAAAACTGCTAAAAATGAATTATGATTTACATATTATATTATTTTATATATGTGTTTGTGTATGCATATACCCTTTGATGAGTCGTCATATCCGATATTCTTGACAGTGTCTCTAACCACTTTCTGAAGATCCACCACAGCCTTTGAAGTCACTTCACCACACAGAAGGATCATACCAGTCTTTGACACACACTCTGCTCCAGAAATGGGAAAATGCAAAAACATAAAACAGGAACTTTCGTCAAAAGAAAGTGCAAGCTGCCTAGCTAAACAGCAATAAATATTGAATTCATATTTGCAAAAACAAGCATTTCTAAGCCGTCATAATGTCATATATGAATTTTTGAAATATCATGGATGTAATCATACCACACGCCACTTTGGAGTCTGGGTCCTGTGCCAGGTAAGCATCCAGAACAGCATCACTTATCTGATCACACATTTTATCTGTCAGTAATAAAGACAGAAATTAAACCACACTACTATCAATATTTCGTTTGGAGGTCTGATTTATTTATTGATCATTCATTGAGAGTTATCACTCCTACTGATCAAAATTGCAATCATGACTCGAGGGCATGTACAGACATGTTACAAGACACTGAGGACGTTTATCTCCAACACTACTACAAGCAGCATTAATTACACTACACGCATTCATACAACGTGCAACACTGTAATAAATGCAATGTTCACTGCGCATGACAATGTGTATTACATGTTTTATATTTACCGGAATGTCCTGCTCCTACAGATTCGGACGTAAATAGGAAAGTTTTTCCTGGTTTGTTATAACCACATGGATTCATGATGAACGCCGACTGCACAAAACTACAGCTTTATCAATGCAACTACGACTAAAACGTCAAGTGTAAGATTTACAGTTAGTCTAAAGTATGAAGAACTTTAGTGGGCGTGACTAAAGAGTTAGCATTTACTCAAACCAATCACAAGCGACTGTTTCGTCAGGCAGAGACATAAATAAAGACGACATGTTAAAGCATTAACCACTCTCCTCTAAAAGCCTCCATTAATGAATTAAAAAGTTTATCTGATGTTTTTTTTAAGAGGGAACTTAGCGCTGAAATTGTGCAGTTCTTAAAGCATCCGCTAGAGGAAGCAGAACCAAATACCAAACTGAGATCGACTCGGAAGTAAGCGGTTAGTAGTACCACATTTGTTAGTTGCCATGATATTGCCTCTAACTAGTCAGGTAAAATAATAAATACGTGTGTGTGTGTGTGTGTGTGTGTGTGTGTGCGCGCGCACACAAGAATGTCAGCGAAAAAGTGTTGCGTCACATTTTGTCTGTTACTTTTCTCAGCGCTGCTCAGATTCGACCAATCACAATAGTTTTTGATTATAGGAAATTGACTTGTTTTGAAACCGGAATAAAGAAGTGTAAAGGAAAATATATTTTTTTAGTCAATAAATGTCCCAAATAAGACAGATGAAGCCCTGGTGATACGAGGGCGTTTTAATCATGGGTTCGACTTTGTGAGCCTCTCAGCGCCCCTGGGAGGAAGACGCTGTCACATAAACATTGCTGTAAAGTTCGTCCCAATGTACAGGGACTGCCATAAACGCATAAAAGCGCCTGCGTGGCACCTGAAAAACATTTATTCTCCACTAAACCCCATTCATAGCTGATGATTTCAGGCCCTGTGTAGATAGACATACACATGACTAACAGCATTTGTATAAAACATAATGGTAATAATGATATTTGTCCAATAAATTCGTTTAGAGTTGTAAACAATTACCGTGTAATGCAACTACAACGCTGTAATGCAAATTTAGATTATAAGGTAAGCAATCAAATATATTTCTATACAATGTTTCTATTCAAAAAGGACACGTGAAATTTATTGAAACTAGTAAGCAGATTTGAATGATTTCTGAAGAATCTTATGACACTGAACATTGGTGTAATTATTCTGAAAATTCAGCATTGAACACAGAAATAAATTACCAAGTCTTGGTGAGCATATAAAGCTTTTATATTACTGACCCCATTACCCCACATTATTGTAACAAAGCATTTTTGACAACTTTGATATTTCACAGTAGGCTATCCTATATTTTTTTCTTCCGTCATCCATAATCCATAAAGAGTTTTAAGTTGGTGAACAATATGACTTGTTTAATATTTAACAATGAAGTCAAGTCATCTGTGAAGGTTAAAGTCCAGTGAAATGATTATAAATCTATAAACAGCTGTTAATATAACCAACAGTGGTTCCCCAAATTGTTTAAGGAAAAAATAGGACAAGGCATAACTGGTATGAAGGGAAGACTCAAGCAGTATTACTGATAAAGTATTTCCATCCATTGTTCTCCATGAAGTCATCAGATGACCCTATTCAGACTTTATAATCAAATTAAAAAAGGGATATTTTCAGATGCCTTTCTAAAGAAAATAGGAAAAGCAGGTGTGAAATGTACTCCAGGCACTAGAACAGACACAATCCAGCAGCTCCTGGTGCAGTGTGTATGCAAGCAGAGCGGTGGGTTGAGCCGAGTGACAGACTCGTGAGGAGCCAGTAGGAAGTGTTGTGCTGGTTAATGTGCAATCTGTCTGGGAGGGGAAGCTCTGTTTGCAAATGAGTTCTCTAATGTTTCATCCTGTTCGTTCGTACTTGTGTTGCAGCTCACAGGAATGAGCTTCTCTAGAAATCCTTTCCTTGAGGCAATGGTCGCAGTCTAACTTGTAAAAAAAAAACGTCTGGCAGCTACAGTTGGACATTTGAGGACGTTTCACTAAAGTTTCAGAATGGTAAGTACACTCGAAAGCCTACGCCGTTTGTTAGTTAAATGTTTATTTAAATGCTTATTTGTTCAAGGCTTTGACCAGCCTGGTGAGATGGTGTGTTCAAAGGAACATTGTTACATATGCAGCAGTATGACATTAAAGATGATTAACCCACACATGAAACTCAATATGGCAGTGTTTTTAGAAGTTAACAGAATATGACAACATTATCTGTTGAAGCTGACTTCATCTAGATCTTTGGACTCATCTGAATATGACTGTCAGTCAGGAAGTTCATGGTGAACATGTGAGGGAAATGAGAACAAAATGGCTCAGAAAAGTCAATGATGATATCCAGTCTTACTGTTTTCTTTTGTTGGCAGTACGATACAGCACCAAACTGATTTGGTACTGTCATGTTTGAATTAGATGTAATTACTTTCTCATCTATCTATGTATCTATGTATCTATCTATCTGTTTCTCTTCCTGTTTTCTGTTGTGTCTCTTAATGTTTCTCTTGTTAAACTAATAGTGAAAGTATATACGAAAAGATGTGTGTATGTCCATTGATATAACCGCTTAAAATGGATAAGTAACTAAAAGTTACATTACACTTCATGCACAACAATTACCGTGAACATGAATGAATGTAATATTTGATCAGTCTTTACTGATGTCACTTTGTATAATAAGATGCTATATACATGCGATATATTATATATATATATATATATATATATACATATCAAATTATCATGCCCCTCCAAAAAATTTGCTCGTCCCAAACAAGCTCTGTTACTGTTTACCACTGAAGTGGTTGGTAGATTTCACAGGTTTGCGGGTGTTAATGTCAAGCCTTGTATATAAGTACAGTTATCAACTCTTTGTTTTGCTTTTGATTTTACCAGTGCACAGCCCCGCTGGATAGGCCTAACAGTGTGTTATGATGCAGATACTTGTGTATTGTTCATTTGTATTGTTATGTGCAGTGTTATGGATAACGCAATACAAGTAACGAGAAATATGGAATCAGATTACTTCATTTTATTTTCATGTTACTAGTAAAGTAATGCATTATAATGAGTTACAATTTAATTTTTGAGTGACGCCATGTTTCACTGACTGAAAACTTTTTTGTTACAAAGTACTAATAAGGAAGCCCGGGTTGCAAAAAGTAATCCAGACAATTTACACAATTACTTTTTCATGGAGTAACAAAATGCATTACTCTCTCCATTACTGGTTAAGAGTATTGTTTATTGGGTCCAGTGGATCACTCTTGTTTTTGTCTCTTTAATGTAGGCTGACTACAACACTGAACCACAAGCACCTAGCAAACTCAATCAAGTTCAGGATCAAGTTAATGATGTCAAAGTCATTCTCAAAGACAACATCAACAAAGTCCTGGAGAGAGGAGAGCGGTTAGACGATCTGATCGGCAAAACAGATGATCTGCAGGCCACGGTGAGCCTTTGAGACCCATCAAGGTCAAAATGAGACCAATATGTAACATTTACTGACCATGCTGATGAGATAAGACTTTAAAAGGCATTTAGTGAAACTTGCATGATCAAAACGTGTTTTTTTGTTCATGATAAGAATTGATTATTTATGTGATTATCTTACCTAGGCTGACTCGTTTCAAAGGACGTCCACACGTGTTGCCAGAAAGATGTGGTGGAGAAATACCAAGATGATGATTATAATTGGTGTGGTAGTGCTTGCCATCATCATTTTAATCATCCTGTTAGCAACACAAGTCATTCCCACCTAATGCAACCCAGACATCCATTTCAATCATTTGTATTCAAGTACACACACACACACACACACACACACTAAAAATTACCTTTTTTTACTATAAAAGAAACTGGATACATTTATGTATAGGTAAATGACTGTTTTTGACATTTCCTGTAAAATTCTATATAAATCTGGGGTGAATATGTCAAAGGTGTAGGCATATGAATACCGTGGTTAGGGTGTTGTCCTAATAAAATGGGGCTGAAAAGAAAATAGTTAAGTTTAAAAAAAAAAGTTTCAGGATGCGTTTATTGTCAGTAGTCTTACTTTGAGACTAACTGCTGTGCTTGACACATTCATTCCGAAATCATTTCAAGTCGAATTACATTTCATTACAAACCTGCATACCTCCAGCAGACTTGATTACGACGGTAAAGCTGTGAATCGTTACGACAGTGACTCACATGATTCCTGAAACATTTCTTACGCTTCAACTACTGTGAAATCACTCTGTGCTCATGAAACTGATTGAGCGTAGTCTGGACTGGGTTGAATTTAGAGCACGTTTCTTTGTATCTTTATATTTAAATTCAAACCCTTACAACGCATCAGTCAGTAGTTGTCTTTGTCAAGAGGATGTATGGCCTGTGTAGATGGGAAATAATGATTGGCATGTATATATTGTGCAACAGTAACTGCAGGACAAAATGAAGCTTTTGAAAGGAACAGTTCACCCAGAAGTGAATTACTTTTCTACTGGAAACAATATAATGGAAGGGAATTACATAGTCAGTAAATAAAAGAATATCTAGACTATCACACTCCAAAATGAGCACCATGCAAGTTAGGCTTTTACTGTGTACTGATGAAATCATGTATTTACTTTAAACTATCATTTCTATTCAATTTCATGAATAATTACAGACATTGTATATAACATGTCATTTTTAAGTAGCTGTAAAACGAAATCTATTGTTTAATTTAGAAAATCTATTGGTAACACTAGTAAAGTCTTAATGGAAAATGCATTTTTAGTGTGCACTGTAATGCAATATACCTTTTCCTAAACAATTGCAACCAAAGTGAAAATGCATTGTTATTTGAAGGCCGTGACCATAAATAGGTATTATAACTGGTTACAGTTATGCATGAGACCATAAAATGCGTTAAAATGACTTTTAAAGTACATTATAAATTGTATTTGAAAAGCATTTCCCCCCATATAATGTCTGGTTATATAATGCTAAATTGTTTTCTTGTTACTTTAAAGCTGGGCTCCAGCTGCTTTACTGGTGTTTCATTGAGAACAGCAACAACATTTGACATTAAGTAGAGTAAAAGAGGACAGTTTTCATTTTTGGGTGAGCTATGACTTTAATCTCTGCAAAAACAACAGGCGTAAAGATTCATACACTTTTATTTTGTTGTATTTTCCAGTGGTTTACACGACTCTGTAGCAAAATACTGCAATGTGAAATGAATATTAAGTAGCCTACACTCTGTACGCACTTGTAAGCAATAAATTAATAAACCTGTATACAAATAATTTCTAAATGATTTGGGCTCTCTGTAGTTCATTGTACTCAACAACACAGAAACGCACGAGAGCAACCTAGCAGGGAATACGATTATCAACATACACAAGATCCAACAAATGAAACACAAAAACAAACATTCTGGACGTTATAGTTGGAAATAACACTTGAAATATTCTTTAGTGTGTGTCCTTCAAAGCAACTTCAGATTGTAAATGAACTGGTGAAATAAATGGCGACCAAAGTGTAGCAACGTGTTGATCAACTCCATATTTAAGTCTGGCCCTCTTGTATTCTCCTCTCAGGGTTGACTTTCGATTCACTCGTTCATCCATCTGAAAAACAAAAAAAGAAAAGCAACAATTACGCTTCAGAAGGGAACAAACTCATAAAATGTAAAGGAATCCCAATTGTTTAATAAATTCAATAAGGAGACAAGACATGGCTTTGAAATCGAGTAATAGCAAATACAATAGTGTTAAATTAAAAACTTGTGGAATCAATAACATTTAATGCGCAACCTTCAATCGATGGAAATTAAAAGACAAAAAGGAAAGCATTACAAGCATAACAATATGACCTTTCCAAGATTAAAAAAAGAGAATCTGTTAGATGAAATTAACACGGTTTACAGGTGAAGCTTTTTCCACCGCTGTCAGTAGAAAATCACACAATACAAATATAAAAAAAAAAAGCACTTCTCCAGCGCCGCGGCGTCCGAGTACAAACCGGCTTTTAGCTCATGGACTACAGGATATTACAGCTACACGAGCTACAAATAAAGAAAAGCAAGCATTACAGGTAAGATTAGATCAGAAGTGCATATTAACACTGGAAAGTCCAGAGAAAGCCGTATCCTTCAAAAAGTGAACAGTTAATTTTAATTCCGGCTCTCGTGTCATATTTTACCATTACTTGATGGTGCCTGGAAAAAATGGCATTACATTATAAAATATTATTACATACGACCAATCCCAAGAAGTTTTAGGAGGAACATTTTAATACAAAAGAAAAAAGAAAAAAAGGAAAAAGAATGCACACAAAACAAAAACAGAAGATAAAAGCTTGACGTGTCCTTTTTTAAGATTTTGTTGCTGTAGTTGTTTTGTTTTTACAATTCGTATACAGGATGTTGGAAGACCATACCAAATGGGAGCATTCGAGAGCGTACGCCTCTCGTACCCTGTCCGCATTGAGCGGGCCTGAGACAATCGGGAAGTCAGCTCATGGCCTGCAAGGAAGTCCCCGCTGGCAGGTACAAACAAGGTATATGTCAGAGTTAGGAGACAACATTCTTGGGTTTTCTTTCCTTGTAATTCCATATTTTCTGGTACCCATTTAGCAGTACTGTACCTGTTAATTTTTACAGTTAAAAACAAAAACAATTGGCGAGAAACAGCCAAAAGCCAGCTGTTACATTACTGCCAACATAGTCTCTATGTTACCACTACTGTAAAGCACTTCAGGGTGCTGTGAAACTTTAGAGAAAAACATCAATTAAGCAAGGTACATTAGAAAAAAAAAAAAATGGTGATTTGGATACTAAAAATGCATCGCGTGAGCACCGCGACAACATACCTGCACATTTCTCGTTAATACGGCTTGTAACTGTTTTGATGGCCGCCTCGCCTCGGGGATTTGCCGTAGCCGCTCTGCTGATCTAGAGTCAGGAGCACAAAACACAAACAACGCAGATGTCTACAGTTAAACGTGTTGGCACACGGGCGCTCGAGAAAGGCGGGAAACAGAAAACAACCTCTTAGCAATTTGGGTTTTAGAGCCAATTTCATGAGACTTGCGAGATACTTACGTTAATCGTATTCAAACATTCTTTCAAAATACTGAATTCTGAAAATGTGGTGAGAGACACAGATCTGTGGCGTAAATGAATGTTTGAAAACTGTTTATTATTTTCTAAAAACGACCGCCGTCCAGCGGTCGTTTCTTGCATGGCCTACAGATTTACACGTCCAATGGATTCAAAGGCACTTTGACAGATGTGTTTTGAAGCTAAGACATCCCTTTCTATATTTAGCACCATAGTTTTTATAATACATATGTACAGTGTAGCTTTGTGCAAGCAAGCCTTCCCTGTAGGACAAAAAGCAACTGCAGCAATGTTCTAGAGTTTTCTCTCGAAGCGTAAGGCATGTATGATACAAGCATGTGCATTCTGCTCAGATAATTTAGTGCACAACTGTCATAGTCCGGGTCGAGTACCGACAATCCACGATACAATATTTCCTTAGTTTTTTCATCTGTGCGTTCACAAACAGTATTACATACTGCTGTAGTCACCATATCCGTAGTAGTTGTTGTAACCCGAGTAATCATAGCCCCCGTATCCACCATAGCCTTGATTGTTGTAGCCATAGTTCCCGTAATTTCCATAACCTTGATTCCAGTAATTTCCGTATCCCTGGTTCCAATTTTGATTGGGACCTGCAACAGACGCAGAAGGCACATCGCTGTTAGAAAATGATGGAGGATGCTGCACAAACGTATAGCACGCTATTGTGCCATTAAGGCATCAAAACAAAACTGTATTTATGCAATGACATTTAAGGAAATTACTTCCTACGGTACGACATCTGGAAACTGTATTTATTTACTGTTTATTTTATGGAGCGTTTTGGAAGTGCACTTCATGCAACATACTCAGTATGTAACTGTTAAAAAAGATGTTATACTTCTATACATTTATCCTGAAGTTCTGTATATTCTGTGCTTCTCAACAGTAGTTAATGGATGTGCTTGTTGACCTTATTATTGTAATGAATCTAGACAAACATGGTTCAGATAATTAAGTATCTAACATCTTAGAATAGAAGTAGTCCAAGTTATTTAGGCAGAGTTTTGTTTGCCAAGTTTGAACTGTAATTCAGTTTTATTTATTCAGACATTCTGAGAAACAACAGCATTAAGTACAAACAGGCGGAAATATTAGTCAGTGATAACCAGGGGATACGCCCAATTATCCTCCTCTTGACATAATCAGCACTACGGGGGTAATGGTCAGAAGTGGTTGAAAGTGGACAGAAGAGACGGATTAAAACGGCAGGTGTAAACGGATACGGGTCTCCGTTTTCCACTTGTGATCCAATTGACCAAAAACCATCTTGATACCAAGTTTAAAGAGGGCCAATTGGTTACTGTGGCATCATTTATGGTGTAGTACTGTACTGAATGACCCACCTCCTCTGCCTCTGGCTCTGCCGGCGTATCCTCCTCTTCCACCCCACTGCTGCTGTTGCTGGTACTGCTCCTTTGACATGGCCACCTTGACCTCACACTGCAGACACAAGGACAGGTTCCACATTACAATCACAACGACAACAACACTCACAGTCAAAGCTGTCAAGAGCATTTCACCCACAAATAAACATTATATGTTTGTTTTCACTTTCAAGCCTGACTACGATTTCTCTCATGCAAGTGCCTTTTATTTCTAATGTATTTATTTACTGCATTATCCAAAAATGTCATTTGTTTTAAAACAAGGTAACCTACATATTTATGGTTTATGATAAATGGCAGGATCATGCACATTAGGGTCGTTACCTTGCTTAAACCGATGTTGTGGTACTTCTTCTCCATTATTTTCTTTACTGGTTCCTCCTCTTTAAATGTTATAAAACAGAATCCTCGTCTTTTATTTGTTTTATTCTCCATTGGCAGCTCAATGGATTCCACCTGAGGAAAATATAGAAATGTAAATTATGGTGTGTCGCGTCACATATACATTACAAACATCTATCAACTGTCCCCTTTCTCCATACCTCTCCATAGGCATCAAAGTACTCTCTGATCTTCTCTTCTGGAGTATCTGGGGAAAGACCTCCTACAAATATCTTCTTCACAGGCTCTTTGGACTTCATGGCCTTTGCTTTCTTAGGGTCAATTGCTTTTCCATTCAGTTTGTGTTCCTTTTGTGAGATGACCTTAGACAAGGAACAGATATGCATCGAAATTTGATTTAATCAGCCAAAGCTGCCTTGCCAGCATCATAACTCATATGGCAGGAAAAAGAAAAAATCTATCTATCTGCCAAAAATACCTTTTCCACACTTTCAGCATCTTTAAACAGAACAAATCCAAATCCTCTGGACCGGCCTGTCAAAGGATCCAGTTTTAAGGTGCAGTCGACCACCTCTCCAAATTTAGAGAAGTAATCTTTCAGGTCTTTCTTTGTCGTGTCCCAACTCAAGCCTCCGACAAACATTTTCCTAAAAACAAAAAGACGTTGATGATATTACAACAGATCGTGGGGGGAAATATTACAGTGATTCACGTTGACTGAAAATGCTTGTAGGTCAAGTACTACTTGCCAAATACAGAGAATTATAGAGTTTATGAAGAAAAATGTACAATTTTTAAGTTCTTTACAAAAACAATTTAGAAAATAAAAATGTAGGGAACTCGACTGGAACATGTTCTCTGAATGTAGATGTCACGGAGAACACGATGCATTATTTAGTTGAACATTAGCAGTATTAGCATACAACTAAAATATGGAAATATATTTGACCAAATCTTGAGCAAATGACTGGAAAAAGATGCGAAAATTATAATAGTTTTGTTTTCAGGGAAAATGTTCAAAATGAAGTGAATTGTCAGTAATAACATGATTTTATGATTAAGTATTTCGATACAATTTAAGTCCTACAAGGCCTTCGTTGGTGAAAGTGAAAATGAAAATTAAGACCATTTGACAGGTCGACATTTCTCACGACGTCAAGTCATTGATCTCTGATAAAACTACGAATGACGCGCTATGAACAAACACATCCGTGAGCTGTTACGCACATTCAGAGACTCTTGTTGGAAAAAGACACAGCTGACATTTGACAAACTTGCATTTGAAAGGCAAATGTGTTTGGAAACAGCTGCAACCTCATGAATAAGCGCACACGACTTATGAATATTCACAATGTCTTCCATAGTCCTGCTGATATATTGACGTTATTTACAGAGTTTGCTCCTTAATTATGTGCTCCATAATGACAAACAGAATACTGAAACACAGAAAATAAGTCGATTTTCTTTATTTGAGAGAAGCCCGGTGTGTAAAATCGAGTAATTCAGTCTCCGAGACCGAGGGAATTGACCTAACTAACCGAGTAGTACAGTCAACCAGTCGAGACTCACCCCTCATCTTCCTCGTTTTTACTGGCGTCTATCTTCGAGCCCTCCGCCTCTCCCTGACCTCCTTCATCGGCCCCCAGGATCTCCTCTTCACCGAAACCCTCTCCATCATTCTCCTCCATCTTCATCAGCGATTCCTCGCCCAGGATCTGCTCCTCCGACATCTTTGATCAGTTCTCGGCGAAAATTCGGGCTATTGGTCGTTTTGTATTCAGAGGAAAACGCCCTAGATTAAAAAGCGACTGAACTGGCGGTAAATGTTGGCAAGTTTGCTCAGAATAGCGTTTGTTTTAGTCTGCTTTCGGGATGTCGATGGCAACGGCGTCCATTCACAAAATGGCGGCGTAACGGAAGTTAAGCGTGATGACGTCATTACGCTTTCGAAAGCCGCAACGCCACGGTAAACGCTTATTGGTTACGCTTTCCGAAATCATGGCTCTCATCTGTGCATTCCCAATGACGAACACATACGTTTATAAAAAACGATATCGCGTATAGCACACTACAAGAAAACACGAGTAAGAAAATGAAAGAAACACAGCACAACAATGTAGTTTCTTAATTTTTAATCCCTTTATCCAAAAACCTTCAGGAAAAGAACTAAAATACAAAATAAAGGACACTTTTTTCTATTGAAGACTTAAGAACACATCAGCACAAAACCTACAGGTTCAATCTGAACAAAGCACGGAATAAGACAAACTTGGAAACAAAACGCCTCGCTATTTACAAGGTTAGACACTGAATTCGTCCCCACAGGACCGAATAACTTTTTTTTTTTTTTTTATGGTTGTTTAAGGACAGGAATCCACAAGCTGCCTCCGAGGAGCAATGTCGAAGTCAGCCTGCCGACCTACAAGAGAAGATATGCAAGATGAACGACTCAGATTTGGACAGGTTAAAGAAAAAGAAAATAAACAGCACGTCCATGTTTCAGTGTTTAACTTCTTGAGCTGTCGATTTTAAACTAGGAAAACCATCATTAAAGATTAAAGATCATATGTTCGACGTCTTAAATGGACAAAACGGCTCATAAGCCAGCAAAAGCTTCAGCTCCAGGCGGTTGGTCGACCAATCGAGGAGAGAGCCCAAACGTCTTCCCCTTTAAACCGAAAATTGTCATTTGATTTTAGCCAATACTTGAGTTGGTTTCGTCTGTCTAACACAGATTTGTCAGCTTTCAGTGGCTTGGCAAACCCACTTTACATATGATCTTTAAAAGGCTATGCTTAAGAAAAAGCCTTGAGGTGTACCCATTTGAAGTTCTCTATGGCCTCTAAAGAAAAAGCAAGCATTATGAGAGAGTTTATGCAATTATTTATACAAGGGAGGCGTGACTGAAACCAAAAGAAATTAAAATAATAAATCACTGAAGCTCCACAACTGAAATACAAGAGCACTACAATTGAAAAAGAGAATACAACAATGAAGCAGTTATGAATCACTTTTAGGTTACGTTAATAAAAGTCCTGGAAAAAACACATTTGGAACTGTTAACAAAAACCAACAACTTAAGGAAAATGGGGGAATCTCCTTTGTCTTTTTGTTTGTTTTACGCTGGTACAGGAAGTTTGAAGAGACCATACCACAGGACAGCGCTTTCTCGTGCATGCCGTGCTCTCTGCCCGCTATGTGCGACGCCCAGAGAATGTCGTGGTCAGGTGACACACGGCCTGCAATGAAGTCCCCGCTGGCAGGTACAAACAAGGTACAATAATCAGAATTAGGGAAAGAAAGGAAAAATCAGGAGAGGCGCCCTTACTCTGTACCCCTTAGCTGTACTTTACCTGTTAGCATTGCTATCAAGTCTCTAAGTTATTCCAATATGATCACCTGTTAAAGCAGGAGGAGGAAAAGGAAAACCTACAGAAAAACACTTACGTTTTTCTGGCACGCTAAAAAGGCAAAATGGCTACACAAACGTGAGTGATTAAAGATCTATAGACATGTGTTTTTCAACTTGGGCGCATTGATATGCGTACAGGCCTTAGGCTGTCAGATAAGTGTCTATTGATCTTTAACATTGAGGTCGGGCCCAGAACGCAGCAAAGATGTGACCTTACCATGAACGTCAATGTGTTTAGCCACTTTATCAATACGGCTGGTAGCTGTTCTGATGGTTTCCGCTTTCCCGTGAGGCCTTGCCATAGCTGCTCTGTTGACCTACAAAAATTACAAACATATAAAGCCATTTGTACAGCGTTCGCAAGTGGACAATGTTTGCTGCTCCTTGCTTTTCTACAAAACCACTGTACCTGTACTGCAATGTACCTGTGGAAATGGCCAGAAATGACCTCTAGACCTGCCGTGTAGCATTATTACATTGTTAGTATAAAGCAATACCTAAATATCACTGCATGTGGATCAAACCTACAAACAACACATTTACGTACTTGCAAAGCACTGAAACACTTTTGTAAACTGGTTTTTATTAGTGTTTTGTATTGCAGCTTCATCATTTCCATAGACATGTTTTTGTTTGCATAATGCACTGTGTATATTATGTATATAAAAAAACACACACATTCATATAAGATGTTTAGATAGTTATATATGCATGTTAAATATTACACATAATAAATATACACAGTACACACATTATATAAACAAAAACATTTATTTTAGATGCAATCAATCGTTGCCCAAGACTTCTAAATAAATAGTGATATTAAAGCGAATATACGGTTTTCAAATTGGTTGAATAAATTCTTCTTCTAAATACATTTCTGTGCTTAATTATACCGACTTTAACAAATAGTGGTGCAATTTTTCTCAATTCTACCTCAATGTAAGTTGTAATGTAAATTTTTGGAACTAATAGCTTCCTAAAGGGTGGAAAAACAATACATCATGTACATCAAGGTTTAATTAACAAAAGCTGTGTATAAAATTACCACTGTAATCATCATAGCCTTGTCCATAGCCATAATTCTGATAGTTGTATCCTGAATAGTCATAGCCAGAATAGCCGTTATAGCCCTGGTTGTATCCATTGCCGTAGCCTCCATAGTTTTGGCCGTAGTAGCTGTTGTATCCTTGATTATAGCCCTGGCCCTGTCCTGTTCACAAAGAGTGAGAGGAGCTCATTCAGTCCAAAACTACTGGAATTTAATGTTTGCCAAAGACACCAGCAATCTCTAGGTTTGCAAACCTCTTCCACGGCCTCGGAAGCCTCCTCGTCCTCCTCCAAAGCCTCGGTCCGCTCTGCCTTGCTGCTGTCTGTAAACTTCTTTAGGCTGGGCAACTTTGATTTCACACTGACAACAAAGATTAAAAGCATTACAAACACGCAGGTTTGGGCAAAGTATTGCTTTATAAAAACACCTTTTTATGGTAGCCATCAAATTATACAGCGATTTAAAAAAGAAGCTTTTTTTAAAGGTTAATGTGAATATAAGACACAATCCTACGATAAATGACATACCTGCTTTGAATCTGTTTAACGTAATATGGTAACATCAACATACCTTCCCTGATCCAATTTGATGATATCTGTTCTCCAGCAGTTGCTGGACGGGATCTTCTGCAACGTATGTCACAAAGCAGAATCCCCGCCTTTCGTTTGTTTTTGTGTCCATGGGAAGCTCAATGTTTTCAATCTTTTGAGAGAAAAAAATACACAGGTTAGCTTTGCACAAATGTGGTACAACTTCCCAAAAAAATGATCTCAGTGCAAGATTCTCACTTCTCCATAAGCTCCAAAGTACTCGCGGATTTGTTCCTCAGACGTGTCTGGACTCAGACCACCGACGAACACCTTCTTTGGGGGCTCCTTGCCCTTCATGGCTTTGGCTCTCTTGGGATCAATCAATTTCCCGTCCAGCTTGTGCTCTTTTAACTCTAACACCTAAACACATCAACAAGAACCTGCTGAACGAATGCTGCTAAAAGAATGTTATTACTAAACGCAAGCACGAACCAGGAACATTACCTTGTCAACACTCTCAGCATCTCTGAAGAGCACAAAGCCGAAGCCCCTGGAGCGTCCGGTCATGGGGTCTGTTTTGATGGTGCAGTCGAGGACCTCTCCAAACTTGGAAAGGTAGTCAGTAAGGTCTTTCTTGCTGGTGTCCCAACTGAGTCCACCGATGAACATTTTCCTACACAAAAACAAACAGCATTCAAATCACTCCACTGAATAATTGATGCGCTTACACGCAACTCCAGATATTATACACAAATTTGCTGGTGATGCATGCGAAAAATACAAAAGAAAACATAAAATATTTCTTTTCGTAAATAAACACTCCATTGGTAGATTTTTTTAAATCCTCAACCTAAACCATTACGTTAGACGCTAATACGCTAACGGATTAACTAACGTTAACGATACTAGGTAACGTTATGGAGGATCTTGAGCTTGATGGTACGTTTACTATGGCGCATATTAATAATATAAGCGTTTGGAAGGACATGGACGTGAATGGTCGACGTTTTCAGAGAGAGCGTTATATGTTAAGCTGCTGCTGTGTCGAGCGGGCCTCGCTCCGGACTCACCCGTCATCCTGCTGATTTTTACTCGCGTTTATTTTGGAGCCTTCTGGAAACTCGTCGGTGCTGAAGTCACCTTGCTCTTCGGCCTGCATTTTGAAGTATATGTAGTTTGATCCGACGCTTGCTACGTAACTGATTGTATAATTGTGGATTTAAAAGGTCAAAGACTTCAACACGAATAAAGTGCCGCGTTGATTAAAATGGCGGATGGAGATCAGTGACGAAATCCGTCTGCACGAGGAAGTGGGGGGATGGGCGGGGCTTATTTTAGTAATATTTTTATAACTTTTTTGTAATGACCCAGTTATCCTCAATAACAATATGCGTGTTACATTAAATAATTCCAATAAATGTACTAACAAAATAATAATAATAATAAATTAATTAATTCTTGGGTCATTTGTGGGATGTTTTCTACCATGGGTAATGGGCGGGGCCTGAATCGGTTGAAAAAAAAAACAATGAACAAAGACTGAAAATTAAAAACATTAGTTGTATTAGTTATAACGGCAGGAGCAACAACAACAATATAGCAACTGCAAATATATAAATTAAGAAAATATTTTGTATGTCCAATTGTTTAAGGAAAATTGTTTTTTTCTTAAATTATGCACACACATACACGGACAAACTACAAAATAAGTAACGACGAATGAATGTAAAACGAATGAATGATTTTCACGCAATGGGTAAAGCTATTTTATTTATATGCAACCTTTACATTTACTTCCTTACCGAGCAGCCTTTCCCATCCGTGTTGCCAGATTTGAAAAAACGGCTACACGCATATTAAATTACTAAATACATTATTTTCTATACAAAACATTTCCTTTATTCATTTTACCATCTCAGAAAGTATGTGGAGCTAAAAATCTGATACTTTCTAAACTATTATTGTCACCTTCTGTTGCCTATTACAAATATAAGAAATAGAAACATAGTGCTGTTCTATATGATAATGTATTGTACAAAAAAAAACATACATATTGCAAGTACATAAATGAAGGTTACCAATGTAGCATTAATTCCAATATATGCCTCGCTGATGACAGAGGGTGGGGATTTATGTGCGCAGGATTTGGCAACCCGCAACCGCTCCATGTGTTAGCTCACCACTAGCCTTGCATGCTATTACTGATTCATTTGTCAAAATCTTAGCTTCTCATCAGATATAATCAAACCAAACACGGACCTTTAAGAAACACATACATCGTTTGCCATTGATAAAAATGGCAGCGATTGCAGTGCCAGAAAATACTAGAGTCTTTCTTCTGGACATTGAAGGAACCACGACGCCCATCACGTTTGTCAAGGTAAGAGCTCACAGAGATAATAGAAGAGCATAGAAATGAAAACCAGTTCTGAGGTGTATCGTGTTATCTCTTGTATGTAGGACATCTTATTTCCCTACATCAGAGAGAATCTGGAGGAATATCTGTCTGCTCACTGGGAAGAGGATGAATGCAAACAAGACGTTCATCTGCTCAAGAAACAGGTCAAAACCTTTTCAAACACACCGTTTATGTGCTTTTCTCAACTTATTTTCACATGTAAATAGTAGTTATGTCACTGTTTCTAAACGCGATTCTCATTTGTAACGTTACTGTAAAATGAGTGTACCTTTTAGTTATTATTTGTTTTACATGAAGGGAAGTGTTATGTAAAAGCTTCACATCTCTTTAGCCTTTCTCGAAATATATTGACAGACTCGTTAATCTGTGGTGGTAAAAAATAAAATTAATCCGTGGTGTCGTGAAATGAGGAGGCTTTGTTTTGTTTTTTTTAAATCAAATGTAAATACATGTCCCAGTCACACACAGTCTGTTTTATATTTCTACATCAACATGTGTATAAATCTCACCAAAGTAGGTACCATTTAAACAGTGTATTTTATTTGTGAACTTGTGTTCAGATATTCTTTTTAATAAATAGTTTTTAACTATTTTCGAGATTTTCAGTTTTCAAAGATGTCACAAACACTGAGATTTTTTTATTTATTTTTTTATTTCACAAAGCTGCTTACTCACTAAAAGTTATATTTTGATGTGATTTTAAAGTTTGCGTGAAATCCAGATTTACTATGTTTATTTTGCTAGCTCCCATTGCTATTTTTGGGGTGAACAATTCATCCGTGCTAGTAATTCCACACAAAAAAATTAGTATGTCTTCGTAATCTTTCATCCAAATCTGAAAATGCTCCTCCCCTCTGAAACAACAGGCCTTGTCTTGATGACATCAGATTGACAGTTTGGGCATGAGCGTGACATCATTAACCACGCCCCTCCAACTGTCAGTGTTCCTTCTGAATGAAATGCCTACTTTACTACATCCAGTTAATTCAAAGTGGATAAAACAAGCGACACCCTCTGTTTTCTTCATTCAGTATTCTGTTTCTCTCTAAAGTATGTCACAAGATTGAAGTTAAATCGGTCCCAAACTTCCAGTTCACGTGGACTGATTCACAAACATTCACGATGGTATCAGTTCATCTGTCATTATATGATTCCTATTCACAAGCTCTCCATTTGATCCAATTTAATTATTGATTCGATTGTCCATAAATAAAAAACAAACAAACATTTTATTCACAACCTATTCGTTAAGAAAGTTAAGTTAAGGCCTGCTGATCAGTTTCAGAATCATTTAAGCACAGAAGTGATCGAAAGTAATATCAAAAATGGCGACGTTCGTAAAACTGTGTTTGGTTACAGAATGTGGTTGTCACGCCTGTTTCACACATACTCCGTATGCAGTGCGTTTGCGTTGCGTATTTTTTTCCGCACACATGTTAACGGATCAGAGCGTTCACACTGCATGCGGTTGCTGTCCGGCGGTGCGTTGCAGATGCGGTGCGTTTGCAGCAGTGCATCGATCGTTTCGGCACAGAGTCTATTTTTGCTGTGCTGGAATCCGGAACAGCAGATTGTTTGTGGGCAAAATTAACGTGAAATGCCATTAAATTGTAATAAATTCATAATTTACGCACAATTAATGTGTGATACTTTGTACACAGTAAATTAGAAAAATAAATCCAATAAAGAAATAAAAAAATAAAATACATAAATGAGCACAAATGAGCACTTCTATAAAACTTGCATAATGCGATCAGATATGGGTTTTTTTCCCTACAAAAATTACTTTTTATATCGTTGGAGGAAGAGGGGGAGTTTAATCGCATCGGCCAATCATTCTGAAGTATTTCATGTGCCGGTCACTGTCAAGACGAAGTTCTGAGACAAGGCGGTGATATACTCCAGGTTGTCTTCTCCGCTGGTTAAGTGGGTGAACCCACACTCTTCTCCTCCTTCTCCGTAATCTTCGTAATAACATATAGAGCGCGACCACCTTTCTCTTGTCAACAACACGCAAAAATAAAGAGAGTTATATAATGCTAATCTGTCTCAAGACATCCAAGCATTCACATTTATAAAACAAAGAATGGGGAAACTATTGTTGGATTGGTTTTGCATAAAATCGAGGATTGAACCGGCGTCAGCGTAGCGCACTGCAAACGTGTCCTGTGTGAAAGCACAATGACGGCTTCCTGCTTCTGCACCGCATACGTAACGCACACGGACTGCATACGGAGTATGTGTGAAACAGGCGTCACTCTCGTAAATAACGAAACTGAGTGTGAACGTAACCGTATTAAGGACTCAAAAACAGGACTGACAACTGTATTCTGCTGCTGTGTGAACGCAGCCTTTAGTTGTTGCAGCCTGGCGTGACAGCGGTCTCATTCTCGGTGTTAATTAATCATTTACATGTCAATATCGCCCATATGAAAAATTGGGTGCGCCTAACGTTTGTGCTGGTGCGCAGAACGATTGACATTTTCGTCAACGAATAAAAACGAGACGAAAATGTTTTGGAGGGACGATTGGAAAGAGTTTATTTCAAAACGAATGTGCTGCGTGGATCGGAGGTTAGATGTGTTATGTGAACTGTATTTATAAGCTATGATACAATTGCTGCACCTCTCATAAAACGTTCAAAAATCTCAATATGTGGGATTAAGAGAAGAGCAGGCATATGGATATGTGTGGAGATGGAAGAGAGAGCTCAGT
>JAUMHQ010000001.1:5244742-5258905 GCA_032361165.1 Enteromius paludinosus | reverse complement strand
ACGTCTATGGAGAGTCCTCATAAATCACAAAAACCAACATGTGTGTGTGTGTGTGTGTGTGTGTGTGTGTGTGTGTCTGTAGGTGTGGGTGATGGATGGTTATTTTAAGGGCAGGCGTCTGGTGGAATATCAGTCTCTCGGTGACTTTGCTACTGGACAGAACTTCATCGTTCATCATCTTCCTCACCCGTGGGCAGGTGTGACTGCTGCTCTATCAGACACCTCCACACAACAAACACTACACCTACTGATTCAGCATTTCAGCCCCAATTACTTCCTGTCTGCTTGTTATGGGACTTTGTTTCTGCTACGGGAAAACATATATATATATATGAAAAAGATCAATGTGACATCATAATTCTGAACTTTTTTCATGTAAACTCAGAAATTTGAGAAAGAAGTCAGGACTACAAAAAAAGTAATTATGAGGAAATTAATATTAATGAATTACAAGAAAAATCATAAGAACATAAGCAGCATAAGAACTGTGAGTTGTGAGTAATATTACAACAACATTATTTAAGGTCAGAAGAGAAAAAAGGCAGTGAGACGCAAAACTAAATTTAAGAGGAAAAGGTCAGAATTAGAAGAAAAGAATCAGAATTGGTGGATGTGAACTTAGAATTATGACAAAAACTGAATTGCACGATGTAAACTCAAAATTCTGGAGAAAAAAAAAATTCCAAGTTATAGACTATATCTAAATATTAAATCAAAAATGTAAATAAAAAACAGCATCATCAGCTTTGAATTCTGAGGTAGAAGCTTTCATGAGTAATATTACAACTACATCAATGAAGCCCAGGATTATGTGATCAGGAGTGACGTGAGTGTGCTTGTGTCTCTCAGGGACGGGTCACGTGGTGTATAACGGCTCTCTGTACTATAACAAACACCACAGTAACGTGCTGGTGCGCTACGACCTGGCGTCCGGCGGCGTTCTGCAGCAGCGGCCGCTCGCCCAGGCCGGCTTCAACAACACCTTCCCGTACTCGTGGGGCGGTTCCTCTGACATCGACCTGATGGCCGACGAGACGGGGCTGTGGGCCGTGTACTCCAGCATCGGCCGCGGCGGGAACATGCTGCTGAGCCGGCTGCATCCGGCCTCGCTGGAGGTGCTGCACTCCTGGGACACGGGCTTCCCCAAGCGCAGCGCCGGAGAGGCCTTCCTCATCTGCGGCTCGCTCTACGTCACCAACTCACACCTGGCCGGGGCCAAAGTGCACTTCACCTTCCACACGGCCTCGGCCTCGTACGAGTACACCGACATCGCCTTCCACAACCAGTACTCACACATCTCCATGCTGGACTACAACCCGCGCCTCAGGGCGCTCTACACCTGGAACAACGGACACCAGGTGCTGTACGACATCACGCTGCTGCACTTCATCCGGACCCGCCGCGCAGACTCCACCGACTGACTGACTCCAGAAACATGCTTCTCAGCCCGCATGAGCTACGCATGCCAAGCCCCGCTGAACTCAACCTTCCACTTTTAGCAGACCTACAACCTGAACTCATTTTGACCTAAAAGTAAAGTCAGAGTTAGGATATTTTAGCTGAAAGAGAAAACGTAAAATTCCCCAAAAAGCAGGAATTCCAAGGTATAGACTCAGAATGACGATAAGAGAAGTGAGAGATCACATGTGCTCCTGGGCGTGTCCATCTCAACTGTTCCTTTCACTCTGACCTAGTCACTCTTCTTCTTATTTTTCTTTGCTAGACTGAACAAAGTGAAATGTGTAAATATGCTTCTTCAGTTTTTGCTTTGTGAAATGTACTTGTTCATGTCAATAAAATCTCACAAATATATATAAAGTTTTATATATAAAGAAATTGATTGAAAGGAAAAGCAGCATGAAGCTAGCATATTAAGAGCTCCTTTCTCTCAATGTTATGATTGTGTTTTTGAATGATTGTAATTGCTTGCTGTGTTTGTAGGTGGCAGTGATGAGATTTTACACTCGTTGCTCATTTTGATCAGTGGTTTACACCAATATTTGAGGCTTGCGTGAGTGTTTCATGTGTTTGTGATTTATGATTAACTATTAAAGATGATGCTTTATTCGTAATGATATAATTTTGAAACTAAAATTCAGAATGAAAACATCCATGGAGTTATATTTAATAGAAAGACAATCTGCCCTGAATAGTACTGGAAATTACTAATATCGCATAGAATTTAGAATTTGAGAGCGCACTGAGCGTGCGCGGTCCGCGGTGACGTCGCCGCGGTGCATGACGGGAGTTGTAGTCTCCCGCTTCTTCCTGTTCTCTGACTGCGGCAGTGAGTTCAGCTCAGTTTCGGTGTTTGAAAACGAGGAAAAACATCATAACCAACAGCCTGTAAGTACCGAAATCAGCCTCACGACTCCATTAAAGCTTTTTATAATCGGTTTAAAGAGTAAATGACGCTGTTAATGCTGATTATAGCGTGTCAGTGAGGAAATAACAGCGCCAGCTCATATACACATCATTTAATGAGTATTAGCAGTGTGATTAACTGAAACAAGTTTACTAGAGAACTCTTTCTTTCTAACGGCACCTGTCTATCTATTCGTCCGTGTATCTTTTCATCTGAAAGCGGAAATATATAGTTTTCCACTGATGTCTGGTTTGTGAGGAGAGGATAATATCTGTCTGGGATACAACCATCAGAAAATCTGAACCTGAGGGAGCAGAAAATGAATAAATATTGAGAAAATCGCCTTTTAAAATGGTCTAAATGAAGTTCTTAGGAATGCATGGTACTAATAATAAAGTTTTTGTATATGTACTGTAAGAAATTAGCAACATATTCTCATGGAGCACGATTTTCACCTACTATCCTAATGATTTTTGGCATAAAGGAAAAACAGCTAGTTTTGAGCCATACAGTGTATTTTCGGCGGACGCACTAATCATCCTGTGACGTCATCAGCACTGAGTGAACCCTCATGATCTGTGTGTCTGTAGATGTCTGTGTTCCAGTCATCTAGCGCCTTCAGCAGGCCCATCTCTGCAGTGGCCTGGGCGTCAAACGCCACTAACTGCCCCAATCAGTTCATCCTGGTAAACTATACAGCCGCACACACCTGTGGTCACATGGAGTCCAGACGGTGTCTTTAACTCTGTGTGTGTGTTTAGATTACTCAGACTGAAGATGGAGCCTCCGCGAACTTCATCCGAGGGTTTGCAATCAAGTCAGGATACTATCTGTGTTACAGTAAGGTAAGGTGCACTAAAAGCTTGATCCACTCACCCTCAAGCCGAATGCGTTTCTCATTCAGTGACTGGACATGCAGTAGTTAGGCATGAGTAACACTCACAAACACTGCTGCATCTCACTGCACCTGTGACGTCTTCACATGCTCTCCTAGGATCTGTCCGCTGGGATGGTTGTGGCGGATGTGAAGGTGATTACGGATAAAGAGACGATTCCTCACGGTTACTGCTACATCCCAGAATTCCTGGAGCCCAGTAAGATGGTTCAGTGACGCACAGATCTGCTGGTCTGTCTCTCCTGATGAGCTGTGGAAGTCTAATCACTGTGTGTGTGTGTGTGTGTGTGTGTGTGTACAGAGGTGTCTGTCGGGAAGAAGAAGCGCATCTGTATGCGGGTGGTTCCTGTGGGCAGCGTTACAACGGCTGTTCTAGATCTCAAACTGACAGCCAAGAATAAGACCATGGTGCAGCAGTACACCTGCCTGGGGTGAGAGACGCCACATGCCTGCTCTAGAATCACACATCAGGCTCTAGACATGTCTGTTCAGCGGTTCTCTAATCTGATGCCCTGTATGGTGGTTCTAGAATCAGACTCTATTCCACAGTTTGTCCATCATGTGCAAATCATTGTTTTTCTGGCTCTCTAATCTACTGCTCTGTATGCTGCTGCTTCAATCACACACACTGTCCTCTGGTTCTAGAACCACATGCTCTGGCCTTTACTTCTGGATGCTCTATTGATCAGTTCTAGAATATGATGCTCTGTACACTTGCTCTAAAATCAGACGCTCTACGCTGAGTCTGAAACCAAACACTGCTGGTTCTAGAATCAGATGCTTTATACTGGTCCTGGAGTCAGACACTCTGTACATTGGTTCTGGAATCAGATGCTGTGTACTGGCTCTAGAATCAGACACTCTCTGTACACAGTTACTAGAATCAGACGCTTTACACGGATTCAGAAACCCAACACTGTGCTGGTTCTAGAATCAGATGCTCTGTTGACAGTTTCTAGAATAAGATGCTCTGTATACTGGTTGTAACATCAGATGCTCTGTACGCAGTTTCTAGAATCCGAAGCTCTGTGCTGGTTCTGGAATAAGACACTATTCACAGGTTCTAGAAGCAGACACTCTTTCCTGGTTCTAGAATCAGATGCTTTATACTGGCTCTAGAATCAGACACTCTCTGTACACAGTTACTAGAATCAGACGCTTTACACAGATTCTGAAGCCAAACACTGCTGGTTCTAGAATCAGATGCTCTGTAGACAGGTTCTAGAATAACATGCTTTATACTGGTCCTGGAGTCAGACACTCTGTACATTGGTTCTGGAATCAGATGCTGTGCACTGGCTCTAGAATCAGAAGCTCTACACTGGTCCTGGAGTCAGACTCTCTGTGCACTGGATCTGGAAACCTACACTCTGTCTGCTGCTCTTGAATCAGACGCTCTGATTGTTTACTGTGGGTGTGTTTGTGTCTCAGGGACATGAATGGCTTCGTGGTGTGGTGTTTAAAGGGTCAGTTCTCCACTCCAGCTCCTCAGGCCAAGCCTCGCAGTGTCAGTCTGGACATGCGCAGTCTCTCGCTGGAAGGAACCGGACCCCCGCAGCCTCTTAAGCCCAGGTACTCCCTCACAGACGTCACTGCAGCGTTTGGATGATTTGACTGTTAAATTAGTCTGAGGCTGTGCAGGATCCACACAGGTGTCATGTTATATACCGCTCCATCACTGGACTTTAGTGATTCGGTGGTCTAGTGGTCCGGAGCCTAGTTCTGACTGAACACAAAACGCTGGCGTTCAGGGTGGTTGCTAGGGTGTTCTGATTGTCTGTTTCCATAGCAACCCTCCTGAAGGCCCACCGAAAGTCAGCCATCGGCGCAGTAAGCTGGACACCAACAACCTGGTGGAGACTGTGTATGACAGCGGCAACCACAGCAGCATCTACGGGATCACAGGTGCAGCTACACAAGCACGGATGAATGGGTCATCATGCATTTAACAGGTGATGCGAGTAAAACCGTGTGACTCACTCTTGTTTATGTGTGTTCTCAGCCATGGATGGAGTTCCTTTCTCTCTACACCCGAAGTTTGAGTCTCAGTCAAGCTCAAAGGTCAGAGGTCACTGCATCACTCATTAACGTTTGTATGTCTGTAAGAAATCGCATGTGTTCGTCTGGTCATTATAGCTCACTATAGTGTTGAATGCATTATAAAGCGAGAGCGTTCGGTTCGAGGGAAGTCTTTGAGCACAGAACGCTGTGGTTAATCTCAGAGGTGTTGTGTCCGTCAGGTGTCCGTGAGCACGCTCAGTGACATCCGCATCAAATCAGTGCAGGACATTGAGAACGAGGTGAGCACATCTACATCCACCAAGAATTTTGAATCTGCCTTTGTTTGTGCTGATTTGGGTGTAGTTGATCATCAGGTTGTTTATCTGCAGTATAACTACACGTTTATGGTGGAGGAACAGGCCGCGAAGAGAATCTGTCCGTCAGTGAGCGGCTGAAATCACTCCTGTCCTCGATTCGAGTCCTGCCTCTCTCAATGAAATCACACGACTCTTCCTAGTCTTCTGGTGACGTGTTGAAGTTCGACCCAAACTCACACTACAGGTTTCACAGGGCTGGTTCTGGCTTGTCTCATTCTCTTTTCTTCTTTGGGTTGATTGAACATGAAGGATTTCTGCGTCCGAACACATTTATGTGCGTGTGTTTCTGCGAAACACCAGTGCCTTCTCCACAGAGAGATGCACGTCTCGTTTTATCAGGACAAATATCTGATGTATCTGTTTGGGGAATACAGTTTAGTATTTAATAAGTGTGCTTACACTAATACTCTGTATTTATCGGATGATAGCTGTAAGTTTCAGAAGCGTGGGGACCAAAAAACTATGTATTTTCTGAAGTGCTCTTTTGTCTGTTTAAATATCCTTAAAACTATTGCACAATACTGCGGTGCTCTGTGAGTTACTCTTCAAAAACATTTGTACTTGCTTTGTTCAAATCTTCTTTTGTGAAATTTTAATAAAAATGATCAAATCTTGACTGAATGGAAGTTATATTTTATTTATTCTGTTTTATATGAATATATGTTATCAGGATCAGGATGATTTCAGGATCATAAACAAGTTCCAGTGCTGTGAACTCGACAGACAGCGAAATACACACTTTTGTTTTGAAATGGTTTACGGAAATAGCGTTCTTCCGGCCGGCGAGGTCGCTCATTGGTTGGCTCAAGCGTCAGTCATTTAGCCAGACTCATTTGTGGGCGGAGCCAGCGCGGCCTGAGAGTGTCCCGACCGAGCGCTTCGCACACAATCGCCGCTTTCTCACACTGAACACTGCTGCAGGATGGATCGAGGATATTCTTCAGGTTA
Source organism: Enteromius paludinosus (assembly GCA_032361165.1). Taxonomy (NCBI): domain Eukaryota; kingdom Metazoa; phylum Chordata; class Actinopteri; order Cypriniformes; family Cyprinidae; genus Enteromius; species Enteromius paludinosus. The sequence continues at coordinate 5,252,319 of JAUMHQ010000001.1, read as the reverse complement.
GTGTTTCGTTCTCGAGTTACTCAATGAAGAGTCAGTTTGTTTGCTGGGAGCGTGTTTTGCTCTGTATCTCAAGGTTACTGTGTATTCTTCCGTGATTCGTTGTGCGTTAGTTTAGCGCTTAAAATGGCGCAGGTCAAGATGAGGCGTAGTCGTCTTAAACACCGTTTAAATCAGTACAAACAGAGTTTGGCGGCTATTTAAGTTTCTTTACTAGGAGCAGTGTAATTTTAAAGCGTTATTTCATCGATTGCCGTTGAGCTCGATGTGAATCCCATTGTTATTGTTTGCCGGCGGAAGCGCGCACATGAACGCGCTTTTCGAACAACGCAAACCATTAACATAGTTTGGCGTCTTTCTCCTCACAAGCAGTATACCAGAGTATCGATGTTTATTCTCTGCTCGGATCGCGTAAAGGATGGTGTGTGTGTGTAACGTTAACTGAATCACGCGACGCGCTGCGCGTCTCGGATCGCGTCAGACGCCTTCGCTTCTTAACGTTGCGTTACCACATTTGCTTTAAACGAGCGTTTGATGTCGGTGTAGTGAAATGGAGGCGTCCTGATGTAAAATGGCTGCCGTGTCGCTTCTGCTGCTCTATTGTTCGGTTATTACACCACATCTGTTTAGTTTAGTTTCAATACATTTACTGAGCTTAGAGTTAACTGAAATCTCTCTACAGCGTTTAGTCCATGTCTACCACTGGCGTAAGTTTAAATGTTTGCTTTCCTGTTACAGTAAATGTATAATTTTACAGTGAAACAAAACTAATTACATATCTGTAGGCTCGGATATACAGTTCTGTCCAATCAGAAGCCCTTTTGAGTGTGGACGCCCCGCCCTCTAATGTCACCTGACTCTGAGCAGCCAGTAATTGCACACCGACATCTGAAAGACATCTGGGAGAGATCACTTGATCTGGGAAGCGTCTGCTGTCTACAGATGTCTGATAGATGTCTTTCAGAAGCCGGTTTTACGTACGTAAATCATAGACGTCTAATAAAAGTCTGTTAGACGTCATGTAGACTTACTACAGATGAGTGAAAATACGTCTTGCAGGCGTCTTCGAGATGTTTGTTTGCTATCAGGGAAGCCTGTCAAACCTGAAATAAAGTTGGAGTTGAGTATTTAGTGTATCAGGCTTCTATGGCTCGTCTCTTTTTGAACAACACGAATGGAGGATGATCCCTTAATGTCTCTCTGATGCTGGTTTCAGGGTTCTCTGGATGGGGCGGATCGGGCGGAGGAGGAGGATCGTCCAGAGGTGAGGCCGGCGTTCTTGTGCTGTCAGGTTGTTCAGCTCTGTTAATAATGCAGGTACTGATGATGTGGTTGTGGCTCAGGCTCGGGCAGCTATGACCTGTACGGATATAAAGACTCCATGTCCGGCGGCGGCGGGTTCGGAGGAGGATACGGGTCCAGCGATCGGATGAAGAGAGGTCTGTCCGGAGGATCTCTGCTGTCCTCCTCCGGCTCAAACGCAGACGCCGTCATCGCCAAAATCAACCAGCGCCTGGACATGCTGACGCAGCTGGAGGGAGGGATGAAAGGAGGCGGGCGCAGCGACAGGTGACCCGCACACACTCACCTTACCCAGCACACACCTGAGCCCGGAGCCAGGATCACTCCAGACACACCCCGACGAGCCGCTGCACTCATCCATACAGCTTTAGGAACTAGATATGCCTCCATACAAAACTAGTGCTGGCCAGTGATTAGTGTTTATTAAAGAAAATGTTATGTTATATACTGAGTCAACATTTAAAGTGGATCAAAGATGTCTTGTATATATTCCGGATGTTCTGTTAGCCTGCACCAGTTCATATATCGTTTATCCAAATCAATTGCAGCTTCTACTTGTGATGGTTCCCGCACGGTATACGTTCATGTTTCAATATGAGTAGTACACAAGTCCAGCCTCCTCTGCTGCTTCAGCACTAGTCGTCAACCCCTCTCCGAGATTATTTCCTGGCTATGTTGGTCTGCTAATGTTATCTCTCTCTCTTCAGACGTTCAGATCAGTCAAGTTGATCGTTTTAAGACGTTCCAGCAGCACAAGTACACTTAAGATGTCGTCTTGTAGACTCGGATCAGGGTAGACACCGCACCGCAATATTACCTGACGAACGCAGGGCTGTGATGGACAGACATTCAGTGTGCTCTAGGGGTTGATCTTGTTCTTAGAAGTTACGAACGGGCGTTTTGAACATTGCATCAGATTTCTGAAGGAGCGTGTGACACAGCTGACACGTTAACAAATACGGCTAGTTTAAATGACATCGCTTCAGGGTAATACCGTTCTTCTGGTAAGTCACATCGGTCTTTCCCTCACAGCCTTGTTTTTATTCTTTGGTAAAGTTGTCGTTATTTGCTCTGGAGTGCTGGAACGACTAAAGCAGTGGTGTTTGTTACCGATCCTGACCATTTAAACACGCTCACATACTCGGACGGCCCATTAGATCTGACCGATAATGCTAGCGCTGCCCTCGCAGACTCCTGAAGGTCCCCGTATCGCACCATTTCAGTCCTGTGCCGAATGTGCAGTGTTGTTGCCTTATATGTCCATCTGTGCAACTGTCATTCTGAAGCTTTTCCACAGCCTGTCTCTTCCCACAATGCACCTGAGAAACGGGGCTTGAACGAATGAGCGCTGAATGATGAGTTTGTTTGCATAACGAAGCGGCCCTCAGAGCCGCCGACGACCGAAATGTGGCGGTCCCTGCTTGACCTTTGCTCTGCGCCTCCCTCCTTCTGCAGGTTTGACCAATACGAGTCTTACGACTCGCGCTCCGCCTCCCTCGGCCCCCGAGATCTCTACAGATCCAGTAGCTTCGGTTACAGCGACTCCCGGGGCGACATGATGGCCCAGCGCGGAGGCGTGGGCTTTGGGCTCATGGGTGGAGCCGGAGGGGGCGGTGGCTTTGACGCCTCGGCCTTCGGATCTGCCAAAATGCGGCAGACTCGAGACTCCGCCTTCTCGGGCTCCGGCTGGGGGGCGGGGCAGAGATCCCCGCGCAGGAGCAGAGCGACTGGGGGGCGGGGCTTCGGCCGCAGGCAGGACTCCTCCTCCGCCGCCGGCATGGGAGGAGGAAGTGGGCGGGGCGGAGGCCAAGGCCACTCCCCCGCAGGACGAGGAAAGCTGCCCTCGCTCCTGGCCCATCGCATGTACCCCGACAGCGGGGCCTTCCAGTCTCAGCGCGGGCCCCAGGACTTCCCTGCGCGGAACTTTGGAGGGGGCCCGAGGGCCAACCGGCAGCACGGCCGCAAGAGACCCCAGAACCGAGTAAGTACCGCCCGCTCCCTGCAGGGGGCGGGGCTGAGAGATCAGCGCTCACCCCTGCACATAGGGTCAAGTCAGGTGCATTCATTCCACCAACCCTCGAGGAGAGGCTACCCCAGTCTGACCCCCATTTGACCAGTTAGACACTGACAAACACAAGGGGGGGTAGCTGTGTAAAGTGTCACACAGTCAGGATAGCTCAGCTAACACTATAGATCCTCACGGACACGCCCTCAGATCTCATTTGCATGTGTGTTGTCGTGGCAGCAAGCGAAAGGTCAGCGCGATGGGCAGAAGAAGAGGAAACAGACTCTGAGTGCGACCGACGAGCCCGAGTCCAAGATGGGCAGGACCGAAAGCGCTCGGGAAGCTTCAGCCGCCGGTACGAGAGTGCGTGTGTTTTCATTGATGAACGCTGATCTGTCTGTGATCGCTGATAAGTGTGGATGTGTTCCAGAAGCTGCGCAGGAGTCTGAGGAACCGACCGCTGCTGTGGTACGTTCGCACTCACGTTGTGAAAACATGGTGAATTATACAGAAACAGGAATAATGCGTCTCTCTGCTCTCCAGGAGTCCAAAACAGAAGATGGAGGAGAAGGTGCGGGTGAGTTCTGGGCATTCATCATTCATTCGTCGTGTAATGTTTAATAATGTGCCTGGATGTGAGGCAGCTGCCAAAAACGCTGTGTTTCTCTCTCTGTCTCAGCAACATCCAATCAGGACGAGAGCGCCAAGGCCAAGGGGAAGAAGTCTCCGCACTCTGCGGCCAAAGTCAGGAAGAGGAGAGGCTTCTTTGAAAGGTCAGGGGTCAAAGTATCAGCACACAGGTCAGGTTCCCTGCCGTCTGTGCTGGATGCTTGTGTGCTGGGCGTGTTTGTGGCTCACGAGGTCATTTTTATGGTCGTTTCCCAGGATGACATTCGCCTGCTCCATCTGCAAGTTCCGCTCGTTCTACAGCGAGGACATGGCCGCCCACCTGGAGAGCAAGTTCCACAAGGACCACTTCAAGTTCCTGTCCAATCAGCTGTCGAAGCCCACCACCGACTTCCTGCAGGTGCGCATGCTTCGCTAACCAGCTCACCCTAACTCATATGTGTCCAGAGTGTTGTCCTAATGTCCGTGATGTGTGTGTGTGTGTGTGTGTGTTGTAGGAATATCTGAACAATAAGTACAAGAAGACGGAGCAGCGAGTGACTCAGATGGACAACCACAGCACCGTCATCTGCCAGGTGTTCAAAGAGCAGGACCTGACACGAGGTGCGGAGCCCATCTGAGCACAGGCACGTGTACTCTAGCTGTAGAGCCTCTCATGATGTCATTTCCTGTCTGTAGATCTCGGCATGGAGCACTTCATGAAGAAGGTGGAGGCAGCTCACTGCTCGGCATGTGACGTCTTCATTCCCATGCAGTACATGCTGATCCAGAAGCACCTCAAGTCATCTGACCACAACTACAACCGCAAGGTACCCTCACGCATCAGATAACTCCGAGGCTTCGAGCTGCTGCTGAAGTGCTGGACTGACCTTGTGACCTCTCTGTGTGTGTGTCAGGGTATGATGGAGCAGTCCAAGAGGTCCAGTCTGTCGGTGGCGCGCAGCATCCTCAACCATAAGGTCATCGGCAAGAAGCTGGAGAGCTACCTGAAGGTGTGTGCCTCGCTCACGTGGTGTTCCTGAGCATTTCATGGACCTTGAATTAGTTTTTGCCGGTCATGCAACCATATTTTGTGATGTGTGTGTGTGTAAATATAGCGTAGTGGTTCTAGATGAACTGAAGATCAGAATCTGTACGGGCGCTGTTGGCCTACTTCTGATTATATTAAGAGTAAAATAACATTTAGGTGTTTCAGCAGCAACTGAAGTTTTGATTTAAAGGTCAGGAGAACAAAAACAACACGACTCTGAGAACATTTTTACAGAAACATTAACTCTGACGTTTCGATCACTGATAGTCTTGATGTACAGCTTTCGAAACGTTCGTTAGGGTGCAGCGTAAGGTGAGTTAATGAACTAGTGAAGGAGTGCGTTATAAACCAGTAGATGTAGTTCTGTTTGTTCACCACTTCTGTTTGTTCCCATTGGCAGGGCGAGAACCCCTTCAACGGTAACCATGACGACCAGGACCCCGAGGACTCCATGCTGATGGAGGTTTCAGAGGCCGATCTCACCAATGAAAGCCTGAATGAGGTCAAAACGGAAGAGGAGGCGGAGCCTGCAGCCGACGCTGTTGGAAATGGGGAGGAGCATGAGGAGGAGGAGGTGAAGATGGAGGAGGGTGTTGACGGTGGAGAGGAAGAGGAAGGGGTTGAGGGTGTAGAGGAGGGAGAGGAAGGGGAGGAGGAAGAGGAAGGGGTTGAGGGTGTAGAGGAGGGAGAGGAAGGGGTTGAGGGAGAGGAAGGGGTTGAGGGTGTGGAGGTGGGCGAGGAGGAGGCGGAGGAGCACGGCGTGGATGCAGACGCAGCAGAGGAGGCGGCGGCGCCGGCGGAAGACACTGAGGCCGCTCCGGGCGAGTAAGCACCTGGAGAACTGTCCATTACTGTCCGTCTGAAGAATCACTTCTACTTACTTAACCTTTGAACTCTATATGAAGCTGCCCCTGGGTCAGGGCAGAAATGCAGCCTGAGGACCAATCAAAATAAAGCCTGCCTCGTCTTCATCCAGTCACGCGATTGCTCCGCCCCTCTGCGCGTGTCATGTGACTGTTGATGTGCCTCTCGAGATGATTTGAGTTTGTCACGTCTTTAAACGCTGAAGTAAAACCCTTCTTTTCCTGGTTTTTAGTTTCTCTGGATTGTTTGGTTTGTTGCCTGTAGAGCAGAAGAGGAGTGCTTTAATCAGCAGCATCCGCTCGTCGTTTTTCTCTTGTGTTAAGGAAATAAATGTTTGTAAAGTCATTTGTGTGTGTGTGTGTGTTTCTGAGCGAGTGATATCCTGAAGCAGCTACATACACCACTACTAAACCGGGGGTTTAACACATTTACTCCAGTTAAGAGGCTAGTGATGCTGTTGTTTGTTTTCCTATAGTTGAGGTTATTTGTAGTTATTTTACTTGAACTAAAATAAAATTTTAGTCTAAGGAAGTAAAAGAAGTGGTAAGGATAAACCAGCACAAAATCAATTCTTGAATTTACTGAAGGGGTTTTCCCGTATTTCTGCTGTATGTTGAGATCTCTCTCAAGGATGTTGTTTTGGAGTCTTGTAGGACAGCAGTAGGGCCGTGTCGGTAAATGTGTCATATATATCATCAATATATCATATTTAAGGCCAGACAAGTTGAGATTCTAAAATGTATAAAATAGTGATTTCAAGAGGTCTTAAATTTGAAGATGCCCTTCACCTCAAGCCTTCTAGACGCTACCAGAGTCGAAACGGGGGAGATGCCGTTAGATGTAGGAAGACAAAAGCTTGCCTCGATGTATTGGGTTAACCATTAAAATGATTGTTGGGAAGAATAGAGGAAACGGTTTTGGGTGGAGATATAAACAGTGGGTCGAGGATTGTGGTGTGGAGAATGAATCGGTCTTAACACGCCAGTAAACAGTGTATCAGTATATCCCTGAACCCAGCGCAGAAATGAGTTGGGAATAGTTTACTGTGCAGAGTTAGCTGCGGTTATATCAGGATTGCAGTGGTTAGATGAGATCGAACCACATAGGATTGTAATATACTCCGATTATAGAGAATATGGAAACAAAGGTAGATGGAATTAAAATATTTAAAATCAGCAGGGATGAAAGAAGAGTGTATGGAAGGCACAGAAAGGAAGAAGTAATGATTTGTAGGTTGAGGATGGGACGCACAGGTCTGAATTCAACACTTGTATTAATGCGGAAGCATGGAAATGGTATGAGTGATGAGTGTGGGCTTCTGGAGACAGAGCATGTGTATAGATCAGTGTGTGTGTGTGTGTGTGTGTGTGTGTTGGATGGGTTAAATGCAGAGCACAAATTCCTAGTATGGGTCACCATACCTGACCACGAGTCACTTCACTTTCACTGTAACCGTCTGTTCAGCAATAGGTAACCAGTCAGTGAGCGCTGAGGACCTTCTGGTAAAAAAGGCTTTGAGTGATAGTCATGTTTAAGGAGGTTTTAACTTGTTTAAAGCATACAGAGTTAGATCACAGGATTTAGTGTTGGAGGACAAGGGCTTTTTTTTTTTTTTATATATCAATCAGTCACTTTTATTTCTACAGCGCTTTTAACAGTACACATTGTAGCAAAGCACTGAACATTATCAAACAGAAGAACAGAGTGATGGTAATGTATAATGACGAGAATTCAACTTTATTTATCAAATGC
>JAUMHQ010000001.1:5211166-5226641 GCA_032361165.1 Enteromius paludinosus | reverse complement strand
ACATTACTTTGGTGTAAAGCTGCTTTGCAATGATATGTATCATGAAAAGCGCTATACAAATAAATTTGAATTGAATGATTTGAATTAACACATTGGCAGCCAATCAGAATCGTTCCAACACGAGCCTTTAAAATAAAAGACGACAGAACAAAACAAAGAACGAAAATGCTGAAGTCAGTGCAGACAAAACACGACAGGACATTACTTTATCAACAGACATCTGGACACTACACAAGACATGGTTTAAATACAAGACATAATCAAAGGATAATGGGGAACACCTGGAAACACACACGAGTGGCAGGGAGTGAACACTAATGAGTGGGGCGGAGTCATAAACAAGGGAGGACACGAGGATACCAAAGGTAAACATGGAACACAAGGCACATGAAAACAAACAGAACGCAGGAAGGGGAAATGTTGCACATGAAAACGCCACCGGCATTACAGTTTCAGTGCATCTGTGCTGACACTAATGTGGTTATCATTCTTGGTATGAACCGGCTGTGTTTCTTTCTTGTGTGAAACCCAGAAGAAGATATTTTGAAGAACATTAGGAACCGAACAGCACTGAGAACATTTCTCTAAATATCTGTTGTTATGTTCCACAGAAGAAGTCAGAAGTCATGCATGTTTGGAGATAGATGAGGGAGAATAAATGAGGACATGAAGAACATTTATGAGCGAACTAGCATTTTTAGATTGTGTGTGTGTGTGTGTGTGTGTGTGTGTGTGTGTGTTGAATCACTCACAAACAGTCCCTTGAAGGCTTTCTTCTCGTTGATCCTGTACAGTCCCTCTGAGTACGTGACCTTTATGTGTCTGGTGTCCATGTTGAACCTGAAACAGAGACAGAGAGGCGTGTCACTGTTGCTCAGTTTGATTGACAGCTGTCAGTCAGCGAGTCTGTGTGTTTACTGTACTTGAGGCTGATGGCGTATTCTCCAGCGTCTTTCTGCCGCACCAGAAATGTCCCGTCAGAGCGAGACAGCAGCAGTGTCTTAGCACCGGTCCGGTCCATGTTACCAGCAAACCTGACACCAGACATGTGTGTTAGTGTGTGTACGTGAAAATGAGGGAATATAGATGAAAAGTGTGTGTGTGTGTGTGTGTGTTACCAGGGCAATGCTGTTAAATCTGGAGAAGGTGCCTACAGAGATCAGACAACACGTTTACTTTACAAGCAGTACATACTAGGATTGATCAGGCAGATTATTAAAGTACACTCAAATGTAAATATGTTATGATTTTAGATGCTCTCTTCAAAACATGATTTAAAATGATCAAACTCATGCGCATTTCATTGTGATTTTACTCTTATTGTTATCCTGATAATCTAATTGCAAATGAAAAATAATAGGGAATAAAAGAAGCACTTTTACTAGTGACTGATGCTTTGGACCCAACTTCAACTATATTATATTACTCAATAAACTAATACACATTCATTATAATAATAAAAAAAATATTGCTGAAAATAGTAGAAAATAAAACAAAATAAAATTTTGGACATAAATACAATTAAAAAAAGCAAGAAATAAAAATAAATGTATAAAGTTTGCAGGGATCAAATAAATATTACAATTGAAGAAAATAAAAAAGTGTATAAAAGAGAATAAAAAGTGAAGTAAATTAAAAATATAGAAAAATGCATGACGTAAAAAAATGTAGGGTGACAAAGTGGGAAATAATAATGACTTTAATTGTAGGAAATAAAAGAGAGAAAGATGAAAGGAATAAAATTGTATTGAATTGAATTGAAACAATGACTGAAGTCAGCATCAGCTCACCGGCAGAAACGGCTGAACTTTACTGCAGGGAAACCAGCCGACCTCTCCGATGGTCAGATTCCTGCCCTGAAACACACACACACACACACACACAGTTATATACAGTCGATTCATATGTACACATAAACAGCTGAACATATGCAGAAAGGAGAAGGAGAAAGAGCAGATGCATGGAGGTTTCTCTTCTCCATTACAAACACAGATCAGACATCCTGCTGTCACACACACACACACACACACACACAGGAATCGAAACTGAAAGACTCGCTCTTCTCTTCAGATCATCACAGTATACCCGCTTTGATGAGTTAGATGTCATTCATCTTTTCTTTTATCATTGAAACAATGCTGAGCTCTCACCAGTACATGTTACACTTGCATTACTTATTTTAATATTGTCTATACTCTAAAAACATTTCTGTCAGGACACTGCTGTTAATGTGATTTTCACTCGGTGTACAGTTTAGTTAGTGCCTGCTCATCCACACAGTCCTGGAGAGCAGCACTTATTGATATTTAGGTTATTCAACATTATTCACGATAAAGGAGTCTGACTAAATGAGGAATATCAGAAGGTCGTGAGTGTGAAGGAGGAGCTGGGGATGGAGGAGTGTAATGACACAGATTTGTGTTCAGAAGAGGCTAAGATGAGCGTTCAGTCGGTGTCTTCCATACTTCTCTGCACCCTGACAGTGGAAGTGTTTGAAAGGCAAAGGGACAGTCGTGGTTTTCAGCTAAAATATCTTTACTTGTGTTCCGAAGACGAACAAAGCCTTTATGAGTTTGGAACGACATGAGGGTGAGTGATTAATGACTACATTTTCATTTTGGGGTGGAATAACCCTTTGCTGTGTGAAGGAACGCTCCGGGACCTGTGTGTGTGTGTGTGTGTGTGACCCTCACCTCCCACCACTGCAGGTCCACCTCAGCACGAGTCAGCTCCACCACGTCTCCTACATTCAGCGGCAGCGGCTGACCGAACGACAGCGGAGGCGGAGGGAGGCCGTAATAATCCACACACACCTCCATCTTCGGCAGACCTGATGGAGACACGCGAGTGTGTGAGGACACGGACCAGAGCAACATGTGTGTGTGTGTGTGTGTGTGAGGGAGACGTGTTTACCTGGTTTGGCCTGTCTTTGAGACGCCAACCTCATTGTTTTATTCTAAAACAACATGAAAAACAACACACACACAATCATTATATTATAATATCACTGGTTAGATGTCAGTTGATTGAACGTAGGGTCACAGTGTGTGAAGTGTGTGAATTATTATTATTATTATTATTATAAAAACAGGTGAGTGATTGGGATGCACAGACCTTCTTGAGCGTTCCTGACAGTTCTGTGGAGTGAATGAGAAGCACATGTGAAGTCACTCAACGAACACCATTGAATGTTACATTCTGGCGTGTTTTCTTATCTGTTTTCTCACCAGAGTTTCGTCCACACGCAGGAACTCGACCCAGACACTCTTTATGAGCGGCCATCTTACAGCGCGTGCAGCGGTAGCCCTGATAGAAGATCCCCCTGAAACACACACACACACACGGCATATAAAACTTTATATCGTGCAGAAGAAATATCCTGATAGAGTTTGATGAGCTTGATGAAACTCAAAATGAAATGATGCTGCAACTTTCACATCTCAAAACTTCCTCCCAGACTAAAACAAGCTCTTACTGAAACAGAACTGAAGCAGTGTGGTTATTATCAACACACTCTAAAAATACTCCTAACAGAACATTTGATCAAAGCCTTCAATAGAAAGTAGAAATGTTGATTTCAAAACGAAATGAAAATAAGTTATTAAGTAGGATGAGTACCCTATAGGTAACCTATGCAAAGACAAAAACAAGTACTAATAATAACAATAGTAAATTCAACTCAAAATAAAACAACTGAAAGTCACGTGCACAACTGTTCTATTTCAGAATGCTACATGTACCAAAAAAAAAAGATTAGAATTAATACTTCAATAGTATGTTAAAATAAAGATTCTCAAATGCAACATTAGAATAAGTAATGCATTGTTTTAACTGCAGCAGGCGTTCCTGCTTGACTTTGTTTGTTGAGCAGCTCAACACTCAGGAAGGAGATGAAGTTCACCTGAGGAGCATCTGACAGGATTTACACGAGGTGGTGTCCTCAAAACAGTGCATCTGGAAGTCGTGCCCGTTAGCCGTGCTGTTCTCCGGACACATGTTGGACCTACAAACACATGGCATGCAAGGTTTCTGCTGCGTAACATATACACATACAGTATATATATATATTTAACAAACTGAGACACAGACTCACAGAGCCATCTCAAACTGCTCCAGCCACTTCTTCTTCAGCTCCCGCGTCTTAAAGTAGAGGTCGTAGCCGCCGTGATTGCACAGATCCATCAGCAGGAAGGTGTGTGTCCACTGTGAATACACACAATCAAGCGTCAGGCATGTGTGTGTGTGTGTGTGTGTGGTGAAGCTGTGAGAGCAGGTGTGGAACCTTCTTGCTGTCTTTCTCTCCTGATGGCTCGTCTCTCAGCTGGTATTGCTGGAGCTCAATCAGCTCCTTCAGCTCCAGATTCTCGCCGCTGCGCTTCTTACACACTAACAGAGCCTTGTCGAAGAGAAAGCCGTACCTGCACACACACACACACACACAGTGTGTAAACATTACTGGCACAACAAGAGGTCGTAGTTATTTTTTAACACATTTTGTTTTACATTTCAAACTCAATGTTTTCCAAAAGAATAGTACTATCCACAGCACAGCTCATATTAATCCTATCATCGATCTTATCATTATCATTACAGTTATAGCTCCAATTCTAGTTATCTTTATCATTATCTTTGCACACCTGTCCTGTTTGGATTTCTTCTCCATGCTGAGGATCTTGAATTCTCCATCTATTTTGGGTCGTCCGTATAACGCCAGAGACTGAGACTGAACAGAGAGAGAGTCTGAATCAGCTTCAAACACAAATGAATCAGAGTTTAGAGCTGAAATCAATCGTTCTGTACCATGTTCTCGATGCACAGCTGAAACGTTGTGATCTGACGGATGATCTCATTGTCTCTCTTCACCTCGTTCACACACTGAGCCAGGTCCTACACACACACCAGCAGTGTGTTCATTCATTCAATCATGAGTTAAATTCATGTTCATGAGCTTTCTACTTATTTTTCCTCTACTTGGTGCTCTCGCTTCACTGCACATCTTGATCAGAATACGCACACAGTTCGGGGCTCGATGCACAGATGTTGGGATGAAATATCTTCACATCATTATTTGGTGAGTTACAGGTAAACAGTTTTGGAGACTAAACCACAGGTTAACCAGCATTGAGACTGCACCTCTATTTACATTCACACATTCACAACGTTCTCCATTATGAGCCGCGAGTAAAGCATGTTCCTTCATCATACGAACCTCCGAATGTCTGCCAAACATCTGCCTACACACACACACACACACACACACACACTCACCCTCATGGCATCCAGTGCAGCGCGCAAGTTTTCCTTCTCTTGTTGGTCCACCGTGTGCTTCATGAGCTCCTGAGACACAGATGTGTTTTGGGTACATGATTAATGAAGAGGACAGTAGAGGTGAATAGGGTTAACGTTTGATCTGTATCCCCATACTAAACCAGTTCATTCATCACTGTAGTTTTTCTAGAATTATCTTAAATTTAACACTTCATTTCCAGAATGCTAATCTAAAGCAGGATTCACCATTCTGGTCCTTCAGAATATAGACAGGAACAAATCTCTAAGTGCTGCTGAAGTAGAGCAAAAACTCACAGCATTTAAAGATATGGATTATTTGCCAATTTACTTATTTTTCCAAAGATTAAAATGTTATATAAAGCTTTGGATAAAAGTCTAATTATATTACTATATAATTGTAATGTTTACTTCGTACGTTTTAAAATATGCTTGTTTTATCGCAAATCACATTGTTACGCCCTAGTCCAAAATGCCTCTTCATCAGAGGTTCTGTATTTGCTTTCATCGAGTTAACATAATAAACGAACCACAGAACGTCTTGTGCGTTGTTCTGTATTAGGGTCAGATCTCACTAATCCAGTGAAAGGTCAAGTGTGTGTTACCTGCAGAAGCAGATGATACTTCAGGACTCTCTGCATGGGAACCATCAGCAGATCTCTCAGTGAAAACCGGCCGCTGTTTGCTCGCATCGAGCACTCCTAAATATAAGCAGGTTTGCAAAATAAGATCACTGATGCTCTGTAGCGCTGGCGTTCGGTTAGCCCAAGGTATTTATGTGAAGGTAAGTGGTCTGTGTGTTTCTGACCTCCAGTTTCATCTTTACGTCTATATTAGCGCTGCTTATTTTGTCCAGATGTTTGGTGGCGGCTTCCACCTGACTGCAGTAACGTCCGTACAGCAACAGCCTACCACACAGATCCGAGAGGTCCATCAGACAAATCCTTTCATTCACACGTGCTGCAATCAACCTCAACTTCGTAATTCTGTTACATGTATGGTCCCATTCAGTCAGATTGTGTAAGAGTGGTTTTACAAGTGATGTGGACACACATTTCTGCTCATGTTTCATAAACGACATTCAAGTGTTGCTGAATGAAGGATTCAGTGATTCACACTTGTTTTGATTGTGAGTGAATCAGTTTTGTTGATTAGGTTTCATTCAAATGAATCAGTGTTGTTTAGGGATGCATAACAATCATCTGCCGATGTGTAATGCCCATTTGACATATCATACAGGCGGTTCTGTAAAAGCCACCACATGCATGAATTCAAATTAAACCACATTTACTACACAGCTGCTCAAATCCACGCTGATAATAAACGTGCTCATTACATATCGGCCGATGATTATCATGCATCCCCAGTGTTGCTCAATAAACCACTAAATAAATGATTCAGTGACTCATACAGACAGCCAGTACTTACATTCCTAAACGAATCAGTGTTTATAAACCAATCAATAGCTCAGTCTTAAATGTTAAGTGTTGAATAAATCACTACAGTAAATGATTCAGTGAATCACTAGTTTAGACCAATTCAGACACTAGTTTTGTTCCTGAATGAATCAGTTGAATTAATGAGTCATTTGCATTGCTTGCTCAAGTCATGTTCCCTTTCAAGGAGACTAAAAGTATTCTTGTAGCTTCGCAATATTCTGGTTGAACCACTTGATGGAAGATGGAGCATTCATCCTAAATATCATCAGTTGTGTTCTGAAGACGAATGGGGTAAGTGATTAATGACTACATTTTCATTTTGGGGTGCTGTATGCGTTTCGTGTGGTACCTCTCCTTGTAGTCGATGAAGATCTGATAGAGGTTCTCGGCTCGTAAATGCAGGATGGACTCCTGCAGCTCCTGATGCAGAGAGCGATGGGTCTCGGCCAGTTCCTGAGAGAGAGGACGAGGATTATTAAGCTGATCGGATGAACTGATGATGATGACGACAGAGAGACTCACCGGAACATTGATGAAGATGTTCTCGATGTCCACGGGCTCTAGGAAGGGCTGCAGAGGTTTCAGAAAGTGCTGCGGACACAGAGACGAACACAACAGGACGTGTGTGTGTGAGTCACGTTCTCATCGCTCCATTGTGTCTGAGAGAAGCTCGTGGTTAAAGAGACCCTGCTGCTGAAACACTTTCGCTTTCAGGTTGACTGCCTCTGTCAGATGTGACTGTGAGAGAGTCATTAACCACAGCACCTGCACATCATAGCCGCCGAACGGTCAGATGCGCAGAACCTCTGGGTTTGGTTCCAGAACATGATCCAGATCATTCAGAGTCACAAGAATAACAATAAATTCCAGACCCTATGAACTTCCAACATGTGTGCTTCCAGTTTCCTCAAGTCAACGTAAGTAGAAAATGTCTAATCAGTTGAATTTATACATTTTATTTCTCCAAAATTGTCTTTTAATTTTCTGGATCACACCTGCTCCGACATCCCACTCTAAATCCAATGATTCGTGATGCAATGGTTTACTCTGTTGTGTTATTGGCTCTCTTTCATTTGTTTGAATTTGGTATTTTCTTCTAAATTCTCCTGAATTCTATGCCTTCTTTAGAAAAAACATTTGTTTATTTATTTATTTGTATTTATTTCAATAACTGTATGTTTTCCCGGAGACTTCATCCGTGTGTGTGTGTGTGTCACCTGAAGTATTGATTCCAGTGTGTTTGTGTATTTCTCTTCGGTCTGTCTGATCTCCTGAAGACAGCAGCTCCTCTTGTCCACTTCTACCTTCTGCTGCTGACAGACAGACAGTTATCTGTAAGTCCTCTGTGTGTATTTGTGTGTATAGTGTGTGTGTGTGTGTGTGTGTGTGTGTGTGTGTCTCACTGTTTCTGGTTCCTCTGTCCTCATTAAATCTTCATAAATATCATCTCCTTCATTCTCATCCTCCTCCACACAGTCATAAAGATCATCGTCTTCCTCCACCGTGTCACTGAGAGACAGTCAGTTCTCAAATGCAACTTTATTGACTTATTTACATATTGTGTAAAGAAACGAAGAAGATTCTTTCAGATTAAGTTCACACACACACACACACACACACACACTCACTCAATCTGGTCTGAGAGGCCCGTGTAGATGTCATCATCTCCGACACAAGCTTCATCAGGAAATGGCCTGCAATGAAACACAGATCACAGTTCTGCTGAACACCAGAGACACAGTCATACGCGTCTGGAACGACACGCGGGTGAGTAAACCATGACTAACTCCACTAAACTAAGCGTGTGTGTGTTACCTGAATCCTCTCTGCAGGGCCACCGGTGTTTGTGACAGTATGGACAGCGTGTCAATCACCTGTTGATCACGAGTATTCGTTAGCACTACATCATCATCATCATCACCATCATCAAACACTCTCTGAGAGCTCAGACCTTCGCAAAGTCTCTGACGTCAAACAGGTCGAAGGCCTCGAAAAGTTCGTTCTTCCTCATGCCAAATTTCTCCTGACAGGCACACAGGAAGGTCCTGATGTTCTTCAGACACAAGAACTACACACACACACACACACACACACACACACACATGATTAATCATTGTCAGATATACTTTCATGCTTAATTTGTTCACAGAAAGGAATCTTATCAACATCCTATTTTGATTTCTTTATTTTACAAAAGCACAAGGTTTTGTTTTCATTGTGACTGTGCAAAAATAAAAGCAGACCTTTATACAGTGATGCATTATTAATAAGACAATAACTGTTTAAAGTTGATTCTGCTGGTATAAGGAAATGCACACACACATCAGTTCCAGCATTGCAGCACAATCTATCCTTTGTAAAATAAACTGAATACAGTGCAGTAACACTGCCTCTGTGTCACCGCCGGAACGCCACTGAAGTAAAAAGCCTTTCATTTACATAATGAATAATAGTTTAGCGTTCAGATGTCCCTGGGACAACATTGTGATTATCCAATCAGACTAGAAGAACCAGTTTACAGTATCTGTGAAGTTTAGGTGTGTCTGAGTCAGTCATCTATCATTTCCTGCGATTTTAGGCATTACTCAAAGGTAAGGGTAGAGATGTGGCCAAAACTATATTTTTGCATTAAAATGTTGTTCCAGGGTCAACAAAGTATGTTAACCTAGGGACACATAGTCCTTGGCCAAATCAGGACGTGTGTACATCCATGGCTTGACATTAACACCCACCAACCCGCCAAATACAGGTGCTTTCAGCTGCGGCGGGGAACACGGTCTCTCCCACTAGCCACTCTCGTGGGCTGAATTTTATTTAAACATCTAAATCTATCAATTAATACGATAATGAGTAAGAACAAAGTAATACCAGTGAGAGAATCATCAAGAGTTAACAAATGAGCACAACTGCACACAGAAGAAAAAGAAAAATGAAAGTTTGTTTTATACGTATACAGTCTGGTTAAGCAACACGACACGATCAAGAGAGGGAAGTTCCCTAAAAACCATGAAGGCAAATTTGACATGAGTCTATACACAAACGTTAAAATGAGTAACGAATGTACATTTTAGTTCAGTATTTGAATTTATTGAAAGGATATATTGTCAAATGTTTTTCCTCCATTTGGATGAAAATAGTTCCAAACAAAGATCCCAGCTGAGCGGTCAGGTACAACACACCGAGCAGCGGAGTGAATGATTCAGTGATCCGCTCATAAACACTTCATTCTCAAATGAATCAGCCGTCTGAACGAATTGTTTGAAGGCTTCAAGTCACTGAAGATGCTGCCACCTTTTCCAGCATTTCATGTTTATAATATAGACTAGAATTAGGTGTGTGTATATTAAAACACCAAGCTCACAACATTGTGCTTGTATAATGTGTAAATGCATTGGTGCTACATTCATACATGCATCTGAATCCTGCTCCAGTCACTTCAGTTTCACATGATTGGTACCCTCCTACATTGTTTTATTATATTAAGTGAAATTATTATTAAATGTAAGGATATGTTATGAAAGAAGAGAAAATGCTCTTTAAATGGGTCGAATGACTGGAAACATTTGTGTGCAGTATTAACTCACGTTAACAAGAAAACTGTGACCAGAGAAAATGCTGAGTGGCTAGTAAATTTAGAAAACCACTAGCCACAGCGACTGCTGAGCAAAAACGTTAATGTCAAGCCCTGGAAAGATACACAGCGGTACACAGATATAATCACGATCAGCGCTGGGGAGACTACTTTAATGATGTAGTCCATTAGAAATTACACAATGGAAATTGTGCACCGTTTCATAAAAATAGAAGGATTTTAGGCAAATCAGACTCATCTAAACTAAATTATTGGGTGAATTATTTAATACAGTCAGATTTTAAATTGTAATTTAATCTAATTACAAGTACTTCATTTTTAGACTCTGATGACGTAATCCAGATCTCTTTGACCCAGGGATGGCAGATATTGTTTCATATATTGCCACTTTACATTCCTCAGTGTATGGTGTCTGCAGTCTTACAGACAGTCATAGCAGAAGCGTGTGTGAGACAGCGAGCAAATGCAGAAACATCGTCTACATCTGCATTTAAAGTACTTCCTGAGTCACAGCCTTGTGCTGCGGGCGTGTGTGTGTGTGTAGGAGGAAGTTTAGCTGAGAATACGGAAGTGTCATGTAAGACTGTACTTGAAACAAGGGCTGTAAAGTCATTAGAAACACACACACAACAAACTTTCTCAAATCTCTGTGTGTGTGTGTGTGAGAGAGAGAGAGAGACAGCCGAGGTTAGCATTAAACACTGACCAATGACCACGGTGTTAGCCAAGCTCAGCTTGGACTTTTGCTTTCACACATACACACACACACACACACACACACACTCATTTGCCATTAAGATCAGCAGCTGGTGATGGTAATCAGGTGATTTTCATATCACACAGATACTATCTCTCTCTGTACCTGAGACATCTGGGGTCGCAGGTTAATCTGACGCAGGTTGACTGACTGCGGCAGCAGGTTATTGAGCAGCTGACAGAGTAACACTCCATCTCTGAGAGCATGGGCCAGTTCACACACCTGTCAAACACACACACACACAGAACACGTCTGAAACAGTATATACACACATAGATATAGTGTAAAGAACATGCACTGTAATCCATAAAAGTGAACAGTGATCTGGATATGAGCACTTTAAAATGAAATAACTCTCTCAGAGTTCAATTAAAGTGAAAAAGTAGAATTCTTATCTCATTCAGACAGAGATCCTGCTGGCCTGTGATTTGCATATATTTACAAACTCTTTTCATAAATTGAAATAAAAACTGAACACAAGACGGTTTTTACAATAATTTAATCCTTAAATATATTCCAGATGTAATAAAACCCCAATACATAACAATCAGACGCAGTCAAACGCCTGCGCTGAGAAAGATGCTGTAGAGACCAGTTATTGCAAAGAATAGGAAAGGAATATTTTAAAGCAGATTTGTTTTTGCGTCATACACAGGTGTTAATCTTCTGATTTCATTAGCATCTGTACCAAAGGTGATATGAAAGGAATGATTTCGTGCTGTAATATGAACATGTGTAACCACAGTCTGAATATTTTTAGTGTCTTATGTTTCATAAGTGATGAAGGGTGTTGAATGTAGACTCTGTGAAGTGTTTGTGAATGAGAAATGAGTGAATATAAATGAAAGGAACAGTTCACCCTAAAAAGGTGTAAAAGCCGTCAGCATGTTTTCATCCCCGGTCCGTTCCAGTCCTGAATGAGTTTCATTCTTCTGTTGAACACTAAAGAAGATCTTCTGAAGAATGTGTGCAGCCTCTAACACTGGACGCCAACGGCTACCAGAAACGGCATATTCTTCAAATGATCTTGTTTAGTGTTCAACAGAAATCAGCTTCAAACGGTAAAGAAAGACGTTTGAGTGTTTGAGGAGATGTGCGAGGATCCGCAGGTAAACGCTCACCTGTGAGCTGTCCCAGGTGACTCGGTGGTTCTCAGGAAGCACTCGGCACTGAATCAGCCATCCGGCACA
The DNA here is from genome assembly GCA_032361165.1 of Enteromius paludinosus. Classification (NCBI taxonomy): domain Eukaryota; kingdom Metazoa; phylum Chordata; class Actinopteri; order Cypriniformes; family Cyprinidae; genus Enteromius; species Enteromius paludinosus. The sequence goes on along the minus strand of JAUMHQ010000001.1, from coordinate 5,214,377 downwards.
CTGCCTCCACAGCTCCATCTCCAGACAACTCACCTCAGATCAGCAGCGGCCTAGAACCCCCCGGACACATCCATGATCGACAAACCCAACACTGCCCGAGCTCCCAGCGCAGACTCAAACTGAACTCCGTCCAGAAGCGATAGACCCGTCACTAAGTGTCCAGCCACTGAGCCTGAGTTCATCAATGAGGCGCCTCTCTCTCTCTCTATCTCCTTTGACCTTTGCGGTCTTCCTGCTTCTTCAGGATGTCCAGCGAGTTCTCCTGTGTCGTGTGTGTCTCTCGGTCTCTCCTCTGCGCCGCTGCTGCTGCTCTGCAACCCTGCAGAGGGGAGGAAGCCTTTCAACTGCACAACTTCCTCTTTCCTCTGTGTCACACACACACACACACATCTGACACTTGACTTGCAAAATTTGGGGTTTATATTCCTGCATGTGCTGCTGCTAGAGAGACTGTGAAGTGTGTGTGTGTGTGTGTGGTTTCTCTGTCTGAGTGTGAATGTGTGCGTGCAGGACTGTGTGTGTGTGTTTGTGTGTGTGTGTGTGTGTGCTGTATAATATGAGTGTGAATGTGTCTCACTAACCACAGCATGTGCAGTCAAAGAGCAGCAGTGCAGTGTTGCGTGGAAATGCACACACACACACACACAGTCCAGTTATTTTACATTAGCAGTATAGGAGTACAATGCATGATGGGAAACGATGTCACACCTGACCCTGAAGTGACATTTTGTTTTTAATTCAAATGTCAACTAGCTTCACAGCACATCTGTCAGGCTGAAGTTCATTAAAGTCTTGTATTTTGAAGATTTCCTGTCTGTTTTTGTGAATCCTCCATCTACTATCATCTTTCTTGTATAAATAAATACATCAATTTCATTGTATCTAGTGGGCTAAACTGTGAGCAAATCTCATAGGCACACGAGATCTTCTAGTACAGTAACACTTCATCTGTTCACACTGTGTGTTTCAAGCAAACAATAAAACAACACATCAGATCTCATTTTAGCAGCTCCAGGCGCCACATGTGGTTTGTGGTCATACTAACTCATCACCACCTCCTGGTGTACTGATCAAACTACAACCTGTTTATTTGTTTGTTTGGGTCCCCATTAGCTATGATCTCAAGCATACAACACTTAACATTCATTCATTATTACATGCATTAAAGAATTAAAACAATAAAACAAAGTTAAATATATTCTCCACAATCTATAAACATATATTTCACTTTTTTGTAAAACACCTACAATATAAAAACTGATTGCTCATTCAATTAGTTCCTATAGATATTCCTATTAAACAAAAGTCCAAGGTGTGCCTTTCCATGTGTGTGTTATCCTAATGAATGACACTGGTAAGAGACTACTCAGCATTTGAAGTGCATCATAAAAGTTAATCAAAGGTGTCTTAAGACAAGAATAGATATTGTTCTTTGATGCAAGGTTTTGATCCACTTTGAATGTTGACTACTGTATACCTTCATTGGCCTGAATGTGCGTTCAAGCAATGAACGATTTTGCATTTTATTTTGAAATAAAATTATTTTATTTATTGGTGACTTTTTCATTTCTTTATTTTTTGCATAAAGATTTGAATCCTAACTGCCTCGCATTCACATATACAGTAGGTTCAATGGGGTTTCTATTTTACCTGGGAATCAAACCTACGACCACAGAACGATTAGAATCTCGTCGAGGCAGTTTACAGGATCGTTACCCGCTTATTTCTCACAGACCCGCCAGCCAGAAACGAGCCGATGTTCTGAGAAACTCTGAATGTGTCTGAACCTGCAGACCGAGGCCCTCGCTTCACGCAGAGATTCCTGCGCTGTTATTGGCTGAGAGAGAGGACAGCGGCTGCAGCAGCCAATCAGAACGCAGCGCCTCAGGTGCCTCCATCAGCGGCCGCTGGAAGTCAAACGCGGAGAGAGAGAGAGAATACGAGATAAAAACATCTGATGAATAAAACATAAAGAAAGAAACACAGACGAGCGGAGTTTAGCATCACAGGTAGGAAACTAAGTGAGAGTTTAATTTTGTGTTATCATGATTTTAAAGCTTTAATTTCTCTAGTTTTACAGGAATGCATCTGTGAAAGAACTGATCTGTAACAAACACGTAACTATTTAATGTCAGAAATAACAACATTTCGGATATATCACATTCATACTGAAAGTCCCTCACAGCAATTATTCGGAGAAACTTCTTTTTTGCTTTAATTGTATTTGTTTTTACATGTAGGGTATTTATTCGATATCTCGTCTTATTTTTCTGCAGCATCAGATGCGCCGAGCTCGGTGTTGATGAAGCGGGCTGTCCCCGGATCAGAGTCATGAACAACCGCTCCATCGCGCGCTGGCTGACGCAGCTCGGGCTCGCGCAGTACACGAGCGCGCTGGAGAAACACACCTACGGCCTCGAGGTACTCACTCTGCCTCTAATAGTTGATATTTCATAAAACTATGCTATAATGCATTTGTCACATTCTTTTCACAATTATTATTACACCTGCGGATTCGTCACACAGCAAGACTTATGTAGATGAGTTTGTTTCTTCATCTGATCTGGAGAAATGCGTCTCAGCCATGGATGCTCAGCAGTGAATGGGTGCCGTCAGAATGAGGGTCTGATAAAAACATCAGAATAATCCACATCACTCCCGTCCAGCAGTGAACATCTGGAGAAGACAGAAGATCAAACTAATCCAGCATTACGATGTTGTGAACTCAAATATGTCCATTATTCATAACAACTCTTCTGCCAGCAATATAAGTGTTCTGGTTTGAATCTGCACAGATAAAGCAGCATTTACAAGACAGATCTAAACTAATGTGTCTGGATTTTGATGTTTTCACTGGAGGAAGAGTTATTCTAGACTCATATTTGTTGTTATGTTATGTCATGTTAACGCTGGATTAGTTTGATCTTGTGTCTTCTCCAGATGTTCACTGATGGACTGGAGTGCTGTGAAATATTCTGATGTTCTTATCAGACTCTCATTCTGATGGCACCCATTCACTGCTGAGAGACAACCATGCAATGATACATTTCTCCAAATCTGACCAAGAAACAAACTAATCTAAACGTTTGCTTTTGGGTCAGCTGCTCTTTTAAATAGTGGAATGCTGTGTGTGTGTGTGTGTGTGTGTACCTGGTATTTATCACCTTATGGGGACCAATTGTCCCCACAAAGATAGGAATACCAGTAAATT
>JAUMHQ010000001.1:5169732-5201627 GCA_032361165.1 Enteromius paludinosus | reverse complement strand
GTACAGGTACAACTTTTACACAGTGGAAAACCAAACAGAGCCGAGTCGAGGCGAGCTGGTACTGTGTAGTGGAAAAGCGCCATAATGGTTACATTTTATTGTTGTGGGCCAAAGACTGGGCTTTATACACACATACACATGAAAAAAGAAAAGGGCATTTGAGGCACCTAGGAGGAAAGGGCCGGGTGCTCAAGCAAATATTGGTCACCCAGACTTGCAGTGGAGGACAAAAATGACGAGAATATTAAATGCAGAGTTTGTATGGGTTTGGAGCAACATGGAGGAGTAGAAAAGATGGCCATCTGAATTTTTTGATGAACGAATCCTTTGAAAGAGCAGCTCTTCACGTACATGGACATTTGTGAGGTATGTGAATGTTTGTCTGTTTCAAGATTTCAAGTAGCTTTCTGAAATAGTGTTAATTTTGGCAGACATTTTTTATTTAATCTTTATCTTCAGATGAAAATTAATAAATTTTAATGAAGTTTTCTTTTTTCAAATGTTTTTCTCTTGTTAGGCCACTGATGATGAAAGCTGGTGAAGAAGAGAACTGATGCAGCAGTGGGTTTAAAGGAGGACAATGCTCTGGATAATGTAAGAGATGGCTCTGCTGTGCTGATGGTGCTTCTTCATATGCTGAAGAGATCATGAAAATTGGCAGTGATGCACGATCAGTATTCATGGACTATCAAACAAACTGTAAGTGTATGATTTGTAGAAACAAACTGTTAAACGCTTGTTCTGTGCTGTTTAGTAGAAATGGAGTTTACCCTGTCATTCCTGCACATGCTCACGTTTGTTCACTTATGCTTCTGTTAAATGTTATATTAGTGTTAATCTTATGGTTTATTTGTGTACTGTAATGCCAGAATACTTTGTAAAGAACATAAGTATTGAGTAATTGTACAATTTTTGTTGTTTTTAATAAATATTTATCTTTGGATAGTCATTCTTTGTGTAGAAGTGATTTTAAAATGAACAAGTTTTGTAGGTTTAATGCCTAGCTTAATTTGGGGTTGATTTTAGCCTAGCAATGTAGTAATTTCGAACCATAAAAAACAATCCAGCATGTTGCGTCAAATATATAACCCAACCAACTGGGTTAAAACACCCCAGCGCTGGGTTAGTCCATATTTGACCCAGCGTTGGGTTGCCAAAATAACCCAAATCGGGTTGTTTTACCCTGCATTTTTTTTAGAGTGTAGAGCACTTTTAGCGACAGATGTTTCAATCCTGAGCCGGCGCAATACATACCAATGTAAAAGTTACTAAACGTGTCAGGGTTCATGTATTGAACCTGTGTTTTAGTGACACTCGGTGGACATTTCTCTTTGATACTGCAGTGAAACATGCAGTCAGGTGCGTAAAAACAGTGTTGCACAGAAAGTGCACAGAGGTACATATTTTAATAAGACCTGGGCCTGCATTCATGAAAAGTCTTAGTCCTAAGATCTGAGCTGCTCCTGGTAACAAAATAATAAAAAGTTCTTAGAAATGTGCATGTTTCGTCTTACAATTAAAGAAAGCATCTCAATAAAGAAAAAAGTTATTTACAAAGCATCTGAACTTTCAAAAGAGGTCCAAAATTGTTAGCAGTAAGAAGAAGGACTTTTAAGATGTTTAATGATGTCTTTCGCAGTTGGAGAAAATGGATGAAACACGAAGAGGGAGAAGAAATGTGTTGTGCACAATGCATGACAGTGAGTTAATAAGACGCTACACACACTCATTAGAGTCATTCTAACATCTCCGTCACAGACACGCCAAAGCGCCAGAAAGGAGAGTAAACACTACATTAACACATTCAGCAACTGTAAAACACAGCAGTAATGATTTGGGCCTTTCACAGCCTTCTATGAGAGAAGTGATCACCCAAACAACTACAGCGCTTTCAGAAACTTCTTTAGTCACTGTTCATTCAGTATGACAGCATGGTAAATTAAAAATAAAGAATATATATATATACACACACACATATAGATAACGTGTGTGTGTGTAAGAGAGAGAGAGTATGGCAAAACAGGAAAATTATACTGTCATTTCAAAGCAAAGGCTTGTAACAGACTCTACTCTATAAATGCCAACCAACCAATCACAGGCTTCAGAGGAGCTAGCAATGGGGTCAGCTCCGCCTCCTCACTAAGATAAAAGTTTTCTTAGTTGACCAAAGTGCTTCACAATATATAAAAGACAATACTGAAGACAACGCTCTAGTTGCAAACACTACAGGTAATAATGATAATAATAACATTCTAAGCGATCATGATTGTTGATTTTTATTTTTTTTTCTTCCTCTGAAACTTCATTATAGCAGATGTTTTATCAGTAATATATTCTTTTTTTGGAGGGAAGCAATCAAATAGGATTTCTCCTTGTGAGCTGATCTTGACGTCACAGCGCAGTCACAAGAATGTAGCAAAAAGAGAAGTAAGACAAATGTTTTAGTGTGTATAAAGTGCACACATCAGCTTTAGGGTGCAATTTCTGGACAAACATGCAGTGTTTCACTACCGTAGGGATTTCCACCTCAGGTTCACAAAAATATCACATATCAAAACCTAAAATGAAAACAATGACAACAATGACAGATATGTGTGAGCATTACTAGATCTCTCAGGATGTTCTTTAGAGCTCGGGCTTCAGTTCACTCAAGCGCTTGGAAGCCGCAGATTTACACGCTGATAACTTTTCTTACTTCCTGCATTTTATCTTAAGCTGAAATCTCAAACTGCCCATGAAAGCCCCTTGAGAACTGGAGCTAAGTTTCTGAGGGCTTGTGAATTGAAAATGAGTGTAAGATCTAGATGTCTGCACGCTCAACGCTCTCGCACACTAACTATCACACTGTGCGGTCCGGGTGACATGGCATTTAGCACACCTGGTGGTTTCCTTCCACAGCCACTCACAATGCACCTGAACACGACAGGAAGAGGAACTTGGAGTCTGATGTCACTTCCTCCAACAGATTTTTATAGATTTGACAGATAGATATTTAACACTTAAACTCACTGAATGAGCTCATTTCAAATTCGATGCTTGCTTCACTTCTTGAAAAATTCTGCTGGGAGAACATCTAGCAACTAATGAAGTTAATTGACATCAGGTCTGTACCTTAAAAGGGATGTCCTATATAAGAGGAGCTAAGCCATTCAGGGCTTTATAAGTAATTAACAAGATTTTAAAATCTATACGATGTTTGATAGGGAGCCAGCGCAGTGTTGACAGAACCGGGCTAATATGCTCATACTTCCTGGTTCTAGTAAGGACTCTAGCTGCTGCATTCTGGAGTTTGTTTATTCATCAGGCAGAGGTAGATATTCACATGGATAGATATTCAGATGAGCAGACAGATGAACAATTAGACAGACAGCGCTTGGATCTGATGTAGATATTGTTGTTTGATGCTGTGGGAAGCAGTGAGAAGATAAGCGAGAGATCGAGAGTGAAAGACGGGGGCGGTAGAGACTGCGCTTCTGATTCAGCACTTTTCTAGCATCTTGGTGGAAGTTTCCAGAAACTTTCTGCCTTTATACGCAACCAACTGTTCTCTCTTTCTGTTACTCAGAGAGAAAGAGTGAAAGAGAGAGAGAGAGAGAGAGAGAGAGAGAGAGAGAGCAATGAGTGGCATGAGAGAAAAACTAGATGCTGGGTTCTTTCCAAGCATCAGTCACTTTTCCTCTAAAGACCAGAGAGAGACGACCTGAGCGGCAGACAAACCTGTAACCCTAAAAGCAGAGGGACGATGGGCTGATCCAGCACCACGGACGTTACTCCATCAACATGTCCTTCTCACATAAATCACAGTAAATTTCAGGGTGTGGAGGGACAAAATAGTTCAGACACTCAATGGAACCTTCTTCACAGTGGAAAAAGGTTCTTTGCAGCTCTATTAAAATATTAAAAGCTTTTTGAAAAGAGTCAGCTGGGAGAATATATAGCAACTAATTAAGATAATTGGTATCAGGTCTGTAATTTTTAAGAACTGTTCACTAAGAGGTCCAAAAGTGGTTCTTCTGCGGCATCGCTGTGAAAGCCCCCTTTAGGAAGCTTTATTTTAACAGGTCCTGTTGAGGAAGCAGCAGAGTTATCCTGAGCTGCATGAGAGGCGTCTGCTGAGATGATGGCTGCAGATATGTTTTACTTCTTCATTTCCATCAACAGGTGGCAGAAGAGAACCATTAGCAGAGCCTCGGCTGCAGATCTGCTCAGTTAACCAAGAGCATTTTCCAGCAGTTCTTACCTTCTGAAGCAGATCTAAGCAGGACAAGGAGGTCTATATTGCAGCAGATTTGTTAGAAAGCACAATACCTGGCGCTTCAACACCTTCACGTTTCCAGCTTGCTCACCTTCTCTTGCTCTCTGCAGCAGGAATTGAACACAGAGACATCTCTTTAGTTATCATACGTTTAGGGTGCATGTTTGTCTGTTGAGTAAATGCGCGTGATATCCTCCTTAACATTTACGCCTGCTGAGAAGCCTGGCTCTTCTAACAGGAAGACGTCTGGACAGGGTGATATGCGGTCAGGCTCTTACTCAACATCTTTCGTCACGCAGACCTTCTTCTGCCTTGTAACAATTTCCAGAGAAACTGTGAAGAGCTGGACATGAGCCAGATGAGAAGACAGATTTATCTGCACAAATGTTTTATTAAAGACAAGTCTTTCTGTTGAAGTAGCTGTATTTGCTAGACAGAAATGCAGCTGTCTGGATGAGTGCTGAGCCACCTTACAGCAAAGAGGTTAGAAGGAGAACACCGATACGGTTCACTTATATTAGCCTAATGGGAGAAAGACTGCATGAGGCTGGTCCAGCTAGAAATTTAAGCATTCGTCTTCAGCTGCTTTTTTTTGCTGATTTGACATGTTAAATTGGCGTTGGAGCTTGTCTGTCAGACGTGCCATCCGATCCCTCTGATTGGCTGATCAGCTGGCGAATCAGTGCATGCGAAAGGTACTATTTGGCTGTCATTGTCGAGCGTCGGCTTGGTGTGTCGGGGCAACTTTTTAGACCCAGATGCTGCCGACATGAGCTGAGTCACAGTCTGCTGTCATCGCCGTCGCCCTGGTGTGCCGCCAATACTTTTGAAAGGAAAGGTAACATTTCTCAGCCAAGCATAACACAGCCATGACTAACTAGAAAAGAAAAAAACTAACAACAAACCGCCAGCATATGAAGAATCCTATTATGAAAAATTACAACTCAATTCATCTCACTTCTAGCAGCGTTGCATTGATTTCCACTCTTCTTGCAGATAAAACTGACGTGAAATGGCATTTTCAGCTCCCTCTACATTCTCAACTCATCTTTCAGGTCAAACGGGAAAAACAAAATAGAAGAGGAATGGCAGACAGAAATCAAAGTTGCATCAGAAGCAGATGGTGAGACTTTTTTGCTCATTGGAATAATGTGCACTGATGAATCACTGCCAGCCAGATTGGGAGCGTGTATTGAGTCTGGAGTCAGATGTAATGAAGTGAATCTTACACTGACTCACGCTGTTTCTGTATGCTCTGCATAGCATGCCCAATTTTTTGACATCCGGTAGAGAGAAACAGAGCAATCATTTTATAGTGTGAAGTGGGTGAGATGTTAGTGTAGCATCTGCAGGCTTTTTTTGGAAGAACTCAACACATGTGCACTGCGTCGTCTCTGAAACTCACATTTGGGTTTTTTTTTCTCCTGCAGTATCTGCTGACAGCATCTATTTGGTCTCAAGCAGACTCGGGCTGTTTGTTTGTTTGTTTGTGCGGATGTGTCAGTGTGCGGTGAGGACTGAAACCTGCTTTCTTGCCTCTGACAGAAAGTGACGCGAGCACCTTGATGTAGGGCAGAACTTTCCTCCCAAAAGGTCTGATTAGACCTCACCACAGGAAAGTCACACATGAGATCCCATTACCATGTCAACTGCTTCTCCCAGACATCAAAGCAATCAAATGGAGATTTGTGTCTAAAGGAAATTAGCCTTGATCTGAAGGTGCAAAAAAAAAATAAATCGAAACATTAAGAAAATCACCTTTAAATGAACAAAATGTCTTTATAAAAAATGATCTTTACTTTATATCCTAATGAAAGCATTGTTTTTCTGTGCTCCAGACTTGCATATATTTTCTTTTGCAACCCTTACCGGATGCCAACTTCTGACTCATTTGTGTCTGTTCTATTTGAGAAGCGTCTCAGATTCAGTTGAAAAAATAAAACTCTGCAATAACATCAGCCTTAACTAACACGGAAGAGCGTTAGCCTCATGTCACCCCAACAAACAGCCCACAGCTGCGTGAATTGAAAATGTAGCATTTTTATTAAATACTCTGAGTTTACAAAACAAAGCATTTCACACACAGTCATCGTCGTTACATTCATCGCTAGAGTTCCTGAGTTTGTTAGCTTTCATACGGTGCTTTCCTTCACAACACACACACACACGCACGCACGCACGCACGCACACATGCAGCTTTTTGAGTCCTTTAACGTACGGCAAAACGTATATATACCCAACCGAGGCACTAGTGTTGATGTGCTGGTCAAAGTTCACTCCTTATTTTTTCTGTGATGCATCTAAACATCAGTAGAATAAGTACAGTACATGCCATCAGTGAACGAAAGGGTTCGGTCTGACGCCTCGCACACGTAGTGATGTCTACAAATGTTTAAACACACTATGTACATTATACACAAAATATAAATATTGCAAATATATAACATGGTACAAATATAAATACTTCAATTATAAATAGTGCTTCAGAAGCATTGCTTATCGGTTCAAGCCCATTTTCGGAGCTTTTGCTATAGATGGAAATCTGCAAATTTGGCAGAAAGCATTTGAATAACGTGGCCACTCTTTTTGGTAGCTCAAGGCATTGCCAAATTAGCCGGGACAGTCTGTGGACATTAGTGGAGTCCTGCTCATCAGAGCATTATAAACAGTCAGTTCGCTCAGGCTTCTGCTGATCACGTGTGACGCAGCGCTCCTAATCCGTCCACCAGAAACATCCCGAAACCAGAATCATTCATCTCCAGTTTCCAGTCGTTTAGTTCGCCTTCAGTCTGTGATTTGGCCATGAGGCCGTTTTCATTTTCTGGAAAGGTCACGACGCGCCAACACGTCTGGCTGACAGGCGTTTCTTCGCTCTGCTTAGGCAGCGAGACGGTGCAGGTGAGCTCCTCGGTGTTTTGTTTATTGTAAAAGGTGACAGTGAACCGGCCGTGCCGACATCTTCCGGTGCAGGAAAAATTGAGCTGGACGTACAAGAAGTAGCTTCCGCTTTCTTTGATGTTCAGCACATTCTGGCTTTTCTTATATTCGTAGAGAGAGCCAATGCTGTTTTCCTGTCCGTATGCGAAGGTTTCCCATGCCATCACACGTGTTTTGAGTTCACCTGCGGGGCGGAGGCAATGACAGACACGCTTAGTCCCAAGACTTGAACAGGATTTTCCGGGTTCAATACGAGTTCACTATGTTTTTTAGAGAGCATGCTTAAAGTTCAAGGTGTGAAATAAAATGGAACTTACTTTCAGTGGCCCTCAGGTAAGCAAAGCTCTGCCTCTAGAAAAAGGAAGACAGAAGAAACAAAACATCAGACACAGGTTCGACTACTTTTTCCGGGCGATGCAGAGTTATTGAGATGCAACATAGTTTGATACAGATTATAAATAGGCTAGTCTTTATGTTTCGTTGCAGGTTCTTCAGATCAGAGCTTACTTGGTTCATTAAAACGCCACAACGTGCATTTTTTTCTTCTTTCAAAAACAAATGAATAAAATGTGTTTTATGGCATGTTATGCAATTTATTATTATAAAAAAATCATTTTATTGTTATAGCCAACTTTGGGTCAAATATAGACTAACCTAGCAGTTCGGTTACATCTTTAAAAAATTGAGTTAAATTGAAACATGCCGGCGTGTATTAGTTTTATAAGAGTAGTGGTATTAATCTTTGTCAACACAAATAAGTCGTCACCGAATGAATGCCATGCGTGCAAATTACTGGAATCTTATCATAGTAATGCCTTGGTACAAGTACAGACATGAACATACGGAGCACATTTGATTTCAATCCATGTACAAGCTCACCTTATACGCGTACCCGGCGTCTCCCATCAGCGCATCAACAGAGCCCATGACTCCGGCTTCATGTCGCGTCGTCCTATTGTTCAGCTCATTCTCGATGTGTTTGGCAAAGTACAGCGCTCCAGTCAGCGCGACCATGAACATGAAGAAGAGTGCGATCACGGACACGGTGAGGAAGGTGTCCAGATACCGGCTGCGGGGGCGCACGGCGGGTGACTGGCTCTCTACATCTGAGGACGCGGACATCTCGAGAAACGGCGTGTAAATAAAGCGATATACAGCAGGTGCAGCTCTGCTCGAGAGAGGACATCACGAGTTTATATAGACGCTAGTGATGAGGAACTAACGGGTTTCCCTCGTCTCCACCTCCTCCCGCCCACAGGAGAGAGAAAGAGAGACCCAGTCGCGAAGAGGGAGGTTTAGAGAAAAACCGACTGACTTTCCGCTTCTTTCGCTCTTGCGCACACGGAGGTGGAAAGCAGGAGGAGAGCGAAGTGTGAATTTCTGTGACTGGCTCCGTATTCCGCTCATTGTTTCATGGATTTATCCCCTGGTTTTAACACCCCGTACCATAACGCTTTCGTTCACACAGCGCGGCGCGTGTTTAGCGTGAACGCACGGCTGCGCGCACACTTACACCCCTAAACTCACTCCCATTAACAAAACACTAAAGTTAGAGGAATATTGCATTCATTTTGATATATATATATCAATAAATGTACAAATGTATAAAAATGTAACATTCGTTTTGGGCCTGACTCCAAGAAAAGTCTTACAACATTAGCATGAGAGCTAAGTGACTGATTTAAACGTGGGCGCCTGTGCAGGTGATCGCTCCAAGCGGGTTTCTCTTTGTAGCAAATCCTCTTTTCTTCCAGATTGGCTTCTGGGTTTGTTTGTTTGTTTGTTTGTTTTTTGCTTGATGCTGAATCTACATTTGAACTATTTTCAGTAGAAAAGGAAAATACACTAGCTAACTGGAAACAAATGTTAGTGGCTCTTGATATTTTTAAGCACGTGTCATACTGCTGATTTATACATGATCAAAGGAACTTTGGCCTAGCAGACTTACATTTCCGCTTTAGTATTAATATTTTATATTAATTTAACTATCACTGTTCGTGTCAGTCAAGAGACCGGGGCCCTGGCTGACACTGAATTATTACTTTTAATCCAATGATGATTCATTTACTGGGAGAAGTTCATATAAGGATTTGTTTTATAGACCTTGGATGTTACCAAATATAATTTTGAAATGGGTTCATTTCAAACAGATGTTTAAGTAAAAAATGTCAATTGAATGAAATTAGTTCCTGCGCATGGAAGTGTTTCAACGTGACTGTGTGTTTAAATTGTTCTAAAAATAGATCCCTGTGCCTGGAAGTCTCTCCTGCAAGTAAAAACCTGTGCAGCCGAGCCCGAGCGACTATAGGAAGTGATGTCATACGCACAGGTGTAGGAGCAGCCCTACGCCTACAGTCACTTTCTCAGATCCTCGTTTACTCCTGTCACTTCCCGTATGACATCACTGACCTGTTTGACAACATAATGCATTTTCTTATCTTATCAGCTCCAAGTGCAAGTGTTTGTAGATGATACAGATTTTACAGAGCTTTCTCGTGTCCTCTCTCTCTTCAGTGAGGAGGTGAATCTGTTTCTGTAATACGTTAATCACATGAGAGAGTTCATCTCAGCGATTTCTGTCAGCTTCCCCTTTGAAAGTGACTCTGCAGCGCTTCCTGAATGTGGACGGGTCTTTTTGTTTTATTTTCCAGACCCGTGATCAGATCGCACTTTGGGGAAAAGTAAACAAGACACATTTTGGAAAACCCAGCTCTAAAATTAAAATCAGACATCAGATGTATTAGCTTCGTTTGGTATATATCAGGATTTTCGAAGCCCAATCATCACAACAGGAGTGCCTATGGATTTATTTTCCCTCGCAGTCTCATCCATTTTGTAGGTTAGTTTGGCTTAAATGACAGTCACCCATGGGTCTGATCTCCCAGAGCCCTACACAAAAAACAGTTAATGCCAAATAATGCTTATTTTCAGGTGTCAGGCTACGATAATTGAGTTTGGCAACATTTCCAGTCCTGGAACGGCTCCAGAGAAGTCATGCTAGTGTACACGAGATCAGATTACACTGGATTTTCATTTTGGCTATGATGTGCTGTTACATATGTTGACGGTCAGTGGGGAGGAAATCTGAGTTTCACCTAAAGGTCACACACACCGCTGCCGAGCACTTACGTCATGCGTGTTTAGGGATTTCGCAGGGCTTCGTCTCAGAATGTGGAAGTCACTGTTTCACAAAAACACTACAAAGCAGTCCGGACTTCAAACGCGAGCTGCCCTTCCTCTTTTCTTCTTGCAGGGCGGTGGCATTGTATATGCCGTCAGATAAATTATTGTGATAACTGCTGGCGAAATGAAAAAGAAGGGAAAAGGGCAAGTGATAGACCCTGTGTAGTCGATGTATTGAGATGTCGAACATTTTGGGAAATTCGGTGGGTAAGCAGAAACAGATTAGTGGAGTGTGGGTGGAAAACATTCCACACTCTGTGCTGCTATTTTTAGACGCGTTGTACGGTGACATCAGCACATGTCTGAAAATGAACAGGACAAAACCTTTAATAGCGCCAGTAACGTGATGTCACAGAGGAGTCATTTAACAGCCTATCGGAGCATCTAAAATCATTCTTGGTCTGTCTGAAACGCAAGGAGAGAACTTGTCATGAAACCGCTTCCAGATTTCACAGTCCTGTATTTGTGATGAAATCTGTCCCAGCACTACTGTAAAAAAAAAAAAAATGACGTGGATGTTCTGAGCTGCATGTGCATCATAACGTTTCTCATCTCATGTCCTTCCTTTCTGCCTGAATGCATAATACTGGTCATTTTAGTTGACTTTTGTGATGTATTTAATTATAAAACACTTATTAGAATGAATTATAATCTAAACTAGCATTTATTCACAACTTATTTCATATTTTCTCGAAATCTCCCGCAATTCTGGCCAAGTTAAAGATACATTGTGTGTGAATTTGTTCGTTATAATGTAGGCATCATTAATGACCCACTGTGTATAAATAAGGAAAGATTGATCAGTGAAATGAAAGAATAATAAACGATTAGTGTCTCTAACTGGTCTTTCTTTTACAGGGACAGTAATGCTTGACTTGTAGATTGTTTAATAGTTTGCAGTTAGTTTTCATTATAACATTCTCAAGGAGAACTAGTGATCCTACTAAAAAAGCTAACTTTATTAAACGCATGTTGTCTTTAGTGATAAATGAGCAATAAATTCAATTAAGATAATAGGATACAGTCGGGAAGAATAAGACACCAGCCAGCAACAGTGCATCTCTGCACGGCACCGAAGAGATCAATGTGACATTTACAGAATATTTACTGAATACCCAAAACTAACATTTCCTCAGAAGTGGCATTAATGCATCTCATAAAAACAATTCTATGAGACATTTGAAAATAAAAAAGTAGATTTAAATGACTCAATGTACACTTCAAAAATGAAACTGAAACCACCAGTAGGGGGCAGTAAGTCGTTGATTGGTCAAAGTGTTCACTAGATTTGTTCAACAGCAGAGATCCATTCATAAACAAAACAGTGCTGTGTGAAGGATTAGATGCGTAGCGGCTCAGCTGAACTGTTGATGAAATAAAGCAAAACAGACAACAGTGTTCATAAGTCACTTGTGTATAACTGGTATTCATTTCCACATTTGGAAACTTGCTCTCCTTAGTTCCACTACGGAGTTCTCCACACCGAATCTATTAGTTGCATTGTTTGTTACCATGATTGACACAGTCTGCTTTCACCGTCTGTGCTGTGAGGATGAACAGGACGTGCAGCGATAGAGAAGCATTTCTGCTAACTGTAGTCTGCACGAGACTCGCGCGGGAAATCGCATGTTATGCCTCCTTTAAAGCTGCCAATTTGAGTCCTTGTACTTGACTTCGTCCACTCTAAGTCACCTGAACGTGCATAGCAACCACTGGAAAACACAAAATGTTATCACTATTATGATATAATGGAAAATTCTTCAATTACTATCTGAAACATAACATGTTTGGTGGTCTCATGAAGGACGGTTGCCAATATCCTTCCTGGTGGCAAGAGCAGTGAATAATTGCCAAAATATTTTCTCAGAGGAAACACGTGTGGAGAAAGGAGTATTGACATTTAGGCAACATTACAACCTTATAAATGTTTTACTACAGAGGGAACAATTGGGGAACTCCACTAAACAAAGAAAGGAAAACACACTGAAAGGAAGAGGTGATAGATTCATGGGAAACTGCCAACTTGCCATCAGATTACTGAAATGCAAGTATCCAGTCTGAGATGGACAGACAGATACATAGAAAACACAAGCGACCCCAGCACACATCATAAAGCCCTCAAACACACTCTCAACCATTCGGCCCACGCGGATCCTCTACACAGAGAATACACGAGCACAGTACACATGTCAAACAGTATGGCTGTGGCCCAATTTTTGCCAGGCCAATAAAGCTAAAGGAACTGATGAATTGAATTGAGTCAGACAGAAAGCTAGGTATATATAGATATACAGACAATTAGTTGGATCTGTGTGTGCTGGCGTTTTGTTTTTGGTTGGAGCATGCTTAATCATTGTTTGTTGGGTGTCTGAGCAGTGTCAGAGTTTTCCAACAATCGACAACAAACTCTGTCGTGATCTGATGTGTCCACGAACCGCTGCCATGACGATGCGCAAGTGTTACTTACAGTGTGCTTCACCCACGACCTCTTTCATTTCATTCACCCATCTTTTCCGGCAAAGAATGACTCGCAAAGACATTAATAACAGCAATATTTAGATTGTGGCTATGATCCATTTCTTATCCGGTCAGACTTGCACCATCTACACCAGCACGGTGCCATGCCACAAAATATTCTATTGGGTTCTATTGATTAGAATGAGTGATGCTGTCGACAAAGGATGTGGTGCAATGCAACAAATTTGGTGTTTTTTGACTCAAAGTTTGTTGGTGTTTGTTGGGCCAGTGTGAACATGACATCTAATTCCAACAGCCAACTTGTTTGTTGGTGTGTGAATTGGCATTAAGTCTTGCAGCAGTGTATATTGGAATCATGAGCAGGTGAATTTCATAAAGCAGTGAAGTACAGACAAGCAAGCACACTCCTTACCTCAAAGGTGTCCATTAAAGAAGCAGCCTCTGGTACCTGACTAATGTGATCATTACTGTTAAACTCAGGTCTTCCCACACATTTGTAGCTGAGCATCATTATTTTCCAGATGAAGTTGGGTGTATGCTAACCCAAAGGACTCCACCAAAACTTTGCTTTCGCTTTATTGACTTCATAAGAATCTGAGCAGTGAGTCAAACAGACCCATGACTCAAAGCCCAGAGTCTGCAAGATTCGTATCTGATCCAGGTCTCCATGGCTGCGTTTAGACAGAAAAACTAAAGTAGTTACTAAACCAACTGTAAAAAGATGAGAGAGGCCTGTAATTTTCATCATAGGTATATAAAAAAGAAATCCAGAAAATCTCATTGTAGGATTTTTTCATGAATTAATTGGTAAATTCCTGGGTAAAATAAGTATCTGGTCACCTACAAACAAGCAAGATTTCTGTCTCTCACAGACCTGTAGGTTCTTCTTTAGTCAGCTCCTCTGTCCTCCACTCGTTTCCTCTGTTAATGGTGTCTGTTTGAACTGGTTATCAGTACAAAAGACACCTGTCTACAACCTCAAACACTCACACTCCAAACTCCACTATGGCCAAGACCAAAGAGCTGTCCAAGAAACAAGATTGTAGACCTGCACCAGGCTGGGAAGACTGAATCTGTGATAGGTAAGCAGCTTGGTGTGAAGAAATCAACTGCTGGAGCAATTATTAGAAAATAGAAGACATACAAGACCACTGATTACCTCCCTCCATCTGGGGCTCCATGCAATATCTCACCCCGTGGGGTCAAAATGATCACAAGAACTGTAAGCAACAATCCCAGAACCACACGGGGGGGACCAAAGCTGGGACCAAAGTAACAAAGGCTACCATCAGTAACCGCCAGGGACTCAAATCCTGCAGTGCCAGACGTGCCCCCCGGTTTAAGACATGTACATGTCCAGGCCCTTCTGAACTATGCTAGAGAGCCTTTGGTGAAACATGGCTGGGTCTTTCAGCATGGCAATGATCCCAAACACACCGCCCGGGCAACAAAGGAGTGGCTTCGTAAGAAACATTTCAAGGTCCTGGAGTGGCCTAGCCAGCCTCCAGATCTCAACTCCATAGAAAATCAGCGGCAGCCCCAAAACATGACTGCTCTAGAGGAGATCTGCTGGAGGAATGGACCAAAATACCAGCAACAGTGTGTGAACACCTTGTGAAGATTTACAGAAAACCTTTGACCTCTGTCATTGCCAACAAAGGATATATAACCAAGTATTGAGATGAAATTTTGTTATTGACCAAATACTTCTTTTCCACGATAATTTGTAAATAAATTCTTTAAAAATTCTACAATGTGATTTTCTGGATTTTTCTTCTCATTTTGTCTCTCATAGTTGAGGTATAGCTATGATGAAAATGACAGGCCTCTCTCATCTTTTTAAGCGGGAGAACTTGCACGATTGGTGGTTGACTAAATACTTTTTTGCCCCACTGTATATATATACACACACTTTATTTATAGACACTTTAAAGTCCCCCTGAAATCTAAACGTTTTTTGGCTGTTAGTATCAATATCAAGTTAGGTTATCTAAATTATAAATGCAAGACTTTTGTTTTTGCCCTCATTTTTCATGAGCTGAACTCAAAGATTCTCTAAGACAGGGCTGTCCAAACTCAATGATTTTTTGACGTCACATCCTATTTCTGCTTCTCAGCAAATCTTCTGACCAATCAAATGCTCTCTAGAATCTGATGCTAGATCAAGTGAGATTGATCAACAGTATAAGTATTTTCTGTACGCTGAATGTAGGCAATGTAAATATGCTTTAGATCAGGGCAAATGAAGTCTGGTTTAATGTTGCATCACACGTACCACAGCAGCGCTTAATGTCTGACCAGACTTTGTCTCTGGTCCAGAGACGTGATCGCACGGAGTCTGCGTCTTTAACACTTTTTATACTACACAGCCTCAGCATGATTATGATCACCATTTTGTTTTAGTAAAAGTTTTATATAGAATCTAGGGGGTAATCTATTAGACTGAGGCTGTCAAACGTGGTTTTGCCGAGCTTTTGGCGATTTTAAAAAGGGGGCTCAATATGTCCCGCCCTGTCTTCCTGTTTCAGTTGAAACTATGTCGCCACATAGAACAACGCTGCATGTTTCAAGGCACTTCAGGACACCTTTAAACCAAATTGTAATTCAGTATGATTCATGCTGAAGCAACGCATAGCTTTGACGTGACCTGCCCGGAGACAAAACTAAGCTTCTTGCTGCCTGACAGTTATTTATACCTGGATTGTGGTAAGCATTAATGTACTGTGACAGTGATATTAAAAAGACCAAATTCAGTATACATCTTAGTAATAATACATACTGTATACAGATGAACAAATAAATCCAGAAAATGATCACATTTATATATTTTTTGGTGAAATAAAATGTCTTCTAAAAACATGTCTTACAAGTCACATGAATAAAAACTATGCATAATGTGAAATTCCAAAATGCCTATATAATTTTTTTGTTTTGTGAGTGAAAAAGTAGGCTTTGTTCCCAACTACTTTATATTGATGTCACATGATCTCACAACTATTGTTTGCTTGTTGTTTTTTTGTGCAGTTTTATTCTGAATTCGACAGTCTGTTCAAATAATGAGTGAATAAGTGAGGGATAATCAACAACTTGCGGTGCATTAAATGCTTTTAAATGCATGATGTGGAGGCCATGAACCACCTGCAAAGTGCATTGAAAATCCTTAAAGCTAGCATTTTCATCTGTTTGACAGCGCTATAGTTAATCACTTCAAAAACCTTTTTGCTGAGGAACATAATATAGCAATCCGGTAAATAAGCTAGTTTATGTGTGTCTGACTTCTCTGTGTGTGTGCCAGTGATGTGTTAATGCATCAATTAAAGCAGTGCATTAATATAGAACAGTGATTAAACTGACTGATCTTCATGGAATCTACTAGCAATTTTTTAGTAAAAAATATTTTTTGTTAAAAAGTACAAAACAACAGTAAAAGTAGTGTTATTTTACTCTTCTGAGGGTTAAAATATTTCGTTTTTATTAAAATAACTATACATATATAAAACTTAAGACGTTTCGGTGTCTATCCAAACATCTTTATCTGTTATTGTTTTATTTATCGTGATGTAAGAGCTGAGGAATGTCGAGCACAAATCACCATGAGCTAAATCCTGTTTATTTCAACAGAAAGCAAAGCGTTTGCTTGATGTCACCCGTAGTGATGGATCAGGGCGTTTGATTCAAGCAAAACGTGTCAGATTAAAAAAGGGAAAAGTTATGTGTCATCCGCGCTGATCTGCAGAACAGCGTATTTCCTCACCTTTGCTCCAGACCGAATGACCATTCGGCGTCTCCTCTGGCACGCGCTGACGCATATTGACGTTTCCCGCGATCTCCACGCCGTTGACCCTGCGTCACATGGCGCTCCTTCGCGCCCTCTACCGGAGCTCAAACTCACTTACACTCGTTCTCCTGAGGCGTCTTAGTAAAGCTCTGTGAACATTTCCTTGCTCTGCGAGACCTTAACCGAACAACATATTCACGTTACGGTTAAAGATCACGTGACGTGTAGGTCAACATCTTCCCAAAGTGTTATTATTACTAGTTTTGTAATTATTTATCAAGATGTCGTTCCTCAAGTAAAGGGTTCTGAGGCGAGCACGTTTGATTAACGAAGTTCTTAACTAACGTTGAACTTGAAATAGTCTATTAAATGGAAAGTTCGAGTTTAAAATACACTAATATAATCAAATACTTATGAAATGTTACTCACCACTGACTCACGTCTGAAATAAATTATATTTAGTCTACAGTATTTATTTTATTTCTCAGTGATCTTTAATGACATAGCACATTACAAGCACACTTCAGCTTTCTCGTGATTCATCTCTGAAACTCCCAAATACTGCTAAAAAAAAGTTTTGATCATTCTGTAGGTGGTGCTTGTTTATTTATTCTTAGACTCTAGGATTGCACTTGATAAATACCTTAGCAGTAATTTTTGGCCCATTTTTAAATACTTTAAACCAAACCAAATACTGTAGATTTATTTGGTTTATTTTGTTTTCATAACAAATCACTGGAGATGCTGACATGTCTAATAACATCCGTGTCACTCAGTGCTTTATGTTTTGGTAGAATTCGATGGAGATTCCCATTATTCTCTAGCCTGGCTTCCGCAACTAAAAAGCTCATAGGAGCTTAGTCTGGCCATGCTACCTCACTAACCGCCTTCTGGAAGTCGGGCTTAACCTGCGTCCATCAGATGCCTCTGTGCACTACTGGACGAATCTACAACCAATCAGACCACTCATTTCGATGACGTATGCGTAGCGACGGAACCTGAATCCACCGTAACCAATTGTAGCTAGTTCCAGACTAACTTTGCTTGCGAAATAGAATGTAGCGTCACATTAAGTATGGGTGGGCCCAGGGTAATTATTCTCAGAATATAGAGTGAAATCTCGCCAGACTCTGGACTGGTGTTTTTCATTCAGAATATTATAATATCTGGCTTAAGAAAATTAACACAAGCTTTGCAGCCAAAGATTAAAAAACCATAGAAACCTGCCCAAAACACAATAGAAAATGTAATAGATTTACTGGTAAAACACTCTACAAAAAGGAATTTTGCAATGGTTTTACGGGAAAGAGTTAATGGTTCATAATGGAATTTTAATCATTAGAATTTCTGTAATGATTTCTATTGGGTTTTTTTGTTAGCAGGATAGAAGAACTGCAATGCTTAATTCTGCTAAAACGGTTTCATCATAGATGCTTGAGATTCTTTGACCTCCTGGTCAACGCTGTGCTCATCAGAGATCTTGAAAGACATTTACGCAGCTTCGCTGAGGAAAAGTTTAAACAGCATCTGTTCGCTTTTCTCTGTTTTATTTTGATTAAAAAACATTTCTTATCTTTTTACATGAAACACTCTCAGAGAGCGAGAAAGACCGAAAGAGACAGAGTGAGAAAAAGACGAACACAGCAAACCCCCCCGGTGTTAGATGAACACTCCCAAGTGTCTATATGTGTCCACACTACAGAGAGTTAGAGAAACACTGAAACAAAGTTAAATCATCAAAGAAGAAAATGTGCATTATTTGAACTGAATTCCTGAAGAGGGTAAACTTCATTTATTGATGAAAACATCTTTGAGTTTCCACATTGAATCTGTGTTTTCAACAAATTCTGGAAGGATTTCTCACAAGAGTTTTGATCATAAAAAAAAGTTACAAAGACAATTCTGATCATAATTTATACATGCTGCAATGCATGCTGGGAGCCATGGATTAAGTTTGGATTGGCTAAAACTTTCTTTTCTGAAGCTCACCATTGTTGTGATTCTCACGCTGATTCCTGATCTCTGATTACACTGAGAAAGCCAGCTCTTATGTTCCTCAAAGTGTTGGTATAATCAACAAATTCAGATCATTACATCATCCTTTGATGACTTTTAATCTTTGCTTGTCTGTCTGTTATAACTCAGTTACAGCAGCCAAACAATATCTAATGTTAAAAAGTAAAGTAAACACTGAACACTAAAATGGTGACATAAAAACAGTGTTTTTCTTTGATGATTGTGTTGTTAACATCAGGTGTCTTCGATAATGATCCATCATCACTTAATTACCTCATCAACTTTAACACTGCTTCAGTGCTCTGTAGTGTGACACATATAGACACCTGGGAGAGTTCATTTAACACCGGGGAGTTTGCTGTGAAAGAGGAGACAGTGTCATCAGTTCATCTACATATTCTTTAAGACTTTTTTTCAACCATAAACTCGTAAGTGAAAGAGAAGCATGTCCAGAGACGTTACGTCTCTCAGTTCTTATTTACAGGAAGTTGCGGGCAGCCATCGTTCGGCTGACTCCAGTTAAATGTCACATCCTCGATCAACCTACCTAAACACAGGAAGGGGGCAGAGCATTGAGTCAATGTTCTCCAAACCCAGCAACACGAATGACTGGGTAGCGTCCAGACAGGTAGCGCAAGAGTTTGTTTTTGCTCTTTTATTCGCCACGCTGCTCAAAAACAACAGTCTGGTTGATTTGCTTGACGTGTTAAACCCGTGACTTCTAACCTTTGACTTTTATGACAGTGAGAGCGTGATCCCGACCATACCTGCTCCCCAAGAGTGTAAATATGTGATTTATTTTTTTTTGGCATGTATAAGAGCTGCGGTCTCTAGTGTAAGTGTTATCACATTCTGATAAAAGTTTGACACTCATACACCACACCACCCTGAATGAAAGAAATCTCACTGAAAATCTAGTCTCAACCAGCCAAAGGTGGCTTTCAGATGGTCAAATGTACTAGTTTGGCCAGGCCAGGAGACCAGATATCCACCTCAGGATGGCTTAAACTGGTTTTCTCAGCAGATAAGAGATGGAGGATGGATGAATGGAAGAAAAACTACCCGATGAGAAGATTTCTTCTCTGAAAGGACAAACGGATGTGTTTGGATGGCAGTGAGATGAGCAGGGTGGGTGTTTGGGTGACCAGGAGACAGAGACATGGAGGAGGACGCCAGCATTGCCATCATCATCGTAATCATCTCAGCAGGGATCTCCCTTTCAGCGCCCTGCTCTTTCTGGGAGATCTCAGGACATACAATCATGGTTTCCATGATCTGAAAGTAGCTTCATACTTATGTGAGAATCTCACGGAAACATGCCCGGCTCATATTTCACTACAAAACCAAGAGGAATCAAAACTTTTGAGGTGGCCTACAAACCAGGCGCATGGTTTCGAGAGATTCACCCAGATGCTAATTGCAATGATGATGGTGATGTTGAAGACGTTCACCCTCATTGTCCTCCTCCAGATCTACGTGTCCTGGTCACCAGCGCCCTAGTCACAGACTCGTCACCAGTTGCATCTGTCCGTCGCCTTCCCCCTGCGAGGGCTGCAGTCCCAGCCGAGCCTCGTCGTTGGTCCTGCGAGGCGGAGGCTGGTAAAAAGCAGAGATGTGCGTTTGCCGTCCCGAGCTGAAGTACAGCTCATCCGGTGGGAGGGTGGGATGAGGCTCTGCCCCCAACGCCTCAGGACTGCTGTCGGGATAAGATGAATCACGATCCCGTGCGTACAGGGAGGCGGAGTCAGGTCCGGTCCCACCCACGCCGTCCGTGATTTCTGCCGAGAAGCTCTCCGAGTCTTCCTCGCTCTGGTAGAACACAGACTGGGCATGCTCCAGGAGGTGGGGCTTATCCGGCAGGCGGGGTTTATCAGGCAGGCGGGGCTTGTCAGGTAGGCGTGGCTTTTCCAGCGCTTTGTAGAGCAGCTCCTCCTCGTCCTGTGGAGGCGGTGGAGGTGGGCGGGGCAAGGGCCGTTGCGGAGGCTCTCGGTGACATGTCGACGTTGCGTAATCCTGCCGGTGCATTGTGGAATTCGGTCCATTGCCGTAGCGATCAGTGGAAGGCCGCAGGTTGCTCTGAACCAGCTCGGATATTATCATCTTCTCCAACGCCGCCGCATCAGAAAGGTTTCGCCTCAAACCGCCAGCGGGCTCTGCGCCTCGAGGCGTCAAAAGGGCGGGGCTGACTTCACCGGACACACCCCCGGATCCCACAGGAACGCCCCCCAGTAGATCCGAACTCCCTCCGTGAAGTGAGTAGCTGTTGTTGTAGTTTCCGTTGAGCCGGACTCCCTCCAGCCCACATGACTCACGGCTGCGCGACAGTGTGCCCTCTAGAGGACAGATAGAGAAATGTGCAATTAGATTACTGGCTTGTAGTTTAGCCCATTTTTTCTGAAGGTGATACTTTTTAGTGATAGTGGGATTGATATGGAATTGATTCTGTATGAATCAACGCTTACAGATGCTGTATATGCTTGAATGTGGGCATACAGTGATGATTTTAGAATCATGTTTTCTCATGCATGTGATTAGCATGAACATTCACTCTTTCTGCTCACAGTTAATAGGAATAACTCTAAAAATAACGATTCGTCATCATTTACTCACGCTCATGTCATTCCAAACCCAAAACTGGACAGAGTGCCCCTGTTCAACTAACTTTATTTAATAGCCCCCAGATGTTCTTTTTTATTCATGTTATTAATCCAGTTCTTTAGTAATGGACGTCTAAAGCATTGGAAAATCTGATGTCTGATCCTGTCACTGTGACCTAATTGTTATACTGTGTAAATGAGCCAGTAGGATTGATGTTTTTGTCATGCTTGATTTGAATAATTGAATTGATACAGCAGGGAGGTGAAAATGAAGCAGCAGCATGGAAATGAAACAAACACAGACAGACAGAAAGTGTGAATACGTGTCCGTACTCGAGTTTCTGAACGTGCCTGTAGATCAGTTCATAAAGAGACAGAACAGAGAGAGCAAGACAGAGGAAAGGAGAAACACAGAAGAACAAGTGAATACAGAGAAACACATCTAAAACACACAAAACAGTGCTTTCATCACACACACTGACCAGTGGCGTTGAAAACTGCTGGTGAGGGGGGGTTGAATGTTTCAGCCAATAGGGTGTTGTAAGGGGAGGAGCCAGAGCGGGTCTGTAGCATTGGATTGGCTAGGAGGTGATTACCCATAGTGCCTGAGGAGAAATAGCACGATCCTTAGAGAGGGGCAGGGATACATGACAGCTGTGTGAGTTGATATGGGTGGTTCTCAAAAAACGGTGCCCTTAGGATGTGAATTTAAAACTTTGTGGGGGAAAAAATGTATGTAAATAAGCAACTATGTATCCTGAAAGAGCATTAGGTGTATCATTTTATATGTTTTCAATAAACTTACTAATATTTGTTTTGTTATGATTTTTTATTAAATATATAAAAATAATAAAATGCATCCACATTTACAAAATGTACTTAATATTAAGTAAACCAATATTGTAAATTTTTTATTGTACACATATTATTCATGGTTAAATCAATTATTTTTCTTATTAGCTTTATTACTAATAATTTGCAGTTTTTATTAATAAAGTCAACATTTTAGATTATTTTTCTCTGTATTATAAACATATTAAATAAATGATCTATTAATCTATTAAAGAATCTATTAAAAAATCAATTAATAATGTGTACACAGAAAATTATTTCAATTAATGATATTGTTTCTAGTAATATAAAATTGCAAAATCTATATATTTCTATCTAATTGAAATGATTAGCGATGTCTGGCGCTGGATGAGTGTGTATTTCACCTCGGGTGAGTGTGGGTGTGTTGTTGATCTCAGCTGCCATGAATGATGATTCAGTTTGCCGTCGAACAGTGTCGTTCCACATCCTCCTGATACGGCTCTGAACACACACACACACATACAGGTAAGATTTAAACCACAGGTGTGCTGATTCCTGTAAGGCTGATGATATCTGGCACAGACACGTGTGTGCTACCTGTCTTTGTGCTGGCGCGTGTCGTGATTGGCTGCCGCCATAGTAGCGATTGTTGCCTCGGTGGGCGGAGCTCTTGAGGGAACCGTGGGAACCAGTGGAGGAGGCGTGGCCACAGCAGGGCGACTGACGCAAGCATTTGCTGTATTCTTTCTGTACCTGTTGAACACACAGCTGCGTGTGAAACCAGGTCAGGAGGACACACACATGCAAGGAAACACGTGAAGTGCCACACAAACCTTCTTCTGCAGTGCGCAGTGCAGGAGGAAGATAAACATGCCGTGCAGGGCATTGAAGGAGGTGAAGAGGTACGCCATCACCACACTGTTGTCGTTCATGAACAGGAGGCCAAAGATCCAGGTCAGAGACACCAGTAACAGCAGAGTGACCGAGCTGAGCGTCCAGCACCTCAACACAGACACACACAAAAAACAGCTGACTACAGCTCAAACCAGTGAATAAAAGACTAGCTGAAACTCAAAAACGCTGATTAAATTCAAATAACTACAACAAAACTTTAAATGAATTAAAAAAACGTACTGCACTTTTAAAAAATGAACGAAAAACATAAAAGAAAAAAGAACTAATTCTGAATAAAGCTTTAATTAATGT
The DNA here is from genome assembly GCA_032361165.1 of Enteromius paludinosus. Classification (NCBI taxonomy): domain Eukaryota; kingdom Metazoa; phylum Chordata; class Actinopteri; order Cypriniformes; family Cyprinidae; genus Enteromius; species Enteromius paludinosus. The sequence continues at coordinate 5,178,364 of JAUMHQ010000001.1, read as the reverse complement.
GCAGCTCTGTAAAACCTGATTTTGTGAAACAAACATTTCATGTTTTTAGTTTTGGTCAAATCAACAGCAATCGGTCATGAGACAGCGTTCACGTGTCCGAGAACTATTGTGTGCTGTCGTCTAGGCTACAGGAAAAACACTGCGTGACCTCTGAACTCTCACTTGATGTTGTCGAATCGGCTGGAGTCTGGCTTCAGGACGGTGGAGTGACGCAGCATCCGGTGGATGGTGATGACCAGCACTGCCAGGTTCAGCTAAACACAAGAGTTCAAAGGTCAGGCGGCTCTTACGAGAGCAGGAAACACTGGGGGCAGAGGGTCTAGTGGAGCACACTGTATTCTGAGATATGCGATACTACTCAGGATATGTTCTGTAGAGGCTTAAGAAAATATAAATATATATTTCTGATTAAAATGTATGTGTAATAAAATTGGTTTTAAATAAAAGAAATTAAAATGAATAAGTAGATAAATAATTTAATTGTGCTTATGAGTGTAAATTGTTGCTTATGAAAATAAACAGTGTTGGGAGTTACGCGTTAAAAAATTGATATATTACAGTAAGGCAGTACTATTCAAGTTTCAGTAATATTGTTCAGTAATGCTTGCGTTACAACACACTCTTACACCGAAATTTTAATTGTTCAAAAAACAGCAAGACACCACATTAATGTATTAAAATGCCGCAAGTCAGCTGTATTTTCTGTTGGTGGTCAGTTATTATCCATGTGTGGTGTACAGGTTTGTAAATGAATACTAAAGGACAGCTTCTACTGTATACAGTGTGTGTAGAGCGATTTATTTCATTGATCTCTCTCCCGCTGGGGTAACCTTGTATGTGTGACGCGGTCAAGTGAAGGAGTATTTAGGGCAGGTTTTACAGAAGTGTCGCGAGGCTACTGACCCAACAGTGGACAATATTTCAGCCTCTGTGTCCGAGACTAATAGCTCCGCCCCGCTCGCGCCGGACAGCAGTCCTTCTACCAAAACAGCTCATACTGTTTCAGCTATTAACATAGTTCAGATTTTCGTGTAATGGCAAAATAATAATATTTTGTTTAGTTTTTTTAAGTTAATTTAGAAAAACGTTTGGAGCATTTTTGTTCATTAAATATAAGTTTTTGTTTTTTTAAAAGTAATGTTCGTTTTTTTTTATCAATTTAAGTTTTTCAAATCATCACAACTTGCCTAAAATAAAATAAAACATTTCAAGCATATAACCCTGTGTAAACGTTAAACCTGCGCTGTAATAACACATGTGAGATTCACTGTGTGCGGAGAAACGAAAGCAGGCTCTGGCAGCACACGGAGGAACCAGCGCAACCACAGATGCAGACGGCGTCATTTTTTCTGATAGGTTAAAGGTAAGAGTAATACCTCATTCAGAACTGTTAAGGGTCTACTTTTATTTGTGTGTCCATGCAAAATAAAAAAAATCACAAAAACCAAAACTCAGTGTTTTCTCTCTGGAGTTATTTTGGTGAAAGAAACTCAAACGTAATACAGGAGTCATGAAACGCATTACAATCTTGAATCAGTGATATTGTAATGTAAGGCATTACTTTTAAATAACAGTAACAAGCAATATATAATATATTACAGTTTGGAAGAAACATATACATATAACATATATAACCTGTATATTAATGCTGTTAAATGATCTTATATGTATATAAAAAAAATATGGTAATATAAAATATCAAAGGCTCAATCTACATTCAAATGTGCAAATATGTTAAATATGTTGTTAATAATCTAAAGATGTCTTCAGAGTCTTACCAGAATAACGAGGGAGGCGGGGCCAATAAACGTCCAGATGAAGTAGTTATCAACCCTCAACCAGCAACTAGATGAAACGAGAGAGAAATGAAGAACACACACACACACACACACACACGAGTGCTGCAGTGGAAACACTCACGCTTTGGGTCCTCCGTAGCTCCTGTAGTCGATGGCTGTGGAAATGGCCACCACCAGCGTGGGGAAGCCGTACGCCGAGAGGTAGTAGTACTTACGACGAGACGTCTCGCTTTCAAACACCTCCACCATCAGCACATAGAGCTGCACCGTCTCCATACAGAGCCAGCAGAACACGGACAGCAGGAAGAAGTGCAGCAGACCGGCCAGAACCGGACACACTACCTGCACACACACACACACACACACACCTGATGCATGAGCACTGGTTTAGTCTGATAAAGTCTTGTTGTTTTCTCTGGAGTGCTCTGGTTTATTTTGTCTGATGAGGGCTGGCTCTCATAAACTCACGGCAGGCCCGGATTGGCTAATCGGGAGGACCGGGAGAATTCCCGGTGGGCCGTTCAGTTTTGGCCGTCACGAGGGCTGGTGTCCCTATACGTTAGCTGCCTGCACTCAGTCACACTTTTTATTTATTGATTTGTTTAATTTTTTACCATAGCCTCACTCTTTTTATTCATTATTTTACCGCGGCTCCACTCTTTTTATTTATTTTCTCGCAGCCCTGCGAGCAGAAGGCAGCCTACAGATTAATGATGACGTAATTATTACTGTATGCCACTCAGCACACATGAAGACGGCCGGTAAGTTAACGTTAGTTAGGAGCGGTGCAAAACAATGATGTCTGCAAACCACCGTTCATGTTTGTGTATCAAACTTTTTCTTGTACTGCTGCATCTCAGTGGGACAGACTAAAGACGTCCCCTCTGGAGGGTCACACTGTCAGGAAAGCTAGTGGAATGCCACAAGGAAGTGATGTTGATTGATCCTATTAATGTTTTAGGGTTGGTCATGTTTCCTTGAAGCCGCACTTACGCAGAGGAAAAAATGATGAAGCCATCATTAGAAAGTATTACTGTGGTTAAAAAAGTCTGGCAGATGTTTTATTCTTTATTTGTGTTTAAGGACTGGATATCTGTGAAATAAATATTATCTGATAAATATTCAGATATTGCAGAAAAGGACATTGTGATGTTTTGTATTGGAGATTTACCCTTTAATGTGCTCTAATTAATGAAAAATCTTAGAAGTTATAAAGCAGCTGTTTCCTTGATAAACACATGATAGGGTCATTAGAAAGCTGAATACATTTTATCTTTGTTTTATACATTTAGCTTAATGTATATTTGTATGTATTTGTTTTTTTTTCATGTCAAGGCTTGTATAAATTAAAGAAAATAGATTCTGATACTGTTAAACATTACATTGTGTGAACTGTATTTGCACCGAATTGGAAATGACGTTATTTAATGTTGTCAGTCGTGAACTAAAGCTTCGAACTCCAGGGCTGAAAAGGAATCGCACTCCGGCCCTGACTCACGGTATAGTGTGTCTTGTCCATGCCGATGAGGAAGAGGAGCTGTGAGATGAAGAGCGTGAGGCACAGGTTCTTGTGGATGGTGGTGCGGTCGCTCTGAAGGCCTCGCAGGCAGCAGAAGGTGGAGATGCACAGAGCCAGACACACCAGAGAGATCACCATCCCCACCCACGTGATGACGAACAGGATCAGACCCTGAACCCCGCCGGGGTACTGACACAGAGAGAACAGCAGCGCGTCAGAGACCGAAGGGGTAAAGGTGTGTGTGAGAGTGTGTGAGACTCACGGCGGGCTGCTGGTGGTTCATGAGCACGGCGAAGTTGGTGAGATGCGAGCAGGCGCAGGTGGTGTGTGTGTTGTTGCTGTGCAGACGTCTGCAGCCGTGCGAGGACCACTGACCCGTCATCGAGCGCTCCGAGTAATTCCAGAAGGAGCAGTTGGGATTGAAGTGATTCTCCAGCTGTCGAAACACAAGCACTGTTAGAGGAGCGTGCTTCTGAGAGCACCCGGTGTAAGAAATGATTACTTTATTTAGCATTTTCTTTTCCTTTCTTCTTAAACACATTCTTACGAAATAAACATTTTGAATCATTTGTACGATATATAATTAAACTTGCTTTTTGTTCTAATGTACAGCATTCGTTTTTCTTTTGATAGGATGTTTTTTTAAAGTCACCAAGGCTGCAATTGTTTGATCGAAAATACAGTAAAAAAATTGAAAACCGCTGTTTACCGTGAGAATGTGATTTATTTCTGTGATCAAACTGAACTTTCACACGATCTTCAGAAATCGTTCTAATATGCTGACGTACCGCTCAAGAATCACTTCTGATTATTATCAGGATATTTCAGGATTCACAGATGAACAGGAAGTTGCTGATTTGACTCATTTGAAGTTTTTTATAACACTTTTGATCAGTTTAATGTGTCCTTGATGAATACAAGTATTCATTTCTTAAAAGTTAGTACATTTTTGGCTCTACGTTTGCTGTGTGATTGTCCTGGCATCGGCCAGCTTAGTGTTTACACGAGTATGAGTGCGTGTTTGCACCTGCAGGTGTCTCAGCGTGAACTCGACGGGTTTGGTCAGAAACACGCGGCTGGACTCTTTGTTCATGGAGGCAGAGATGATGTGTGAGTTGACGGCCAGACCGTGTCCTCCTGACTTCAGCTCACTGTCCGTCTTCAGCGTGGCGTTTTGAGTGGAGAGGAACGAGCCCAGGTTCTTATAGAGCGTGAAAACCACCTTCACCTGACCTGATGGACACACACAACACCATCGATCCCACACAGCTCTCGAAATAACCCGCATCATCACACACAGGAGCCGGTGACCATGGTGACTGTTGCCATGGCAACAGCGGGAGAACTGGCCTGGATGCGTGTTGCGTGGAGAAAGTCTGAGACAGACAGACGGAGAGAGAGAGAGAGAGACTGACCGTTGCGGCTGTACTGTTTGATGGTGGAGGCCGACACGTGGATGGTGCTGTCGCTGTCGTACGAGTTCGGGAAGGACAGATCCTTCAGCTCCATCTCTGTGTTGAGCACATACACCTCCAGATCTGAAACACACACGTTGCCTTTAAAAAATAAAATCGAGCACATCCAAAAAACTTGCATTAAACTAATCAAACCGTTTATAACTATCACAAACGAAATGCTTTCTATTCATCTGTGAATCCTGAAGGATAAAATATTTGATGGTTTCCACAAACATACTGATGTTGCAGCTGCGCTTGACGCATATACATGACACTTTAACACATATTCACACAGAAAACAGCTGGTTTAGATTGCAATTATGTTTGAGTGGGTGTCTGTCGTACCGACGTTGGGCGCGCGGTCGCTGAAGTGACCCCCGTACAGGTTATTGGCCAGCAGAAACGCTCCCTTCTCCATCACGTCCAGCAGCATGGTGGCGGTGTGAGACTGTTCTGTGACGTTCATGTCCTGCCACGACTCCAGAGCCTCCAAACGCAGCAGGTTATCCACTGTCTGCACCACCGCCTGACACACACACACATATGAGCACCGGACACTGGGACACGTGTGTGTGTGTGTGTGACTGTGTGCTGCACGATTACCTGAATAAACGCCCGACAGGTCCGCTCTCTCTTCTGAAGCTATAAGAGACCAAGAAACTGTGTTACTCTGATTTCTTTTAAATCTAAGTTTCCTGTAGGGTCAGTGTAGGACGATACCACATACAGTCTGTACAGTAGAAACACCATCACACCTATGGAGAGACCCCAGAAATCACAAATCCAACGTGTGTGTGTACCTTGTTGTAGTTGCGTGTGGCCGACTCTTTGTTTCCGGGTCGCAGCGCCTGAAGCTGTGAGTCCAGAATGTCCAGCAGCTGCTCCATCAGACGCACAGAGGAAGTGACATCACCAGCGTAGACCCGCCCACGTGTGTGATTGACCAGTACAGCAGCGATATGTGCTGCATTCTCTCCACTCTTGATCTACAGAGATGAGAAAGACATCACATATCTTCTTTCCGGAGAACTGGGATGTCTGCTATCTCTCTGTCTGCCTGCATTTCTTCCTTTCCGTCTGTGTGTGTGTCTTGGACTGACCTTCTGAGCGACCTGGCTGACCCAGGGTGAGGTGCAGTTGCTGAGGTCAGGGCCTCTGGAGTTCCAGACCACATCATCAGCCATACACTGATACGACGCGATACCTGAATGAACAGTGAGAAATGAGTAAAGCTGCCAAACAGAACACAATGTAAATCGGGTGACGGTGTAGGAAGAGGAAATCCTGATAAGAGGGATTCCAGTCGCAATGTTTCAAAGTATCGGAGCAGAATTAGTCAGATCCTCAGTCAAAGATAAATCATTGAAGATCTAACGCTTTAAAGAAACATCTGACCTAGTAACAGTGGAAAGCACCACATAACACTCTGATACACATTTTACTCATGAAAATACACACTTGAAGGGCGTGGTGACTTTTATGTCAGTATTCAACATTTCATTCAAGATGACTAAGCTGGCGGACGCATGCACACTTATTTTTTCCGGCATTAAGAGTTTAAGCTCATGTCAGATTTCAGAATGCTCATTATTGAATGCAATTCATAAAAATCCCTCATTTTGGAGGTCCTGCTGCATAACAAATGGAGCATTGTAAATGAACATTTTCATGTAATCTCTTAATTCATTTGAGTTTATGAACACTGCATGTGCAATAATTATAATACAATAAGGAAATAGCATTTAAATTTGTTTTAGATGAAGTTCCCCTCTGCAGGAGCGTGTGGCTTTAAAACTAGCGTTAGCATATGACCTGCATGTGTCTTGATGTAATCTGTATGATCAAGTCAAAACACTGATGGTAATGACTGTTAGAATCAATGCTCGCATCTAATAATAACGCTTAATACATTTAAAAACTACATTAAAAACGGATTGTGTGCCTGGGGGCTCTGTACAAATGACTGCGAGAAAGCTTATGAAAAACAGAAGCCATCAAACGGCTCACGACTGTCCAGAGGCGAGTTCACTGAGAGTTCAGCAGCGTGTGTGAATATATTATACAGAGCCATCCACTAGAGACACGGCGCTAGAATGAAAATATGTCATCAAATGTAAAATAAGAGCACTTAAATGCATTACACAAAGAAAAATGGGAAAACTACTGTATTTGTTAAATAAATCTAACAGTTATGAATATAAATGTATGCAAAAGTCTCCTGCTTCCCCAATTGTCTGATAATATCTGAAACTTTGCCACAAAATTCACTCAGGATCAAATGCTACCGATTTTTCAATTGTGAAAATGATGAGATTTGGAAGAAACAGCAACTGAAGATGCTCGGGTCTGCAGAGATTTCAAAACGTAAAGTCACAGATCTAAATACGAACTCAAAGATTTCTCATCAAATTCCCTAAAGATCAAATGTTTCCCCGTTTGCCCTCAGATATTGAAGAGAAACGCCTCTCGACTGTCCACATGCAAGTTCACTGAGAGTTCAGCAGCGTGCATGAATATATTATATAAACTCATCACATCACATGTTTATCAGCTACAACCTGTTAAACAGACAGATAATGTTGCTACTGGTTACATGCTGATCAAACACTTAGAACTGAAAGGAAATCATTCTTTGTTGTCTCATACACACCCACTGAATCACAGACTCATGATGACTACACACACGAAACCCCCCACACACCCTACTGACCGAGCGATCCTTTGGGACACGGCCTCTCCACCGTCTCTCCACGATGAGTCGGAGGCCACTGGACCCCGCGGGTCACCCGGCCCTCACACATGGGGGTGCGGGGCCCCTGTGGCCGGCGGGGAGGCCTGATGGTCACCGGGACCGTGGCTGTGATGGGCCGTCCAGCTGGAGCCCGGTTTATAGCCCCCACTGGGTGGAAGGTGATGGACGGGATGGAAGTGGGGCTGAAGCCCATGGACACGGTGGTGGAGAGCGCACCCGGAGGAGTGGTGGAGAGAAGAGGCGTTGACAGGGGGTCTGAGAGAAGACAACAGAGAGGTTAAACAGAAAAAACTATCTCTTAAACATCAGGATGATTTGAGACCAGCATGTGACCTCATGTCATTTAATTTACAACAGATGAATGCACGCATTAACAGATGCAAGCATCATAAACATCAAACTGCTCTGGTATTTTTTCATGTAATGGTGATGAATACAAACTCTTAGCAAAAGTCTCCATTTAAAAAAAAAAACCTCTTTGATCAGATTTGCAGTCTAATGTCACGAAACTCACTTTTTAAAACGTGAAAATGATGGGATTTGGAGGAGATCTCATCTCAAACGGTGTTCAGATCAGATTTAAACTCAAACATTTCCTATAAAATTCCATTCAAACCTAAGATCAGAGCTGTTTCTCTGTTTGAGAAAGTAATAAGACATGGAAGAGATCTCAGCCACATCTCAAACTCTGCTTGGATTAGCCAAGTCACAGATTTGAATATTAGCTCATCATATTTGAGCTGTTTCTCCAATTTTTCTAATGAAAAAAAAATTTGATTTGGAAGAGTTATTTGGACTGTACTCAGATTTGCCAGGATTTAAATTCAAATGTGAGAGGCCATAATATGAACCCAAAAAATATTTCTCACAAAATCTACAGACTACAGACCTCGTCCCCAAATGTGCTTGGACTTAAGGCCCATTTACACCAAGCATGATAACTACAGTATAAAGATAATGATAACTACTGTATATTAGTGTCCATATCAACAATATCATCTTTATTCTAAGTGCAAGCGCGTCTGCCGCTTTAAAGGTGCCATAGAATGCATTGAGAGAATATTTTAAATTGTTCTCTGATATGTACATAGAAGGTATGTAGCTT
>JAUMHQ010000001.1:5138646-5159575 GCA_032361165.1 Enteromius paludinosus | reverse complement strand
GAGTTGATTGATCTTACTCAGATCAGCTGTTCTGAAACCCAAAACTCTGAGTTTTTAATCTCTGGGTTGGGCAACTCAGAGTTCAACTTTAAACTCCGAGTTGTTTGAACCTCCTTTCTGAAATAGGCCCCAGGTATTCTTGAAACCTTTATTTTTGCAACAAAATCATAACAAAATCAGATAACTGGCGTGTTTAATTGATAATGGATTTAAATAAAAAGTTCTGCTATTCTGTAGCTTTCGCTTCCACAATCCGACACTATTGGTCGTCATGGGGGTATGGATGGGGTGGGCCACTTGTCCTTAGTCTTGTGTATTTTTGGGAGTAGATAAAATCTCCTTGGTCGGGGGTTATGTTGTCCCGTCAAATATTTGCCTTGTTTTTTGTTTAGGAAGCCTCCTGCTACCAATGCTCCCACAATTCTACTGATTTCCGGAATAGAATCTTGGAAGATGGGAGCCGATAATCTCCTGTAACATTCCACATTGTTTAGCTGCATACGGCCCTCCTGTACATATTGTGGCCTTTCCATGACCACAATTGCACAACCCTTGTCTGCCGGTTTTATTATGATATCTTGCCTCTCTGATAATTTTGTCAATGCATCTCTTTGGGCAGGGAGCCCAGTTCCCCCCATCAATCCCCGTAAAGCAACAACATTTCCCTCAAAAAAGTCCCAGATCTCTCCCGTTAGAGATTTTCTGGGGGAGGTGTCCAATCGGACCTTTCGCAAAAGGTAGCATTCCTGTTCTTTCTGGGCCCTGTCCAAAATATATTGCCTTCTGTACCCTTTCATGAAATTGCCCCAAATCATTCCATAACGTCTCCCTCATATCCCTCACCATTGCTAAGTGTGATGGAGTAAAGGATAGTCCTCTCTCCAGTAAATCATGTTGCTGTTTAGATAATTCCATTACTTGAGATAGATTTAATATCATTCTTTTCTTTCTCCCGGGACCCTTCCCTCCTTGCTCCTACTGCATTAAGTTTAAATGGCTCCACCAATGTTTTAGGACTGCCTCTGCTGTGACCAGGGTCCAGTTTATCCCGTCTTGCTCCGTCCTGAAAGATTCCCATGGGAGTGAGGGAATACTGTGGCCTGTGCTCTTGATTATATAATTTAGTAGTTTTAGGTTTTCCTAAGGCATCCCGGCAGAATTTTGCTATAGTTTATTAGAGGCATGTGTATGACTGCGTTAGGGAAGGTCTGGCTTGCTGCCCCCAATGGCTTTTTGCAATAGCGACACATTGCCCTGTTGTTGAGTCCAAAAGAGAGTGTTGCATGTTGGACCTCTGGTGAGTTTGTGTTTTATTATAGTATAAGCATGTGCCAAATTAGCCCCTGGGGAAAAAATCCAGCTCTATCATTGGATTTTTCATTTGTGGTGCTCTTCCCAGGTTTGAATCCCCCAAAAAGAGTAATGGCTGATGTTGGGGGAGATTCTGGAATGGGCCAGAACTGGTTGGATGAACTTTTAAAAATTGGCAACCCATCCACATTTGCTTGAAGTTCTAGGCATACACCATCAACCAAACTGCTCTTATTTGCCTCTAAAGTGGTTTTCGTTGACTTCAAGATTCCGAAGTAATGGTATGTCCCACCAGCCTTTTCCTGGACAACCACTAATTCTGACCGTGAAGTCCTGAGAAGTGTTCTCGCATCAGCTGGCAATGATGGATGACTGTCCTTTTAGAATTCCCAATAATTTATTCAATGCACTGTGTGTTATATTTTCTTCCAATGCCCAGGTTGCTAATCTTCTTTCCTGATGACCTTCCTCTTCTTCACCAGAGCTACTGTTATAAAACTGTAAAGAATCTAACTCCTCGGGGGAAAGATGATTCATAGTCCATGAAGTCGTCATCAGTATTAATTGGATATTCATAATTCTCAGTTGGTAAATTTTCACCATTATAGCCAAAACCAAATCCACACTGAACTGATTCCAGCTGTTTGTTAACTCTTCCTCTAGATTTTCGTTTCAAGGTCCAGTAAGAGGGTGTATGTGCCATACTTTAAAGAAAATACAAGAAACAAAGAAAACACAAGAGAAAGAAAACAAAGGGTACACCAAGAAATGGCAATCAGTACTCACACTGAGTTTCCTATGATAGGGTTGCAGAAACTGATTTTGCGGAGTTTGACATGTCCCTGGCTCAACATCTTTGTTGACCCTGAAACAACATTATGATTAACCAATCAGATTTGAGAATAGCTTATCAGCTGCATCATTTATTTTTTAATGATATATATATATTTTCTCACAAACATACATCTGCTTATCTGTCAGCATGACAAAAGGTCCGTTTTTTCATCTTTTAGTTTTAAAACAGACCCATTCACTGCACAGCGTGTATCAAAAAAATTGATGAATTGATTCCAAGAACTTGCCTTAAAAAACTTTGTAAATTCAATTCCTTTTGAATCAGTATAGGTAAAAATGGAAAACCGGCTCCAAAAAGAAATAAATTATATATATCTATGTTATATTATATTAGTCTACGTTAATGTGCATGTTTAAATAAACGTATTGAAATGATCTTGGTTATTGTTTTGTGTTCTTTCTTGTCAGTTTTTAACAACAATTACACTGGATAGCATACTGAAACAATACACTAGTCTACTTTGACCATTACACCAAGTAATTTGAGTTGTCCACTATTTACAGTTTTATAAAAGATGAGACGGGTCAACTTTTTTTTCCCCCTTCTATATATTAGATAATTACACAATGCATTTTACAGTATTTGCTTCGGAATGGATATTATCCCGAGATGTGCATTATAACAAAGAAATTAAGAAAAAAAGAAAGAGAAAAGAAAGTCTTTATTCAAAATTAAGCAGGGCTTTGGTAGCCGGGACAAATAAAGCTCTTCTTTTTATTGGGCCTGTTAACACATTCCTAGTGAAACCATCCATTGCAGCTGTCACACTGAATCTGAAAGAGATTCTCCCAGTACAAAAAAAACCCATTAAAAAAACCCAACCACAAGCAGGGTGAAACGTCAGTAATTAACAGACCCAAGAGTCCAGACAGGAGGCTGGGTGGTTGTATCACAGACAGGAGGACAATGAGTGAATAAAAGAGGTTGTTGCAGAGCAGGGCCAGGTGGGTTAGGAACAGCTGGGGATACCATAACAGGAAAGGAACTGTGTTTGGGCGTTTTTGAGGGATGCTCTTCAAAAAAATTTACAAAATGGTCCTTGTTAATTTTTGGAAAAGATTGTCCTTTTGTCGTCCTTTAAATCTATGGATTTGCCATCCACCTGCGTTAAGGTGTATGGACCAATGTAGTCTGGGTCCAATTTACCACCCTTCCTCTGTCTGCTTCAAACGTTTAGACGCAGCACTCGGTCTTCAACCTTGATTTCAGTAGATAATCCTTGTTCTAGTTTTCTTTTTCTTTTTTTTTTTTGCTGAACACAACTAATATTTTCCTGTACAGTTTAAAAATCCTGTCATGCCTTTTAATGCACTCTGCAACACTCTTCTGCTGCAATGTCCTCTATGCTTTCATTGATCTAGGCAAAAAAGTAGTATTTAACTTTAGATTGCAAAAAAATAAAAGAATAATGATGATAATAATAATAACAATGAATGTGAAAAACTAACCTCATAGTTGTCAGGTACCTCACTCGGATACCTAACTTCACGGCCAAACATCAAGAGACTTTTGTGCGGAGACCAAACATTGTGGCCTCCAAGCAGTCATCCCAATTTTGTGGCTGCTGTCCCACCAGCTTACTCGGTGACCTTTAAATATGAGAAGAACCATCATTTATGAAACATTATCCATTTATGCAGTAATTTTGAAAAAAACTAAACAAAAAACAAACAAGCTAAATGTGAATGTGAGGGACAAGAGAATGGTCTATTCCTTACCTTTGGATTGTAGCGTTAAGTTTTTCAACCAGCCCGTTTGTCTGTGGATGGTATGGTGCACAAAAACTTCTTTCGATTCCCAGGTACTGACAAACTCCCATATTGATCGGCATATAAACATTAGGAAATATAATATCTTTCCCAATTCCTAAAAGAAACAAATTAAAAACATCTAATTTAAGAAGTATAACCCTAACCTTGTTTACGAATTCCGTGCCTTGGGTCAGTTAACAATCTTTTTGGTGCACCAAATTTGTAAAACAGTTGCACAATGCAACCTGTGACCTCCTCTGCACTTTTAGTTTTTAGTGGGAAAGCCTCACACCACTTTGTAAAATAGTCTATCATTGCACATATATATTGATAGCCATTTTTGGTTGGTGTGAGCTTTCCCACTACATCCATTCACACAATTTCCCACGGTTCAGCCACCTGAGGAAATAAACTCATGTAATGTGGTTGGTTTTTGAAAAAGTAGAAAATAATATAAACATTCCATTTACACTAAATTTACCTCAATAGGGGTATAATCAGCTTTGTTTTTTATTCCTGTTTTCTTGGCCTGACAGGCTGCACAGTAAATGACCTAACGGAGATAGGAATTTGAACAGTGCTAGAATGTATTAATATATTAGAAAGTAATCATGACATTTCTTCTTACCCAATTCCTGATGTTGGCTGTCATGGAAGGCAAATAAAATCGTTGCTGATGGCATCTGTGGTTTTTACAATGCCACAATGGGCACCAATTGCATTAGTATGGAATTGAGCAAACACCTCTTTGGTCTCCGCTTCATTTAAAACTTTGGACAAACCACCCTCTCCATGTCTTCTTATAATGGTTCATTAAGCTATCTTAGACCACAAGACTCACCCAACCAAGGAAGTCAAAGTGCTATCACCAATTACGCCCAACTCACCTTTAATCATGAAGTTCTTTGCTTTTCTTAAAAGCACATATTTTTTTGTTTTTTGACAGCTCATCAGGTAATGCTCCATATTTCTTTAAATGGAACAAAAACTGAAAAGTAGTTTCATCCATCGCCATTTGCATTTGCAGTATTCTTCAGCTTTTAACATAACTGTGGATTTATTTAATTAAATATATTTACTGAAACATTAAAAACTTGGACTGTAAGCGTAACTTAAGATTCAGAACCTAGCAGTTTCTTGGAAAAATCTTTATTTAAATATGCAGTTAGTTACATCCACGTATCTTTCTAATCATTCTTGTTAAAAGTCGTAAAATAAAAAAAGCTTTTGATACAGCATTTTGTAGTTTCTTATACAGCACTTCATTCATTCAAGGAAATGTTAACACAAGTCAATAATGGATGAATATTGATCATGGTCAGCAATTAAACTATTTGAATGTCAGGAATGCCTTAATTGGTGATTTTATGCTGTTTACCCAATTAATGTGATTGCAAAACAAATTAGCTTAGAAATTCACTTTTTATTTATTGCAAGTTTTCCATATCTAACACTTTAATTTACATTGGATCCCCAAAGCAATTACAGAAAGAATGAATGAATGAATAAAAGCAAAACTTTGTTTAACACTTATAAATCCCTTGCAACATTAAAAACCTTATTCCACATGTCTACATGGGGTAACTTTATAAAGTTTTAAATACGAGTATAAAGAGAACAGAAACTGTGCTTTAAAGAGACTTTCATATGTGGAACTGTGAATTTCCTCACAAAGAGATTCAAATATTAACATTCTGACCCGTGAATGGACTGAGTATCATTTTTCCTGCATTTTTGAAGTAAGTTTTTCAGAGTTTGATGTGAACTGATTTGATTCAAACTGATTGTGAATGCGAAATTTTCAGTGTGGTAAAAAAAGGAAACACTGATCATTGTTTAAAGTTTAAGTGAAAAAGTCAAAAATTGTTTGTATTTACTTAATCATTGTCTATGTTTGATTTCATTTTGATTGAATTTGAAGAAACAAAAGAAAAGTCAAAACTAATTTAAATAGTCTCTTAAGGCTAACACTTTTGATGCAAATAAATAATTTAGTTTAGTTAAACTGAAACTGCATAAGTTGTTTTGAATCGCTTATCCTAAGGAGTGGGGGCGTCTCTCCTATACTATTAGACCCGGGGAGGGTGGGTTTTTCTGAGTTTTCTGCACACTTACACACCTTTAATTCACGGTGGTAGCCTGAGAAGTCCTGGGGCCTCATGTATAAACGTTGTGTATGCACAAAATGGGCATAGAAATATGCGTACGCATTTTTCCACGCACATATCGGGATTTATAAAAAATAATCTTGGCGTAAATAAGTGTGCACCGTAAGGAAGCTCTTGACCGTGCGTACGCACTCTTTTAGAAGAGTATGTGTTTTGGCGACACTAACTGGCCCTAATAGCAATAACTATTTAAAATTAAAAACTTCACAATTATCCTAATACATCACTCAATAAATCAAATTGCATCAACCTGAATTCTCATTATCAGCATTCTTAACCAGGTGCAAATACTTTGAATTTACTATATTTTTTTTTATGAATGGCCTATAAAAAGGTATGTGCGTATATAACATATTATAATAATGGATGCTCTAGCGCTGTTAGAAGACTTTCCCAGCCAGCATTATGGGCTTGCACCCGGGATCCACATTGGGGCCAGCTGTGGATGCCCAGACCTACTAAAAGTGGGACCTGTAAGGGTACTGCATGGGTGCTAACTGGGCAATTCATGCCAAATCCATTTGGGCCCCATCTGCCCAAAGGGGTTTAAAGTGGGTTTGCACCAGGGGATCCACATGGGGGCCAGCCGTGGATGCCCAGATGGGGTTTAAAAGGGATCTGTAAGGGTCTTATGTGGGTCTTAACCGGGCAATACATATCGGACCCATTTGGGGCCCACCAGTCTGAATGGGTTTAAATTGGGCTTGCACCAGGATTCAACCGTGAATCCCCATATAGGCTCTGTAAGGATCCTATGTTGGTCCTAACTGGGCAATTCATGCAAGCCCAACCATGCCAAATGGTTAAAGGAAACAATCTAAGAAAAATTTAAAACGAAGAATGAATATTAGTACAAGATAAATACAAGACACTTGATGCTTTGAACCGCAAGAAATATATTTAATTGAACAACAAAAATTATAGTTAAAAACAACGTCACAACATACAGGCAAACTAAAAAGTATATTTAAAAACTCTCCGGAAAAAAAAACCCTCCAAAAAATTCAATACAAAATACACTCATGATATGACTGTAACGTGTGAATGTTTTGTTGTCATTTCTCCCCATGTGCTTTTTGTGTTCTCCCCATGACCTAGTTTTGTTAATGAGTTATGTCTGCCCTTTAGAAGTTGGTTCCTGTCTTCCAGTGTTTGTCCATTCTCGTCAATGTATAGTGTGCATACTCGTGTCTTTGGTCATTGTTTATATTAAAATATTGTTAATTTGCTCCAGCGACTCTCTGTCCATGCTTTGCCTCGTGCAACTGTGACAATGACATTGAACAACAAACATAATCTTTAACAATTTAAATTTTACAACGTACCGGTAAATAAATCAAAAATATTTATATATTTTTTTTAATTTTTGGAAAAAGGAAAACAAAACATCTCTCCAAAAAATACTTCCAAATACACTCATGGCGTTTGTGTTGTCAACGCTATTTTTTTTCTCTTAGGGCTCTTGCAGCCCTCTCCCCACCACAATCACGTGTGCCTGTGAACCATTTCCCCAGCGCCATTTCCACATCCTTTTATTCACATTCTGAGTTATTGCGTTACTCTTCAGTGCACCTAAATACAAGGGAGTCAATTTAGCAAGGTTCTTTTTTGCATCTGCTCAGTGTTTTATGTAAAGAATGTTTCAATGTTGCCGTGCTGTTGACAAATAAAGAAACTCAACTAATGATGCGAAACAATTATTGCTAAACAGTGGCGGGCAGTAAGAACATTGAGTGGCCGGTGTAGCCACTGTAGCTGGTGGATGAAAAAGTTAATTTCGTGCCCTGATATGATTGCAGCGTTTTACTGACTGCAGTGTTATTTTTTCCGGCAACATAATATTTAAACTTACCCTAATTTTATGGAAATACAGCCTTGGTCGGAAGAAAGTGTGATGTGAACTTCTCTCTCATAGCCAGCTTACTTTCTGAATGGACTATTAATGTTTTGAGTGCGAAACGGTCTTTGCATACAGGCCCCTTAGATGTCCTAAGAACTGCCTGATCAAATAACTATTAAATACAGTAAAATTTGTAAATTAAAGGATATGTGAGAGAATTAACAAATGAGTTAACTGCTTCACTGGCTTTATTATGAATGAGCCTAAGGTGTTGCTGTGCATAACAGGCAGTGGTGGAAAGAGTACTGAAATATGCCATGCAGGACCAATAGTGGAACGCACTATTAGTCTGCTAAAAGGACGCTGGAGGTGCTTGGATACGCCTGGTGGCACAGTATTGTACAGCCCTACAAAGGTTTGCCGCATTGTGGTGGCTTGCGCAGTATTGCACAACATTGCTCAAAAGAATGGTGTTCTTGTTCCATCGAACGCCCATACTGAAGATAATGAACCCGACCCTGGCCCTCCTAATGCTGTGCGTAATGCTATGGCAATACATTGGCGTATACATGTAATAAATGGAATGTAAAAAGGCAAGTGAATTCAAACTTTTTATTCTTTAGTTCTTTAAGTGAACCACTTATTTCTGACAAAATAGTTTTTTATTTCTTTCAGTTCGGAACACACCGCATTAATAGCATGAACCATGTGACGTTGGGTCTGCATGACTTCTTCCGTCAGTACACGCCTTGAGTTACCAGCGCTCGGTGGTGGCACAAAGGATGATGATGATGCACTGGATTGCGCACAGGATGGGGTTGCTTGGGCATTTGATGATGGCGGCACACTGGACGTTGGTGGAGGCACACAAGATGCCGGTGGTGGCACACAGGATACCGGTGGTGGCACACAGGATGGTGGCAACGGTGGCACGTAGGATATAAGCCTACATTCCTTGTCTACCCCACTTGGACCACTCACCGGTCTTGAAGGCATTCCAGGATTAACTTTTCCTTTAATCATTAAAAAACGTTAAATGAAATAAATGTTGTATAGCATATCTGTATGTGTGAAATAAAATGTGAACTTGATGACTTTTGTCTTTTTAAGTTACATTTTCTTGCATATGAATAAACAGGAAACTCGACTATTTTAATAAACGTATATCTTAAGGGCAGCTGCATCTATTGCTAGATTTGTCACTTGGATATTTTAGGACTTTCCACTTCCAAGGAATTTGAATTGGTTGATTTAAATTATCCACAATACAAAAGCTGATTTTTAAACAGAAAAACTCAAATCAATTACTTACCATCGTCACCGCAAATCACATCTGTATCGCCTTGGATTTCTGGAAGAACTCCACTTAATCCGGTTTCCCCTATAATCGCACACACCCTTGCATCAAAGGCTGAGAGAGGTCAGTGATTACTTGACCACCACCAGTTGTTACTACACTGCGCCTGTGTGCACATATTCTTTTTTTTTACGACTACTTTCAAGTCAGACCATTTTTTTTTGGTCTCTTGGACTGTGCGAGGCACCGAGGTAACAGCATTGACTGCTTCGGTTACTTGCTCCAATTCTGATATTTTTCTTTTATTTGAAATGCCCGCAGAGAGCCCACCAAATAAAACTTTTTTCACCCTCCATCTCAGACAGCAGTACCTACATCTCGCAGTCTGTGCAGTTTCTTTTTTTTTGCTTTTTGTTTCTGTTCTTCCATTTTTAGCCAAACAGATCAATGACAATTATCGGTCGAATTAACCGATATTCAGATAATTGTGATTTATAAAGTGAACCTTGCGCAGGTTCTGGCGTACGTAAGGTTTTATAAACCTGAAAACGTTTGTGCGTTCGCAAATTCAGCCTTATGTAAATCTACGCAACGTTTTATACATGAGGGCCCTGGAGCCCACCTCAACTTATCTATAGCTCCACACAGCAACACAATAGGCACCTACATATAACTACTGGGACCAAAAGCAATGGGTGGGGGGACTCAGATCCTGTTTTTCACTCAGTCTTCCTTAGTTAAGAGTTAAATATCTGTTAAATATCCTTATCCTCTCTGTCCCCCTTCAGCACACAGTGAAAGGACTTTAGGTTGGGCATCTTGGAGGAGTGATTTATCCTTCGGCCAAATGTCTCTGCATCCGGGTAACAATCACAGGGGAAGCTCTGGGCGTTGATGCACAGGTCTCTCTGGGCCGTTTTAAAAAAGAACAAGTAGCCTGGCTCGTCGCCCATGTCCCGCATCATGGCTCTCCCTTCAGCGGCCGTGATTACCTTGCTGTCGCCTTTACAGAATGGTCTGGTTGCGACCACTTTTTTGAATTAAAGCACTGTAACAGGACCAAGCACCAGCAGTGTTTACATGTTTTTTAAGGCCCCTGAGCCTTAAATCAGTCCAAAGTGAGAGGATATCCAGGAAACAAGAAGTAGTTGGCAACGGGTAATTCAAATGATAGTATAAACTGAGAGCGAAAACACGAATGAAAACGACTAGGGTTGAAGGCAATACACTGAAACAATGATCCATGCTGACAACAAACACATGAGGGCGGAACTAACAAGGTGGGCAGTGACAACAGTTTCAAAGTAAAGGTCCTGACTGAACACACAGAGGTGAGAACACAGATTCATAATAAGAGTCCAGGAATGAAAAGCAGAGACACACACACAAAGTTGATCGTTACACTATCTATGTATGTGTGTATCTATCTATCATTTGACTATTTCTATCTATCTATAACCTGACTATTTCTAACTATCTATCTGTCATTTGACTATTTCTATCTATCTATAACCTGACTATTTCTAACTAACTCTATATCCATCTATAATCTATTTCTAACTATCTATCATCTGACTATTTACTTAAACTGTTTTAACTTTTTTAACTTCTAAAACTATTTCAAACTTTTTAAACTTTCTGATACAGCTTTCTCAAGCCAACTTAAAGTTTGTCCAGACAAACGTTTTTACATAGTTATTATTATTCTTTTTCTTGGACTAAAATTTCGGACTCTAACTTCTCCTAGAGCTTTAACTCTACAAACTCCAAACTCGGGTGTGCTAGACTAGACCGACTGGTTATAAAAATGATAAAACTCCCATAGACTCCCATTCAAGGATTTTTTTTATTATTTATCCTTTATTTAACCAGGAAAAGCCCATTGAGATTAAAAAATCTCTTTTGCAAGGGAGACTTGGCCAAGATAGGCAGCTGATTTACATCACATCATAACACAAATAAACACAATAAATTCTCAATTAAAAACATTGACACTACCGGGACAGCTTCGAAGCATCACTGAGTTGTTTGTCTTTAAATCACAGTTGAAGACACATCTTTTCAGACTAGCTTTTGATATGTAGCCATTGACTTTTATTTGTTTTATGCATATTGTATTTGTTGTGTACTATGTTTTTGCTTTTATACTGGAAAGCGCCCTGGGCACCTTTAGGTTGTTGTATGGCGCTATATAATTAAAATTTCATTGATTGATTGAGAGAGTCCAGCTCAAAATATCTCATGTGTAACTTAAAAACACTCAGAAGAATCAATTTACTAAATTTTAAGTTTTGCTGCAGTAAATTGCATGCAAAGGGTGCAGAATAAACAAAGGCCCTTTTACCCAGCTCAGTACTGACATGTGGAACAGAAAACAAAACAACAGCCTGCGAACGGAGCGAATAATTACAAGTACTTTTTTCCAGAAGAAGAGAACATAAATTAGATGGAAGTCGTTTGTGTGGCTAGAGCAGACCACCCTTTAACATTAAATGAAAAGCACAGCTTATTTCGAAAATAAAAACCCAACTTTAGCCTTTAACATTAGGGTTAAATGATAGGCAATCATCAATAACAATACCAAGATACTTATAAGATGTAACAGTCTATATTTCACGCCCGTCAAGAGTAATCACTGAGGGAACATTCAGAGAAACCCTGCCTTTGTTCATAACCACTTCTATTATGAGCTAAAACTTCACACACATCAAAGACTTATTTTACATCTTCTAAAAAGGGAATAGTAGGTACCTTTTCATAAAATATAATACATTTATTGTAAATTAAAACTACATTCTTAAATTAATGGAAACTTGTAATATTAAAAAAGATTCTAAAAGTAGAAAAGCAAATTCTACAATCAATTTCATGAATTATTTTTGATTTTGTGTTTATGTAATCAATATTGCTTACATTTGCAAGTTAAAAATGGGTTTTAAAATGAGTCTCAATTGTCATTTTAACTCAGAAGCACTGAGGAATCAGGATAAACTGTAAACCCAGCGTAGAGGGGTT
This sequence comes from Enteromius paludinosus, assembly GCA_032361165.1. NCBI lineage: Eukaryota > Metazoa > Chordata > Actinopteri > Cypriniformes > Cyprinidae > Enteromius > Enteromius paludinosus. The sequence continues at coordinate 5,147,337 of JAUMHQ010000001.1, read as the reverse complement.
CAGTGAATGTGGTGTTCAATGTGTGTATGTTTGTGAGCGTGTGTGTGTCAGAGACGCTGTAGAAGGACAGAGAGCCGGCCGGCACGTCCACATACACTCCTAGTTTTTCAGAGGATGGTGTATGGGCAGGAATTTCAGTGGTCTTATTATTGTTCCAAAAAGAGTACATCTTATCACAAAAGAAGAGACTCCAGGACTTATTGTTGCCTCCAAACCGAGACTCACCCCCTCCTTTCCTATTGATACTTTTATATGTTACTGCAATATGACCTGAGCCTATACATTCAGCCTCCCAGTAACAGCGACCATTTATACTTTCTCTACACAGAACCTGCTCATAAGTCTCAAATCTGTCTGGGTGATCAGGATACGGCTGATGCTCTTTCCCTAACTCAATTTTTTTGTTATCTTCATACAGCACAAGCTTATTGTGTGCTGTGTTTTGATCCGGCGTGAGATCACAGGCGTCTGAACACAAAGAAGACAGATTAAAGTAACAGTGTCATTATTTAGCTGTGTGTGTGTATGTGGTTTTCAGAACTTGTATTTGTCTGCATGTGAGATGAGGTTCATTAGAATATAAATGACATCATCACCAAGTAGTATGTGTTTGTCTGGGCTTACATTTTCTCAGTCCTGGTCTGACTCTTAAATGTCCTCCATGTTCCAAACTAAAAACAAAAGAGATACTATTCAACAGGGGGAACTATGAAATTAAGTAGTTTTACAAGTCGGTAAATTAGACAGTGGTACAATTAAAAAAAAAATACAGTTTTAAAACTTTTCTTTACAAAATATCTGTTTTCCTGTTTTCAGCATACAGTTTTTTTTTTTTTTCAGTTCAATTTTGGAACAATCCATTTGATGCATTTTTAAGGGGTAATAGATTAATTAGAGAGAGGGAGAGAGAGGGAGAGATGTGCACATATTGAACTAATTAAATAATAAGATTGAATTTAAAATGAACATGTAATTTTAATGTTCTTTTCTTCAGTTAAATAGTTCAATACTTTTTTAAAGCCGAGTTTCTACTGTAAAACCAGATAATATTCTTGCTGTTAAACATACTTGAGTATCTCTAGTTTATATTTTGGATCCTCCAGTTTTTGTTTGAGCAGCTGGACTCCTGTTGGTCCTGGGTGATTGTAGCTCAGATCCAGTTCTCTCAGGTGTGAGGGGTTTGAACTCAGAGCTGAAGACAAATAACCACAGCCTTCCTCTGTCACTATACAGCCAGACAACCTACAGACACACAGTCAGATCATTTATAGACACACATAAACATTGTTACAGGAAATTTTATTTGGCTGGAAAATTGTCAAAGATAATATACACACAAATTAACTGAAAATTGCTTTTGATGATTTGATCCGTACAAAGGCATCAAGGGAAAACAAGCAGACAGAAGAAGGAAAAAAAGAGCCAGGATTGAGCAGGCGAATACTTAATGGATGCCAAACAGAGGTAGGTAAGCAAGGTTGATGGCTTGGAGATACGAGCAAACAGCGCTACTAGCAAATGAGGTTACGATATGTGTTCATGCCTACCTTTTTGGGATGAATAGTTTAAAATCAAATATTCATGCAATGTTACATTTGCTATTAAAGGGGTGCAAGGCAGGGCCAAGTTTGGTACTCATTGTTTTAAAGTGCCCATATTATGCCATTTTAAAGGTGGCTAATATTGTTTTATAAAAAACAGGTTTACATGTATGCAAGGTCAAAATACACTGTTTTCTCCAAAAATAGATTTCATTTTACCCCATTTTTTAATGATTCGTACACGACTCGTGTGAAGCAGTTCAAAGAATCAGTCTGTCTAAGTCTGTTAGTCTGCTTCCCGTGAGCCCTCACTGCTGTGACTGGTCAGATGGCGCAGTCCTATATGATTGGTCTACCGCCGTCTTTCCGACAATACTAGGGATACTTTCAGAGAACATACATTAACTAGTTAGCACGGACTACCGTGGAAAGTGCTTGCAATTTGCTTTTGTAAGCATATCGGGCACAACTCTACGTTGTGAACTTCAACATTGTATAATGCATAACACTGCGTTAAACACCATTTTTCATTACTTAAACTAGTTACTCTAACAGGATACAGCATCTTCTTGACATGATGTAATCCACGTGGAAATTGTACTGTTTGTGGGCGGGGCAAGTTGTTCGTGACATAGAACGTGGGCAGACATTATGTAAATATGTTACTTAGTGACATGGATCAGTAACAGAGAAAGATTCAAATTGCTGACGACTCATTTAGGCGAATTTGAGCAGACTCTTGTTTTTTAATAGACAATAACTTTATTTATCGTGCACTGTCAGTGTCACAACTTTGCAGATAATTTATGTTCACATACAGCTACATGACACACTGCATGAAAGATCATATTTGAAATGGCATAATAAGGGCACTTTAACATAAAAATGGGGAACTAAAATGAACCAGTGGAATATTCAGGAAGTTTGAACTTATTTGCATGCTGTTGTTTTTCTAAGTCTTTCATCCTCATTCCAAATCATTAGAAAAGAGAGCTAAGTGCAAAATTATAGGCTACGTTATATTTGTAAAATGAATGTGTACAGTAGCCTACTTTTTGATCAGTTCATCAGTAGTAGATATTGAATAGATATTGAACTTATTTGCATGTTGTTGTTGCCTTTTAATCCTCATTCCAATTTATCAGAAAAGAGGAATCCAACAATAAAACAGGAGAGAGTACTACATTATTCCTCTATGTATTAATAAAAACTTTGAACAAGAACATGAAACATAACAACAGCTGACTATACACTTCCCCATATATGATCTTAATACCTCAGTATCTGCAGCTGACAGTTTTGACTCTTCAGTCCATCTGAGAGCAGCTTCACTCCTGAATCCTGCAGGTCATTGTTACTCAGATCCAGCAAGATCAGGACAGAGTTTGAAGATTGTAGAGCTGATGACACACTTTCTGAGCAGATTTCACAATTCTGAGCAGAGAGATTAAAACTGAAAAAGAGAAGAATGCATGCAAATTAAATACTTATCATCTTTCTACAACTATTATTTGACTAACATCAGCTTCACTCTATTCTGAAAAAGATGTATTACCTGGTGCAACAACAGAAACTATAAAGCCTTTGGTAACACTTTAGAATAGTGGATACTTGTAAGTCATTTATAAGTGATTAGTTAATGATGAAATGTTCATCTACAAAACATTCACAAATCATTAATAAGTGATTATTATGTTTAGTTAATTATTTTACAAGTCATTTCCAAGTTGTGATATGTTGAAAAGTTTTTTTAATTTAATAAAGTGTGTAAACACTTTGTCTCATTAGGACAGATGATTGTGTTCTGTGTGGAGTGATCTACTGATAATGTGAACTAGTTTTACCCTCAACTGAAGTTCACATGAGGTGCACAGTGCTAAAATACTCCATCTTTACCCAACATATCATCTGTCCTAATGAGACAAAGGGTTTACACACTTAAAATTTAATTACAAAAAAACTTTTTCAACATATCACAACTTGTAAATGACTTGTAAATTAACTAAACATAATAATCACTTATTAATCATTTTTTAATGTTTTGTAGATGAACATTTCATCCTTAACTAATCACTTATAAACGACTTACAAGCATCCGCTATTCTAAAGTGTTACCATGCCTTTTTATAAGGAATTGTGTTTACTTCATGGTTAAACACTCACACAGCTTTTCTGCAGTTTTTCACAGCCGGTATCAATCTTTCTCTCCCCTTATGGGATGTGTTGTATTTCTTAAGGTCCAGCTTATCCAGCGGCTCCTCTAACATCTGTAGCATGTAGGCAATTGTTGAGCAGTGAGTAGGAGAGAATTTCTTCTGTTTGTCTGATTTCACAAACTCCTCAATCTCTCTGGACAGAGTCTGATCTTTCACTTCTAGCAGACAGAGGAACATATTGATGGATTTTTCTGTGGAGAGTTCATGTTCATCTTTGATTCTATCTTTAATGTACTGTGTGGTTTCTCTGATGCTCTCTGAGCTGTTCTCTGTGTGTATCAGTAGATCCTGTAAGAGTCTCTGATTGGACTCCAGTGAGACACCCAGCAGAAACCTCAGGAACAGATCCAGCTGTCCATTCTCACTCTCAAGGGCTTTTTCTACTGCTCCTTTAAGCATATTATGCATTGGAACAATAACCTTAAGAGTGTTCATGGTCCTGTTTAAATAACAGTAAAACACATGGAAAGCGGCAAGAAATTCCTGAATGCTCAGATGAATGAAACTGTAGATTTTCCTCTGATGAATCAAAGATTCCTCCTTAAAGATCTCAGTGCAAATCCCAGAATACACTGAGGCATCAGTGACGTCTATACCACTCTCAATTAGGTCCTCCTCATAGAACATCACATTGCCCATCATCAGCTGTTTGAAAGCCAGTTCAGCAAGTTTCGCAATCACTTCTCTGTTGGACTGCAGGAGTTTCTCTGGGTCTCTTTCCTGATACTTCTGATTCCTCATATTGATCTGAAGAAGCAGGAAGTGGATGTACATTTCAGTCAGAGTTTGAGGGATTTCTGCTCCCACATCTTCTTCCAGGAGCTTTTGAAGCACAGTGGATGAGATCCAGCAGAACACAGGGATGTGGCACATGATGTGGAGGCTTCTTGCTCTTCTGATGTGTGAGATGATTCTGCTGGCTTGATGCTGGTCACTTATTCTCTTCTTAAAGTATTCTTCCTTCTGAGAGTCAGTGAATCCTTGAATTTCTGTCAGACGGTTGATATATTTGGAGGGGGTCTGGAGGTGATCCAGATAAGAGCAGAGGGAAGCAGCTCTCCTTTCATTAAGTTTGACAACAACATACTCACTGATGAAGTCTCAGTCACATCACACACTTTCTGATCATCTGAAAACCTCAGTGTAATTCTGCTTTCATCCAGACCATCAAAGATGAACACAACTTTACACTCCTCATAAATCTTTAAGTCCAGATCTTGAAGTTCAGGATGAAAGTCCAGCAGAAGTCTGTGAAGACTGTACTGATGATCTCTGATCAAGTTCAGCTCTCGAAATGAAAGCACAAACATGAAATCTACATCCTGGTTAGCTTTTCCTTCTGCCCAGTCTAGAATGAACTTCTGCACAGAGACGGTTTTTCCTATTCCAGCAATGCCATTAGTAAGAACAGTCTTGATCTGGATTTTCTTCCTCCTATTCTTCTTAATCTCCTCACTTCCTGGTTCAGGTGAGGATTTAAATATGTCATTGCTGTTGATTGGAATGTCTTGCCAGTGTTTTGTTCTGGCTGTTTTCTCCATCTGTAAAACCTTGTGTTCTGCATTCACTCCTTCAGTCTCTCCCTCTATGATGTAGAGTTGTGTGTAGATCCTGTTCAGGAGGGCTTCATTCTCTTGGAGATTGGGTCCTTCAAATAACCTTTCATAACTTTTTTTCACATTGACTTTGTACTGGTCTTTGATATTCTGCTGGTCTCCATTCCCTAGAATTCGTCTCTGCTGTACTGCTTCACTTTTTTCCTTTCTAAATTGAGTCTGATAATGGTATGTAGAGGATGGCAAATATATGACTGGCTCATGTATCTCCTTCCTGTTTAAATAAAAGAAAACGCATTAGCCATTACAGTCAGAGACAAGAAAATATAAGTTGTAAAAATATAATATGCAAGTGTAAGAGTATATTTAATGTTGCTTAGTTGAGTCTCTTTAATAACATAAGGAATTATATAGTGTAATGAATCTTAGTCTTCTCTGGAGAGTGTGGGAGTTTCTGATTGGTCTTCCCCATGAAAATTAATATATATATCTGTGCTGCTTAAGACTGGTTTCATGCTCAAGGTTCACATCTAGTTAAGGTTTTGTTGAGGTTGTATTTATTTATTTGTTTTCTTCACTATCCCTAGATGTATGTTTATTATCCTTCCTGTCTATTATTAATTTTTTTTATCCCTCTTTTATATTGAGGGCATAACAATAGTGAATTTACAATCAGGTTAAAACTAACTGAAGGTCAGAGGTCACGGGTCCATCGCAGAATTGAAATGGGTGATGCATGGATGTGTTACTCTTCATTGACATACAGCTGGGTTCTGGAGACTCTAATCTCTGACTCCTTCTGATACTGAAATAAAAAGACATTTTACAGCAACAACTAAATGCTTTATACGCCATCAATATACATTTACTCATTGTTGACAATGTATTTTGGGTTCTTTGGATAAAAGGAAGTGCATGAAAAATCAGTGTATTACCTGTTGTCAGAGGCTGCTGTATCATTCAATTCAAGGAGATGATTCATCAAACACGGATCACTCTTTAATGATTCACAGCTCGATTCAGGAGATTGAGAACTCATTTTAGAGTCAGTGTCCTCTATTTCTTGTTTCCTAAAAAAGTTTGTTTTATGCATTAAAGGATACTGTATGTTATAATATATAATGAAGTACACAAACCCTTGAACTAAAGAGTGTTTGACTGAAAACAAGAAATAGAACAGAAATTTACATCAGTCTTTATATGTTGTTTATTTAGTCGTACATGGGAAACATGACTGAACTCAATTTTGTATTCAGTTTCACATGACTTCACATGATCACACAAAGAGGAACCAGCTAGAGAAGTATAAAAAATAAATAATCTGAAATTTTATTAAAACTACTGTATAACTTAAGTAAAATACAAATATTGTCAAACCAATTATTTGTGTACAGGTGCATCTAGACAATCAGCTTCTAGGTGTCTTATTTTCTCACATTTTTGTCAAACAATAAACAATTACTAACTGATTAAATGTTAAATGATCACTGTACTTCAAGTATTTACTGTAACCCTTTCTCAATTCCAGATACAGAAATATTTGTATCAGATTTCTAATTATGTTACTGAAAATGTCAATTTAGCATGGTCTTGGTTTAAAATCTCTTGAAGACAAAAAATCCAAACAGAAGCTCATTTTATATGATCAAATGATTACGAAGACTACTTACCGTAATATATGTAACCATTTAAATGGAGTCTTTAATGTCTACAACCTCAGAACAGTGCTTCTTCTTTTCACTTCTGTTTTTTTTGGGGGAAATTTACAAAATCACTTGTATATGTGTCAAGGGCGTTCCATGAAACTCTTGTTGATGTTTTCATTTGCTGTCCATGTGCTTTGTGTTTGTTTTCATTTGTTTTCCCCATGTACTACTTTCATTTGTAGCCCCGCCACGGTCCTTAGCGTCTAATTGTCTCCCCAGGTGCTGTGAGTTTTCTGTGATTAGTTTGTGTATTTATCCAGGTTAATTTCAGTCCTCTGTATCTGTCTTTGTGAATGTCACTGTGCTCGTCTGCCCTGCACATTGAATATTTGTTGGCGTTGATCCTTGCGTGTTCGTTCAGTTTGTACTTTGCACTTTATTATTAAATACTTTGCATCGAGTTCAGCCTGCCGTGTCTCTGTCCACTGAAGAAGCGGGATCGCAGCAGATGTTCTCAGCAGCACAGACCCCAAAACGTGACAATATGCAATTATGTTCTTTCTGACTTCCTTTATAGCCGGGGAGCAGTTGGGGGATTGGTGCCTTGCTCAAGGGTCTCATCTCAGTCGTGGTATTGAAGGTGTAGATGTAGCTGAAAGTAGGGACACACACACATTCCATAAAATTAATGACTTTTATATAGTCTTTCCCTAACCTACTCCTAAACCTACAATAATAATAATAATGGCAATAATAATAATTGATAGCATTTTTGGTTATCCATAGCATTTTTTAATTAGTAACTTTTAAACCAAAATAAGATTTTTTTCCCTCTGATTCCTTGGCTTATGCTAAGTCGAATGGAAAATTCAACAATCATAAGGTTTAGTTTTTTTGCTATTTTAAATTCTACTTTATTACTGATCCAAGACAGTTCATCCAATTTTCACTCAAATTGTCTGAGATCATCTTCAGACCATACTAAAAAGCCCACAAAAATCTGTGAGGCTGAATCGCCACAACATATTGGCGTATTGACACCAAACTTGGTGTGCATCAACTTATTTGCTGGCAAAATGCCAAGCTGCATTTAAAATCTGTATCTCTGCATAGGTTTAACATATGTACACCAAACTTTGTACGTGCCATTGTCACTGACCAGACCACATCAATTTGGTAACACTGCCACCTATTGGTCAGGACTAATAAGCTAATCATTATCCTTTAATTATAATATTTCCAAAAAATCTTGATTTTGATTGCATTCGCTATTGTAATGAACAATAGTCTCAAAATATATCTTTAGTCACGAAGACAACATACATACCAACTGATTTGTAGAATTTTTTAACTCCTCCTCCACCATTTTCATTTAAGTTAAAAACATACTTTTTCTAACTCCTAATCAGCTGTTGGTTCGATTTTCCACCAAAATCGAGTCAGATCAGGTGCTGATAGACCAAGGCCTTTTCATACAGTGGCGCTACAAATATTAGGTATGTTGCCAAAATGAATCTGGGGATGTACTGTATCTTAGCAGAAACTTTGACATAATGACAACAAACTTTGCACCATTGCCACATCACACAGAACAAACCAAAATTATTTGATTGCGGCACCACCTGTTGGTCAAAAGTGGTAAGCCATTAAGGCTTTACTGTGGACAAAATGTACACTTCATCAAAGAATGCTCTCAACATCCTCCCAAGACCTGTGGTGAGCGCAGTTATGC